>OY757018.1:2494834-2683215 GCA_963580285.1 Lucinisca nassula | reverse complement strand
TGTATTTCGAAATGTCAGTTATGGAGTACACTTTATTTCAATGTCAATATTACAATGGGTAATTTGTAATACCGTGTGTCATCATGCATTTGCGAGTCACGTCTACATGACCGTCCCCAAATGTATACCATGATATCAAACTAGAAGTGAAGGCAATGATCAGTAATCGATACAATTAACTTACAGCTCCCTTCAGAGACACCGACGGGAAACAAACACAAGACCCTAATGGAAACATCAATAGCGGAAAGCTAAAAGGACAGTCACTTTCCCCAAAAATGGCCAATTGGCTATCCAAAACAAAAATATACGCGATACACACTCAAAGACAACCCATTACAAAAATAAACCTCGACAGAAGAACCGCCTTGGAATGGTTAGGGAAACGAATTTCACTGGGGTGAGGGGTGGGGGGGGGGTGGGGGGTGGAGCTTAAATCGATTTTACGCGGCCGAAATCGTCGCCCCTACTTCAGTCACAATTTAGATGAACGTACTCGTATCTGGTTGTATATTGCCTGTAATGAATTGCACAGATATTACTTGCATAAGATGATACGTTTTAAATGAGCGGCACAATTGTTTCCGTATGATGTTTTCGTTTGAATTGAAGCTTTACGTCCCCGTCAACACCACTTAGGTTATTTTGGAGACGTTGCTTCGGAATTTTGGGGACTCTTACCTGACAATCGGCATTGGCATCACAGAGTGTGGCAAGCAAATCCATTCCATATATGAATATTATAAATTCATTTATGCTCATGTTTTTCATTGACTAGTATCGTTATTAGTGAGTATTTCGTTCACAAGACACATTGTGATAACTATAGTTTAATGAATGTTTGTACTACAACTGCATGGTATAACTCTTTTTATAGCTAATTGATACATGTGCTGATGAGATTGAATGACACACCAAGCCCTGCCGCACAAAGAACCCTTAGGGTTTAAAACAAGGAATTTTCCGATTACCATCACTTTGCCAGGGCATGCTCAGACCCTCTAAGCGGTTTACCAGTACTCATGTTCGGTGGATTTCAGCTATGCGCTGAAGCACCATTCAGCCAAATCAATTTCTCCAAGACCCCGATGGGCTAGGGTCTGGTGTGTGTGTGTGTGTGGAAGGGGGGGGGGGGGCAGCTTCCATATACAGTAAATATATCGCTTTAACAATCTTGGATCCTAAGACGATTCTTCCTACATACGTTTACTTTTCTACATTTTTCTTACTTTATCCTTAAAGCGGCATCTTGTGTGCACTCATTGGAATTCGAATGAGTACATACAATGTACCCTTATTTGTTGCAAGTTATAACAAAAATATACACCGAGCAAACAAGCAAACACATTGAAGAGACTGAGCAAATACCGCGTTCTGTGGGGTCAGATCTGGGCCGTTACAGATTGCAAGTGTCCCTTTCCTAAGTCGCTTACCACAAAGGGGCTAACTAGGGGAGCATTTAATTTTGTACGAGTAGACATATTGAGTGCTTTCATTTGAACATTTCTGATGACAATTTCTCATTTTTACTCGTATCTCATTTATATTAGGTTACAGTTGCTACAATGTAGTTAGATCCGCCTCATTGATGCGTTTGTAACGGGTATCCATGGCCTATGTCTTTAAGTGTATACCCCAATGAACCTTAGGTTTCTTTATATAATGAAAAGACGTTACAGTTGGGCGAAGCCTCCTGTACTTTTTTTGTTTGATTTGGGGTTTAACGTCCCCGTCAACACTATATATGTCATATTGGAGACGTTGCTTCTAACCGTGTGGGACTTTTACCCGACATTGAGATGAAATGACATCTCAAGCCCTGTTTCCCAATGAAACCAATAATGTTTATATGCAATAACGGTCCAACTCGCACCACATTTCCTGTGCATGCTTAGAACATCTAAACGGTTTACCAGTATTCACGTGCGGTTGGTTTCAGCTCTGCGTGGAAGCATCATGCAGCCCATCTATTTCTTAAGCCCCGATGGGCGGGGCGGCCTCCTGTACTTGCAGCAGGTACAGGTAGAGGGGGAGTGTTGTTCATTATGAAAACATGCCTATACAAATACAGTGTAAATTTTACCGCCAAAAAACACAAAAAAAAATAAGATGAAAAAATGCTATATTTTACTTATTTCTGCTCAAAACATAGATTGTGGTCACCCATTTGAGTACCAACAATCTATAATTTAAAGCAGAAATAAGAAAAATAAGGTTTACCCCTGTAAACCCCAGTTTTACTTTATAAAAGTGGGGTTCAAGGAAGGCCAAATTATATAAGAGTGTTTTCATGATGTAATTCTTCTATTTTTTACACTGCCAATTGTTTTTTCTTCTTCCTTCCCCGCCCTTCACTTTCATCTCCTCTATTATCTCTTCAATCTTTTTTCTTCCTTTCTCTGAGAGACGACACAAAATGCCCCACAAGGGTTGACGCCCGCCACCACCAACAAATCAATAGTATGATTTCTATTGGATTTGTTTGTTTGACTTGAAGTTTAACGTCCCCATCAACACTGTAGAGGTCATTTTTGGAGACGTTGCTTCCATTTTTGTGGGACATTTACCCCACATTGAGACGAAATGACATCTCAAGCCCTGTCGCCCAAAGAAACCAATAGGGTTTATAAGCATGGACGAGCCGACTCGCACCGCATGGCCTGGGCAGGATAAGGTCCTCTAAACGGTTTACCAGTACTCGTGTGCGGGTCGGTTTCAGCTCTGCGTAGAAGCATCATGCAGCTAATCTATTTCTTCATGCCCCGATGGGAGAGGGCTAGATTTACTTTTGGAAAGTAGTACGTGAGTCACATACCTCTGTGTAAGAATCCAAAGAACAAATAAAAAATAGTCCAGCGAAAGCAAAATTTTAAGATATCTAGACTATGTCGAACAAGACGCAAGTATTTGTAACTAGATGTTTTGCACCAACATTTTGTTTTATATAATGCAATCCAATTGATAATTAAACATGCATTTTTATGTCCTATTATCAAAGCGTAATTCTTACGCCCTGTGTTATAAGTGATTCTTCTGACGTTTTTACAAGATATACATGATATGCGACACGTTCTGGGAAAACCCATTTATGAAACCTGCGAACAACAAAGGTGCTAATCAGACTGCGCATGCGCGCAGTCTGATCAGCACATTTGTGTTCGGTGATTGGTTAGTTTATTACTCCTAGTTTCCGTATGTACAATTTCAGGTCTCTTACAAGTCTGTGAAGCTTAGCAGGGCGGTTTGTGACAAAACTGGACCCAACTACCGAGGACTATTTTTCTCGCGGAGGGGCTTATGTAAGGTAATAAGTAAGTTGATTGATGATCACAATGATGGTCGTGACACGCGCCAATCTTTGACTTGCACATGTGTTGCTTAATATGAGTCAGCAAAAGAAACTCGAATAAAAGGGTTTGTGTGACAAGGGAAGCTGTAGACAAGCCTATCGGAACCCGAATTCTATGGTGACTTAGTATATAAAAGAAAAATACATGCCTGTAATGACTTTAGTACCCTATTTCGTAAAATCGTTCGTCGATATATGAAGATTGGGTACAACATAAATGTTATAAAACAGACTGCATGCATGGTGGTTAACCCAATCACGGTTGGTAACTTTGCTTCCCTCTTTGAATGCACATCGGTGGGTCGGACTTAAGATTATATGACGGTTCCAGCGTAAAAACATAAATGGATTTTTATTTTATTTTAGTATTATTTATGTTGGTTGGCGCCTGATGCTTCATCTTTAGGCGGGTCCCTAGGAGTCGAACTGTTGGTTTTCTTTTACTCCAGCAATTCTGTTGTTGTATGCTGTCGAGTCCTCAAGCGTGTTTCATCTCTGTAGTTTTTGATTTGTATGTTCTCGGAGATGTTACACTGATGAGTTAGGAAGCCTTCATGCGGACTAAACAAAATTAGTGTATACCGCGACAGAGGTAAGGGCGATGATTATGGCCATGTAAAATCGATTTAACCCCCCCCCCCCCCCCCCCCCCCCCAGTGGAATTCTTTCCACTGACCGTTCCAAGGCGGTTCTTTTGTGGCGGTTTATTTATGTTGTTGTTTGCTACTTACTGTGTGTGTCACTTGTGTCTTTTTATTTTGGGTGGCCATTTGGCCATTTTGTGGGAAAGTAACTGTCCTTATGGCCTTCCTTTGTTTAGGTTTCCATTATGGTCTCGTCGTTTCATGTTTGTGTTTCTTTCTCTTTGGTGTCTTTGATGGATGGAGTAAGTTAATTGTATCGATTCCTGATCTTTGTTTTACTTCTGCTTCGCATCGGCAAAAACCTTCACGTTGACAATTTCGAACAAAATTGAAGTGAATGCAATGATCAGGAATCGATACAATTAACCCATAGCTCCCATCAGACACCAAAGGGAAAGAAACACAAACATGAAATAACTAGACCCTAATGGAAACATCAATAGCGGAAAGCCAAAATGGTCAATTTGCTACCAAAAACAAAATAATATAAGCGATACACACACTCAAAGACAAACCATAACATAAATAAACCGCGACAGAAGAACCGGGTTGGAACAGACAATGAAACGATTCCACTTATGGTTGGGGTGGGGGTGTGGGGGTGGGGGGAGGGCTTTACGCGGCCGCAATCCTCTCGCCCATACTTCCGTCGCGATTTAGACATTGGCAAATAATTTGTTAAGTCCGCATGAAGGCCTTCTATCTCACCTGTGCAACATCTCCGAAAGCACCAACATTTAACCCGCGAGCCCCATTTATACAGAAAAACAGGGGGTTTGCCGGGTCATACATTAGTTTCTTTATTTCTGCTCCAAAACAGAGTTTTGGTTTGTTTGTTCTTAGCTTAACAGCCCAGTCAACACCAAGTCTTTTACGGACAATATGTTTACCTAACAACACATACTAGGAAGGCTTATCGTACATAAGCAGTGCACATTCTTTTACCAGAAATTGACAACTGACCTTCTTTAATCAGCGGAAAGGAGGGAATGGCCATAGAAAAATATCATGATCAATGAAGTTCTGGGTACCAGTTAGGGGAGTACAAACAAAGATATTACCACAAATTGTGGGCAGAAAAAAGTCCTGTTTTGATTTTATTTTATTTTTTTTTTTTTTAGATATGAACGACTCCACTTTGACGTACGGTTGTGTGATAAGAAATAGTTATTCAAAAAAAAAAAAAAAAAAAAAAAACAATCACAAACACCACGACAACACGCCTCTATAGTTTTGATCCACTTTAACCCTGTTTCATTCAGTAAAACTGGGATTTACATGGGTTATAGTAGTTTTCTTATTCCTGTTCTTAAATATAGATTATGGGTACCCGTTAGAACCGCCTCGATGAGGCGGTTCTAACGTGTTCCCACAATCTATATTTTGAGCTAAAATAAGAAAAGTAACATAATTTTTCGTCTTAAAATTTGCATTTTTTACGGCGGTAAAATTTACAATGTATTTGTATAGGCATGTTTTCGTAATGGACAAAACGCATGGCGACAACAGAATGACTGCTCACGGAATAGGAGCATGCTGAAAGCTTCCGATCGACACAGACTATGAAGATCCTGTAACGTATGCACAAATGCACTAGCTTACCGGAATTTGTGATTGGCCATCTCATTTAGTATTTATTGTAACACCAGCACTTAAGAAGCATTCCTTTTCGCGGATGCACAGGCTGATATGAATGTCTTTCGCTCTCTGGTGCTGAAATGTTAGGGACAGAAACTTGAGTCATCGCACTTTTGAAACGGAAAAAGAAACAAAGGTGCGATAAGTGAGTGAGTGTTTTGAGCTTTACGTCCCACCAACAGCTAAGGTCATACGGAGACGGGATCTCGGTTAAAAGACTCATCCGAAAGTCTGGAGAAGTCCGGGATCGATCCTGCGATCCCTGGTTTTCAAGGCGAGTATCGTAACCAATACACCACGGAGGCTTCTAGGTGCGATAAGACTGCGCGAATGATGCACTGGCTAATCTTCCCCTTTGTTGTTTTGTTTGTTTGATTTGAAGTTTAACGTCCCCGTCAGCACTGTAAAGGTCATTTTGAAGACGTTGCTTCCAATTTTGTGGGACTTTTACTCGACATTGAGATGAAAAGACATCTCAAGCCCTGCCGCCAAGTGAAACCAATAGGTTTATAAGCATGGACGGGCCGACGCTCACCGCCCTGCCTGGGCAGGCTTAGATCCTGTAAACGGCTTACCAATACTCGTGTGTCGCCCATCTATTTCTTCAAGCCCCGATGAGCGTGGGCTATCCCCTTTGTTGTACGCAAACGACAAAATAGCCTAACCAGCACAAAACAGCGGGCCAAGGCGGTCGGCTCGATGTTGCCCCGACATTCTATGTTGGCTGGGAGGTTTTCACATGACGTGGCACATATTGAAATAATAATGTCTTTAACATTCATTAGGAAAATATCAAACACTCTAAGCATATTTGCCATTCATAGAAACTTGAAAGGGAAGTTAATGTAAAATAGTGCCTTTAATGCTTTAGCATAATTTTTTATGACTATTTTCTTGACACCTGTTATGGACAAAACAAAACGTGCTATTTACGATAAGTGTTCACATGGTTATTAAACAATCATGGGCGCAATAAAACCTCCAATAAAATAGGTAATAAAATATAATTAGCTGCCAATTCTTTAAATAGAAATCTAAGTCATTGCAGAAAGATTTCTGGAGTACATTTCGATTATCGTAATTTCAGATTGCCATTTTTATCACGTGAACAAGTCCGTGAAATGAAGACCCATAAACCCCATCTTGTACAGAGAAAAGTGGGGTTTACGGTGGCATTCATTATCTTTTTTATTTCTACTCCAAGATATAGGTTGTTGGTACTCGTCTGAACCGCCTCAATGAGGCGGTTCTAACGAGTACCAACAACCTGTGTTTGAAGTAAAAAATGAAAAATATCACAGATTTCCATCAGAAAATTGCACATTTTGGAGATGTGAAAAACCCCGTTATGTTGCATGGGTGTGTTATCGAAATGTACCGATGTTTTCTGTTGTCACGTTAAATCAGAACATAATCAACAGTGTAAACACTGGCTATATGCGCTGTGGTGCAGTGGTGGGGCACGGATTTTGAGATCTCGATCCCTGCCATCGCCATGTGTTGTTTCTTTGAGCAAGAGACTTTATCCACATTAATTAGTACTGGGGGCCACATGAAAGATTAGTACTAGTTTACTACATGTGCCACCCCCTATAAATAAAGTCGATTATTATTATTATTTTTATAATTATTATATTCCTCTAAAATACTAAGAAGCCCAGCTGGCTAACATTAAATCGTAATGATAATGGTAAAATCTAGAATAAAATGAATGAAAGCATTGCGTAATTTACACCGGCAGCTCTGATCTAGAAGTTTCGCCTCCATTAAACAATGTGTATAGTTGTCGTAGGATGGAGCTATCGTTTGTTACTGCTTTGGAATATTCATGTAGCAACAAGGTAGACAAAGTCACCCGAGATCGTGAATTTAATGGTGATTTAACTTACAAATGACCATATGCACTATACGATTATATGACCATTTAACTAACAGCTAATGAAAACACAGACATGCGAAAGGCAATCTACCCAATCTTCTTGGGGCGACTTTGACAGTAACAGAATCTGAACAGCCCCGCCCTGCCAAACCGTATCTACAAGCTCTTGCAAAACGGTTAAGTTGTGACATATAAATACAATGGGGCATTTTCTTCGGACGTTTCCATCTAAGAAAGGAATTTTTACAGGCATCCGATTTATCTCAAATGATAAGCATAATAGTGTTCTATGAAAGCAAGTAAAACACCAGAAAAGTTTACAATATTTTCTGGGCCAGACTAGCTAGTTTCGGTAAATTAGGCCTTATCAGTGACCCCCAAATGTTTTCAGAATTCTGTAATGATTCAATGATCCAAAAGGACAAGAAAATATATACTAAAGTATGATGTCACTATGATGTACTAATTTTCTTAAATGATTGGCGAAATAGTGCCGTTATAATCTAAAATGATTACTCAAATGGTACCGTTGAATACAGTAAAGTAAATTCATTGAATAACGGTAGGAATCGTGGAATATCCTTATTAATCTTCAGTTCTTATTAAAGTTCAGTTCTTTAGGATAAATTCTGTTTACCTTTTGTTAAAAATAAAACCCTTGACATGTATAGTCTCGATTTTATTGGCTCGTAGTTGAAAATCAAACTTACGTGAACTCCTCAGTGTAAACACCAGCGTATTTAGCGAAAAGTGGCGAATCGTTAGGGGTATACATTTTTGTCACTTAAGTTTGCTTAAACGCATAGTGAAGTGGATCTTGCGACACACGCAATCTTTGTTTCGACCATAAAGTAAAACACAAGAAAAAGAAGAAGAAAAAAAAACGACTAACACACAATCTTTGTTTCGAGCATAAAGTAAAAAAAAAAAAAAAAAAAAAAAAAAACAAGAAGAAAAAGATGAATATTTTTTTCATCTGAAACAATCACACTGATACGGATTTTGAAAATAGCACTATATTGCACGATTACATATGTAATCGTTGTTTCTTATATGTACTTTGCTCCACATAAACTGGAAAGAGCTTCAGAAACCAAAATGATAATCAATTTTGTTTTCTTACTATCTACAGACCATTTTCATAAGCAGGAAACCATGACTGTAAGTGATGCTGATGAGAGTTGTATTTCATACCCCACTGAGTTTTAAAAATCTTCTTACAGCAGCTTTAGACACAGTTATGACGATAATCATAATATTGGTCCTCTATTGAGAGATAGAAATATGAAATAAAATACGAA
The DNA here is from genome assembly GCA_963580285.1 of Lucinisca nassula. Lineage (NCBI taxonomy): Eukaryota > Metazoa > Mollusca > Bivalvia > Lucinida > Lucinidae > Lucinisca > Lucinisca nassula. Next base: position 2,674,404 of record OY757018.1, on the reverse strand, counting down.
TGAAACGTCCACAGTGTCAACTTACACGATACAAATAGCCGTTGTTGTATGTCACACGAAGCTCAAGGTACTCGAGAAGCCACCGAGAAGGCGCTGTTAAGCACTGGACCTGTTGAGTTAGGAACAGTTGGAATTCAAAAGCAAACAAACGCACATGATGTTAGTTTCTATTCTAATGCGAAGCAACACTTAAAAATGAGTACGAATGATGGAATCTGCTTTAAATCGTTGCAAATAAAGATCATGGTTCTATGGAGAGACTTATACAATATTTATATTAGATTCCGTACTAAGTTATTTAGACAAATTGTGGGCATTCCGATGGGTACGAATTGCACACCTCTTGTGGCTGATCTATTCTTGTATTGTTATGAAAGAGACTTCATGTCGCTTTCCATTGATAACCAATCTGAAATTATTGAAGCTTTTAGCTCCACTTCTAGATATTTAGATGCTTTAATAAATATTGATTATACTTATTTCGATGGTTTGATCAGTCAGATTTACCCCCGAGAACTTCAGTTAAATAAAGCAAATTCTTCTGATACCGAGGCCCCGTTTTTTGGATTTACATCTATCTATTGCAGATGGGTTTGTTTCGTGCAAAATTTATGATAATCGCGATGACTTTGATTTTGAGATTGTAAATTTTCCTTTTTTTGGATGGTGATGTTCCTCGTGCGCCATCCTATGGCGTTTATATTTCGCAATTAATTCGATTTGCCAGCGTGTGTAGTCATGTAACTGACTTCAACACTCGTAATAAATTATTAACGGCTAAACTTCTTAATCAGGGTTATCGGTACCATAAACTACGCAAAGCCTTTTCAAAATTTTATAGACGCCATTCTGATTTAATTTCAAAATTCAATATTAAACTTAAATCTCTTCTGCAACAAGGTCTATCGGAACCCGAATTTTATGATGACTTAGTATATAAATTCAGAAAAATATATAACCGCAATGACTTTAGCACCCAATTTCGTAAAATCATTCTTCGATATAAAAATATTAAGTAAAACATGGATATTATACGACAGACTGCATGCATGGTAGTAAACCCAATCACGGTTGGCAACTTTGCTTCGCTCTTTAATTGCACGCCGGTGGGTCAGGCCTCAGATTCTATGACGGTTCCAACGTAAAGGCTTATTGAGAATTAGAGAGATCTAATTCAAGGTAATGTTGGTTGGTGCCTGATGCTCTGTCTCTGGTCGGCCCCATCGGAGTCTAACTGTTGGTTTTCTTTTGCTACAGCATGTTAGTGGTTTCTTGCTGTCGAGTCCTCATCGTTGTCTCACCTCTGTGGTTCTTTGATTATTTGTGTTCACGGAGATGTTGCACTGATGAGTAAGGAGGCCTTCATGCGGACTGAACAAATTATTTGTCTAAATCGCGACGGAAGTAAGGGCGAGGGTTGTGGTCACGTAAAATCGATTTAAGCCCCCATTGGAAATCTTTCCGCTGACCGTTCCAAGGGGGTTCTTCTGTGGCGATTTATTTATGTTGTTGGTTGTTACTTACTGTGTGTGTCACTTGTGTCTTTTTGATTTGGGTGGCCATATGGCCATTTTGTGGGAAAGTAACTGTCCTTATGGCCTTCCTTTGTTTAGGTTTCCACTTGTGTCTTTTTGTTTTGGATGGCCATATGGCCATTTTGTGAGAAAGCAACTGTCCTTATGGCCTTCCTTTGTTTAGGTTTCCATTATGGTCTGGTCGCTTAATGTTTGTGTTTCTTTCCGTTTGGTGTCTTTGATTGGTGGAGTAAGTTAATTGTATCGATTACTTATCTTTGTTTTACTTCTACTTTATATATGGAATTGCCTCTTACACATCACTGTCACCATGGCACTGTTGTAAACCATACCAATATTTATGGTTCTTACTGGAGCACATCCTAGGAAAATGATAGCTTTAACGTGAAATCGATTTAAGCCCCCAGTGGAACTCGCTTCCGCTGACCGTTTCAAGGCGGTTCTTCTGTCACGATTATTTTTGTTATGGTTTGTCTTTTGGTGCTTGTGTCGCTAATATTATTTTAGTTTGGATAACCTGTTGGCCTTTTTGTGGGAAAGTAACTGTCTTTTTGGCTTTCCGCTTTTGATGTTTCCATTAGGGTCTGTTGTTTCATATTTGTGTTTCTTTCCCTTTGGTTTCTCTGATTGGAGCTGTTGGTTAATTTTATCAATTCCTGATCATTGCCTCCACTTCTATTAAGCCTATCGGGAGAGATAGAAAGTTGAAAACAAACATACGGCTCCGTTATGCCACTTGTTTCTTACACGATACAACCAGTAATAGTCAACACGGCCATGGAATTGTAAAAGTTTTTCTAAAATAGTGGAGAGAATTTCATTATGGCGAGAAAGAATAAAAGGATAGAATAGCAGATTAACAAATAATACAACTCATCAGGACTCTACACTTTGTATACTGTTTTCAGGAACATCTATTTTATGGTGACTTAGAATATAAATTCAAAAGTATATGTATGCTTTCACTGACAGCAGTACCCTATTTAGTAAAACCATTCTTCGATATAAAATGATTGGGTTAGAAACAAAAATCTTAGACGACAGTCTGCATGCATTGTAGTTAACCCGATCACAGTCCTTTATAAAATTGGGATCCAGTTACTTCTGGTCTTGTGTGTGTTTCTTTTCCGTTTGTGTCTCTGATTAGACTAGATGTGTGGGTTAATTGTATAGATTCCTGATCATTGCCTTCACTTCGCTTTTACTTTACGTTTTACATGTTTGTAATGTCGGTTGGTGCATGTTGCTCTTTCTCTGATAGGGCCCACCGGAGTCCAACTGTCGGTTTACTTTCGCTCCAGTCAATGATCAGGAATCGATACAATTAACCCACAGCTCCCATTAGATACACCAAAGGGAAAGAAATACAAACATTACACAACTAGACCCTAATGGAAACATCAACAGCGGAAAGACAAAACAACAGTTACTTTCCCACAAAATGGCCAATTGGCTATCCAAAACAAAATAATATAAGCGACACAAACACCGTAGGGAACATCCATAAGAAAAATAAACCACGACTGAAGAACCACATTGGAAGGTCTCTGAAACGAATTCCACTGGGTGGGGGTTAGGGGTGTTCTTAAATCGGTTTTACGTGGCCACAATCCTCGCCCTTACTTCCGTCGCGATTTAGACAAATAATTTGTTCAGTCCGCATGAAAGCCCCCCTTACTCATTAGTGCAACATCTCCGTGAACACAAAGAATCAAACAACCGCAGAGATGAAACAACGGTGAGGACTCGACAGCAAGAAACCACTGAAATGCTGGAGCAAAAGAAAACCAACCGTTAGGCTCCGATGGGCCCGACCCGAGACAGAAGTTCTCGGAGATGTTGCACTTCTCTCGTGCCCTATTGTTGTCGTTTCTTGTTTGCATTGCTAAAAGCTTATTATTTTTGGATAGCCTTTAGACCGCCTATTATGTTTTTGTATTAAAGTGACGTTAATTTGAATTCGTGTTTCATTCCCTCTGATGGTATGTGAGAAGAAATTGTATTGGTTTCTGATAATTGCTTCCATTTTGCTACGTTTCTGGCTGCCTCGATTCAGGCTTCTCTGGTCGGGCTCATCGGAGTCTAACTGTTGGTTTTCTTTTGCTCCAGCATTTCAGTGGTTTCTTGCTGTCGAGTCCTCACCGTTGTCTCACCTCTGTGGTTCTTTGATTTTTGTGTTCACGGAGATGTTGCACTGATGAGTTAGGAGGCCTTCATGCGGACTGAACAAATTATTTGTCTAAATCGCGACTGAAGTAAGGGCGAGGATTGTGGCCACGTAAAATCGATTTAAGCCCCCCATTGGAAATCTTCCACTGACCGTTCCAAGGCGGCTCTTCTGTGGCGATTTATTTATGTTGTTGTTTGTTACTTACTGTGTGTTTCACTTGTGTCTTTTGGTTTTGGATGGCCATATGGCCATTTTGTGGGAAAGTAACTGTCCTTATGGCCTTCCTTTGTTTAGGTTTCCATTATGGTCTAGTCGCTTAATGTTTGTATTTCTTTCCCTTTGGTGTCTTTTATGGGTGGAGTAAGCTAATTGTATCAATTCCTGATCTTTGTTTTACTTCTACTTTTATGGTTCTTTAGAAATGTTTACCGAATATTCAACGTTTGTTTAATACAGAGAGAGAAAATCAACTAAGCCGATGATAATTCGTGATAGCCCACTATACAATTTGTTTAGTTTTGACTTCTATACTAAACAGTCTTCGACGTTTTCGAAAGATAAACATTTAAACAGGGTCATCGGTATCATTTAATAAGAAAACCCTTTTCTAAGTTTATTGACATCATTCCCAGTTTGTTTCTAAATAGAAGTGGAGGCAATGATCAGGAAACGATACAATTAACCGACCAAAGGGAAAGAAACACAAACATGAAACAACAGACCCTAATGGAAACATCAATAGCGGAGAGACAAAGGGACAGTTACTTTCCCACAAAATGGCCAATAGGCTATCCAAAATAAAATAATATAAGCGACACAAAGTAGAAGTAAAACAAAGATCAGGAATTGATACAATTAACTTACTCCACCCATAAAAGACACCAAAGGGAAAGAAATACAAACATTAAGCAACCAGACCATAATGGAAACCTAAACAAAGGAAGGCCGTAAGGACAGTTACTTTCCCACAAAATGGCCATATGGCCATCCAAAATTAAAAGACACAAGTGATACACACAGTAAGTAACAAACAACAACATAAATAAATCGCCACAGAAGAGCCGCCTTGGAACGGTCAGTGGAAGATTTCCACTGGGGGGCTTAAATCGATTTTACGTGGCCACAATCCTCGCCCTTACTTCAGTCGCGATTTAGACAAATAATTTGTTCAGTCCGCATGAAGGCCTCCTAACTCATCAGTGCAACATCTCCGTGAACACAAAAATCAAAGAACCACAGAGGTGAGACAACGGTGAGGACTCGACAGCAAGAAACCACTGAAATGCTGGAGCAAAAGAAAACCAAGTTAGACTCCGATGAGCCCGACCAGAGACAGAGCATCAGGCACCAACCAACATTATCTCTCTAATTCTCAATAAGCCTTTACGTTGGAGCCGTCATAGAATCTGAGGCCTGACCCACCGGCGTGCAATTAAAGAGGGAAGCAAAGTTGCCAACCGTGATTGGGTTAACTACCATGCATGCAGTCTGTCGTATAATATCCATGTTGTACCAATCTTTTTATATCGAAGAATGATTTTACGAAATTGGGTGCTGAAGTCATTGCGGTTATATATTTTTCTGAATTTATATATTAAGTCACCATAAAATTCGGGTTCCGATAGACCTTGTTGCAGAAGAGATTTAAGTCCAATATTGAATTTTGAAATTAAATCAGAATGGCGTCTATAAAATTTTGAAAAGGCTTTCACGTAGTTTACCCAAATACAAACCATAACAAAAATAAACCGCTACAGAAAAACCGCCTTGGAACGGTTAGCGGAAACGAATTCCACTGGGGGGCTTAAATCGATTTTACGTGGCCACAATCCTCGCCATTACTTCCGTCGCGATTAAGACAAATAATTTGTTCAGTCCACACGAAGGCCTCCTAACTCATTTGTGCAACATCTCCGTGAACACAAAAAAAAAACCAAACAACCACAGGGATGAAACAACGGTCAGGACTCGACAGCAAGAAACCACTGAAATGCTGGAGCAAAAGAAAACCAACAGTTAGACTCCGATGGGCCCGACCAGAGACAGAGCATCAGTACCAACCAACATAAGCGTTCACGTACGCTGGAACCGCCATAGAATCTGAGGCCTGACCCCGCGGCGTGCAATTAAAGAGGGAAGCAAAGTAGAAGTAAAACAAAGATCAGGAATCGATACAATTAACTAACTCCACCAATCAAAGACACCCAAGGGAAAAAACACAAACATGAAGCGACCAGACCATAATGGAATCCTAAACAAAGGAAGGCCATAAGGGCAGTAACTTTCCCACAATATGGCCAAATGGCCATCCAAAATAAAAAGACACAAGTGAGACTCACAGTAAGTAACAAACAACAATATAAATAAACCGCAACATAAGAACCGCCTTGGAACGGTCAGTGGAAAGAATTCCACTTGGGAGCTTAAATCGATTTTACATGGCCAAAATCCTCGCCCTTACCTCTGTCGCGGTATATACTAATTTTGTTTAGTCCGCACGAAGGCTTCCTAACTCATCAATGTAACATCTCTGAGAACATACAAATAAAAAAAAACTACAGAGATGAAACAAGGTTGAGGACTCGACAGCATACAACAACAGAATTGCTGGACAAAATAAAACCACAGTTAGACTCCGAGTTGTCAAAGTTGTCAACCGTGCTTTGGTTAACTACCATGCATGCAGTCTATCGTATAACATTTATGTTGTACCCAATCTTTTTATATCGAAGAATTATTTTACGAAATTGGGTGCTGAATTTAATGTTGGACTTAACCCCCAGAACTTCCGTTAAATAATGCTAATTCTTCTGATACTGAGGCCCCGTTTCTGGATTTACATCTGTCAATTGTAGATGTGTTTATTTCCTGCAAAATGTATGATAAACGCGATTGTGAGATTGTAAATTTTCCTTTCTTAGTTGGTGGTGTTCCTCGTGCGGCACCCTATGGCGTTTATATTTCGCAATTAATTGGATTTGCCAGAGTTTCTAGTCATGTAACTGACTTCAACACTCATAATAAATTGTAAACTGCTAAACTTCTTAATCAGGGTTATCGGTATCATAAACTACACAAAGCCTTTACAAAATTTTACGGACGTCATTCCGATTTAATTTTAAACTACAATGTTGGACTTAAATCTTTTCTGTAACACGGTCTATCGAATTTAATGGTGACTTAGTATATAAATTCAGTAAAATATATAATTACAATGACTTCATCACCAAATTTCGTAAACTCATAATTAGATATAAAAAAGCGGTGACAACAGATATGTTATACGACAGACTACATGCGTGGTAGTTAACCCAATTACGTTTGTCAAATTTGCTTCCCTCTTTAATTACACGCCGGTGGGTCAGGCCTCAGATTCTACGACGGTTCCGGCGTAAAGGCTTACTGAGAATTAGAATTTAATTTTATGTAATGTTGGTTGGTGCCTGATGCTCTATCTCTGGTCGGATCCATCGGAGTCTAACGTTTGGTTTTCTTTGCAGTGGTGTTTAGCTGTCGAGTCCTAACCGTTGTTTCATCTGTGTGATTGTTTGATTTTTTGTGTTCTCGGGGATGTTGCACTGACGAGTTAGGAGGTCTTCATGCGGACTGAACAAATTCTTTGTCTAAATCGCGAGCGAGGATTGTAGTTGCGTAAAATCGATTGAAGCCCCCCCCCCCCCCCCACACACACACACACACCACCACCACCACACACACCACCACCACCACCACACACACACACACACCTGTGGAATTCCTTTCACTGACCGTTCTAAGGCGGGACTTCTGTCGCGGTTTATTTATGTTATGGTTTGTCTTTGAGTGTGTGTATTGCTTGTATTGCGTTGTTTTTGATAGCCAATTTGCCATTTTGTGGAAAAGTAACTGTCCTCTTGGCTTTCCGCTATTGATGTTTCCATTAGTCTAGTTATTTCATGTTTGTGTTTCTTTCCCTTTGGTGGCTCTGATGGGAGCTGTGGGTTAATTGTATCGATTCCTGATCATTGCCTTTTCTTCTATTTCGCAAAGTTTCTGATAACGATAACCCTGACTAACAGTCTCAGCAGCCACCAGCTCATTACGAGTGCCGAAGCCAGCCACGACCAATCGCGAAACACAAACTTTACAAGACGCCGCCCGAGGAACACCACCGCCCAAGCAAGGAAAACCCACAATGCCGAAATCAAAATGACCGCGTCCATCACAAACCCCGCAGAAACAAACCCGTCCACAACCCTGTCCTAAATAGAGGACAACCAAGTCTTCCTAACTGAACCGAACAACCTGGGCTTACAGAAGATCCAAAATGAAAACACTCAAAATTCGAAAAGTACCGAATATTAAACAAATGAACACAAAACTAAACCACATTGGCGTCCAAACCGGCCCAACGGGGTCCAAACCTTCTCCCCTACCTGAGCTGCAGTTTACACAATGTAACTGGCAGCCCAGCTCGCAGAGAAGTCCATTGTCCCTTAAACGATTTAAGTTATCATGATTGTATACAATGCCAAGTTTGAGACTCCTTTTTTTTCTTTAAATTTTTGTTTTTGAGAAATAGCTGACGACACCGAATGGGTTACAGATGGACGGGCGGACAGACGGACACTCGGAAATAGGGATGGTGGGACCAAACCACAATTGAAAACCAGAATACATTTACGTTTTCAAAAGGGGCGTATTAAGGTCGAATGAACGTAAATCATATCAAAGGATTTTGTTAATAATTTTGTTTCTGATTTCGGGGGCGGTTTACCTGATAACCTCATAAATTGCTTACCATTGCACAATTTATAATGTGTACGAACAATACAATGAAACAAAGACGCAGCATGCATGCCTGTAGGCTTTCCAAATTAAAACATGATATATCTGCAACCCTGTCAGTGCATTTCCGTTCTTAAATGTGCAAACTGATGTAAGTTATTAACATTAAGGACCTCCGCGACACATTATCCAAAGCTCTGACTTTCAAGTCGTTTCATGTTCGTCACCATTGTTGAATCGAGGCGCGGGTCACAAGTGCTACTCCACATTATGATAACACACCCGTGCGTCAAAGTGCAGTTTTTTCACATCTCCAAAATGGCCATTTTTTCTGATGAAATTCCTTGATATTTTTCTTATAAATACTGCAAACATAGGTTGTGTGTGCTCGTTAGAACCGCCCCATTGAGGCGGTTCTAACGAGTACCCATAACCTATGTCTTGGAGCAAAAATAAGAAAATTAGTGTATACCCCCGTAAACTTCATTTTCTCTATATAAGGTGGGGTATAGGGAGGGGGGGGGTCTTCATTTCACGGAATTGTTCAAGTGATGACTTTCTGTAGCTGATTGTCATGTGGTCATCTACAGATACGCCTTTTTGTCCAATACAGAAATGGATATAATTTATCCGACGTCCATTGAAATACGAAAATCAACGTTAACATAACATTCATATACTATATTTAGATTATTCTCCATCCATTTCGTGACAAAATATTTTCGTTTTAGGGCTAACTGAAACTAAATCAATTTAACACATTTTTCCGATTAACAATGGAAAAGCTAAGATAACACCCTAAAGCCACCAGTGTCCGTCATCACAATTCATCCAGCGCAAGACAAAATTGAAATGAATGCAATGATCAGGAATCGATGCAATTAACTCACAGCTCCCATCAGAGACACCAAAGGGAAAGAAACACAACGTAGAAGTAAAACAAAGATCAGGAATCGATACAATTTACTTACTCCAACATCAAAGACACCAAAGGGAAAGAAACACTAACATGAAGCGACCAGACCATAATGGAAACCTAAACAAAGGAAGGCCATAAGGACAGTTTCTTTCCCACAAAATGGCCAAATGGCGATCCGAAATAAAAAGACACAAGTGATACACACAGTAAGTAACAAACAACAACATAAATAAAAGGCCACAGAAGAACCGCCTTGGAACGGTCAGTGGAAAGAATTCCACTGGGGGGGGGGGGCTTAAATCGATTTTACATGACCATTATCCTCGCCCTTACCTTTGTCGCGGTATACACTAATTTTGTTTAGTCCGCATGAAGGCTTCCTAACTCATCAGTGTAACATCTCCGAGAACATACAAATAAAAAAGTACAGAAAACTAACATCTCTGAGAACATACAAATAAAAAAACTACAGAGATGAAACAAGGTTGAGGACTCGACAAAACCAACAGTTAGACTCCGAGGGGCCCGACCAAAGACGGAGCGTCAGGCGCCAACCAACATAGAGAATACTAAAATAAAATTCCAATTATGTTTTTACGCTGGAACCGTCATATAATCTTAGGCCCGACCCACCGGTGTGCAATCAAACAGGGAAGCAAAGTTGCCAACCGTGATTGGGTTAACCACCATGCATGCAGTCTGTTGTTGTACCCAATCTTTATATATTGACGAACGATTTTACGAAATAGGGTACTAAAGTCATTACAGGCATGTATTTTTCTAGATTTATATACCAAAACCAAATCAGAACGACGTCTATAAAACTTAGAAAAGGCTTTACGTAGTTTATGATACCGAAACCCCTGATTTAGAAGTTTAGCGGTTAATAATTTATTACGAGTGTAGAAGTTGGATACATGACTAGACACTCTAGCGAATCGAATTAACTGCGAACTATAAACCCCGTACGATGTCGCACGAGGAACATCAACGTCCAAAAAGGGTCAATTTACAATCTACAAGCTCGAAATCAAAATCATCACGTTTATCATAAGTTTTGCAAGAAACAATTCCATCTACAATTATAGATAAATGTAAATCCAAAAAGGGGGCCTCGGTATGAGAGGAATTTGCCTTGTTTAACTGAAGTTCTATGGGATAAATCTGACTGATCAAACCATTAAAGTAAGTACTGTCAATATTTAATAAATCATCTAAATATCTAGAAGTAGAGCTAAAAGCTTCAATAATTTCAGATTGGTTATCAATGGAAAGTGACAACATGAAGTCTCTTTCATAACAATACAAGAACAGATCAGCCACAAGAGGTGCGCAATTCGTACCCATCGGAATACCCACAATTTGTCTTAATAACTTATTACCGAATCTAATTTAAATATTGTCAAGGAGAAAGGTGAGGGCATCACACACTTTCTGACATGACCAAAGTGTATAATTCTTATGCTCTTTAGAAGTGAAAAATGCATTTCATTAAGCTTTTCTTTTATAAGATTATGAGGAAGTGTAGTGTAAAGATAGGAACAATCGTAAGTAGAAAAACTTGAAGCACGAAAACGTTCGGATTTCAATTTATTTGAAACCTCATTCGAATTTTTTTATAGACCGAAACAGATTTCTTCCTGATCTTTCAAAGACGTATCACAATATTTAATCACATGCGTTTTAATAGCAGTAAGACAAGAGGTTAATAATTTAGAAACTTCAGTTGTAATGCAAGAGCTAGAATTTGCATTAAACTGTGCTTTGTAAGGTCTTTTATGATGTTTTGGTAACCAGTATAGCGTAGGAAGCTTGTCTTGGCCTTCTGTAACACACACAGCAAACTTGGTGGCTGAATGACAAATATGTTCATCTACTATAGCTCTCTCTACAGCTAAAGGCTGAAGTTCATAGGCCTTAGTACCAGTTTAACATGAAACAACAGACCCTAATGGAAACAACAATAAGTCATGTGCGCCCAGCGTAGACTCAGATCAGCCTGCGCATACGCGCAGTCTGATCAGAGTCTTCGCTGTACGCTCTAAGGAAAGCTAAGGGTCCATTGCTCCTTCATGCAGCAAGCGAAGCCTCTGGTTAGACTATATGGATGCGCAGGATGATCTGATTCTTCGATGGACGCACATGTCGTATTGTAGGTTTTGTCATACGCTGGCTCATATTTGACAGAACGATGGTTTAGTTTTACGTAACTTTGTGATCATGTGACCCCGACTGAGTCGATGTATTAAATAAACATTGAGGTATGGACAACAGAGCGTTCCAGTAGTACATTATATGAAAAAAAATAGAAGAGAAGGCAATGATCAGGAATCGATAAAATTAACCAGCAGCTCCCATCAGAGACACCAAAGTGAACGAAGCACAAACATGTAACAAACAGACCCTAATGGAAACATCAATAGCGGAAAGCCAAAAGGACAGTTACTTTCCCACAATATGGTCAATTGGCTATCCAAAACAAAATGATATAAGGCAGATCATAACAAAAATAGTCCGCGACAGAAGAACCGCAAAGGTTTTACGCCCTCAATACAAATCAACATTTTTAAGTTTCCAAACATTGTACTCTAAGAAACATGGTTTATGAATAACGTTTTGCAATCGCACGTTTTATTTATTTTGGGTAACATTTTGAAAGTAGTACCGTCACCTAATGTTCTTTTCTAACAACTACAAATACGCACTATGTAAACCAATAGTTACATGTTTATCTCACTCCGTCTCTGCAATATGTTACTTAAATACATGAATGCTTGAAAGAAATATGCTACCAATGGTGTACTTAATGTACAAAATAGAAGTGAAGGCAATGATACAATTAACCACGCCTCACATTAGAGACGCCAAAGGGAAAGAATCACAAACACGAAATCGCAAGAATCTAATGGAAACATCAATTATAGCCGATAGCCAAAAAGACAGTTATTTTCCCATAAATTGGCCATTTGGCTATCAAAAAACCAAACAGATACTAGAGGCCCAAGTGGACCCGAATCGCTTACCTGGATGAGGCTGATCATATGTTACAGTATGCCTTTGAAGCCATTTTGTCTATCAGATCACATTGCCTTTAGCAGTTATGATTTTGCATGTTATCTTGGTGCTTCTGGTTATGTTTTTGATAGGATTCAAGAAGCGATGATGTTGATGTAGAGTGAAAGTGTATAGTTTGGCAGGCCAGAGCTATCGTTTGCACCTGCATTGGCATATTCTGTTATTAAAAAGTAAACCAAATCAACCAATCATGTGAAACTTACTGCAACGCAAACAACTGTATCGTGTATATGGCCACTTGCAAAAAAAAGCCACAATACCAAATCTTCTATTGGACTCGGCAAATATGACATATACTGACAACATCCGAGCTACCCCTCCCTGTATTACTGTACAGGTGATTTGAAGAATTTCAAGATGACCGCCTGAATAATAAGTGAATATAAGGTTTTTAATCTCCAAGTCACCCAAATGCATCCCATCAATTTCAACTCAATGCAACAGACCATCCTACAGCAGATGTGGTTTGAAGATTTTCATGATGACCAGCGTGGCAGCCATCTGGGATATTAGAACTGAATGGTGTTAAGAAAACAGAAGTGATCAGGAATAGATACAATCAACCAACAGCTCCCATCAGGGACACCAAAGGGAAACACAGACATGAAACAACTAAACCCAAATGGAAACATCAATAGCGGAAAGCCAAAAGAACAGTTACTTTCCCACAAACTGGCCAATTGGCTATCCAAAACAAATTAATATAGGCGATACTCACACTCAAAGACAAGCCATAACAAAAAAAACCACGACAGAACAACTCAACCTAGGCGGAGTGGGGGGGGAGCTTAAATCGATAATCCTCGCCCTTCCGTCGCGATTTAGACAAATAATTTGTTCTGTCCACATGAGGGCCTCCTAACTCATCAGTGCAACATATTCGTGAACACAAAAATCAAACAAACACAGAGATGAAACAACAACGGTGAGGACTCGACAGCAAGAAACCACTGAAATGATGGAAAAAAGAAGTCTGAAACACCATGTCACCTGAATCGATGCTTCCCTCAAGTCCCGGCTCAAATACACTACATGTGGGTTAAAGATTGTCAAGATGACCAACATTGAAACCATCTTAGATATCAGAACAGAATAATTTCAGCAGTTTTAATTCTCCATGTTGCCCGCATGCCTCCAATCAAGTTTTAGCTCCATCCGACCTTTGGTTCAGGAGATGTAGTTTGAAAAACTTCAAGATGGCCCCCATGGTGGCTATCTTGTATATCAGATGGAACGATTATAGCAAATCCAAATTTTCATGTCATCCCAATGACTCCCATTAAGTTTCAGCTTCACCTTACCTCTGGTTCAGGAGGAGATGTCTTTTAAAGAATTTCATGATGGCCTCCGTGCGCAGCCATCTTGGATATCGGAACAGAAAAAAGGTTTTGCAAATATGAATCTCCGTGTCGCCTCAATGCCTCCTATCAAGGTTAACTCAACCCAACACTTGATTTGTGAAGAGATGTCATTTGAAGAATTTCAGGATGGCCGCAATAGTGACCATCTTGGATATCGGAACAGATCAAACAAATATCACCCCGATGCCTCCCAACAAGTTTCAGCTCAACTGGACCTTTAGTTTGGGAGGAGATGTCGTTTGAAGAATTTTCAAGGTGGCCGACATAGCACTATCTTGGATACCGGAACGTAACGATTTGAGCAAATTTGAATCGCCATGTCACCCCGATGCCTCCAATTAAGTTTCAACTCAATTACACCTTTTGTTCAGGAGATGTCATTTGAAAAATTTCATCAGTGTCCTCTGGATATAAAAGAGGCAGCATATAAATGACTTGTTCGCCCAATCTTGGAATACTGTAGTTGTATCTGGGACCCCAGCGGAGTGGTCCTTAATGAAGAAATGGAACAAATTCAGAATAGAGCTGCTAGATTTGTAACAAGCAATTACTGCTTTGACACTGGGAGCATGGGTGGAATACTAGGAAAATTAAGATAGGGGTCTCTATAGAAAAGGAGAAAAAAAACAGTGGGCTCATACTTTCATACAAAGGTCTAAAGGGTGCTGCCAGCATCTCATCAGATGACCTTGTTCCCCCAGCTAGGAACTGTAGAAATCCTCATTCAATGGCGTTTCAGACCATTGCTGCAAGAACTGACATTTAAAAAGAATCATTCTTCCCCTGAGCCATTAATGATTGAAATGCCCTTCCCGATTGCATTATTGCAACGGATGAAGGTGCTGAGGATCGTGTAGCTAATTTTAACTATTTGGTAAGAGCTAGGGACTAACTTCCCATCAGAGGTCCTGGTGTATGAATGGCATTTGACATGTCACCAGTAACAATTCTCATTCTGATTCTGAAGATGACCGCCATGGCCTCAATCTTGGATATCGGAATGCAACAATGTAAGCAAATCTGAATCTCCAAGTCAGCGCGTTGCCTCCCATCACGTTTCAGCTCCAATCGACCTTTGGTTTGGGAGGAGATGTCGTTCGAAGAATTTCAAGATGGCGGCCATCTTGGATTTCAAAACAGAAAAAATTTAGCAAATCTAAATCTCCATTTCACACCGATGCCTCCCATTAAGTTTCAGCTCAATTCGACCTTTGGTTTTAGAGGAGATGCCGTTTGATGATCTGGATATAAACACAGAAAAATAGGAAATCTGAAATTCCATTCCACACCGATGACTTCCATCAAGTTTCAGCTCAGTTCGACCTTTGGTTCGGGAGGAGATGACGTTTGAAGAATTTCAACAAGGCTGCCATCTTGAAAATCCGAACAGAAACCATTTTAGCAAATCAGAATTTCCATATCACCAGGATATATCCCACCAGGTATCAGCTTAATCTGACTTCCGGTCCGGAGGAGTTGTCGAAAATGCGATAAGTAAACGACGAACGACGGACGGACGACGGACAATAGGTCACGACAGAATCTGAGCTAGTTAATGATACACACATTCAAAGACGAACAAAAAACAAATAATAAATAAACCGCGATAGAAGAACCGCACTGGAACGGTCAGTGAAAAGTATTTCACCTAGCGGCGTAAATCGATTTTACGCAGCCGCACTCCACGCCCTTACTTCCGTCGCGATTTAGATAAATATACTGAACCGAAAAAGAAACTAAACTCCATCTATTAATGCGAGTATTTGCAGAAATAATCATGTTTGCAGAAAATCGATTAATGACGCAATAATATAATCATTCCTGAATGTAACTCCCATAGAGAGTTCAATTTCCAGTGAGAATGTTTAGAACACAAATCCGTTTTGTCAAAGATCCACCAATGAATACTAGGGGCGTTATATGACCATAAGATATGCCAGCCCACACCATCAACCCACCGCCTCCAAATCGATCACGTTCAACCAAACAATTGCCACGATAACGCTCTCCGTCACGCCTGAACACACGTTGACGGCCGTCAGCTCTGTACAACAAGTACCTGGACTCGTCAGAAAACATTACGTTACGCCACTGACGAAGGGGGAAAACAGGTTTGGCCTATGTTGTGTGAGCCACGCCATTCTAACCTGACGTCGTCGTGGTGTTAATGGCATACCAACGCACGGACGACGAGGACGTAAGCCAAACTCTCGAAGGCGATTCCTGACAGTATCTGCTCTTATTCGATTTTTGTGCGTTCCTGGTGTCACCTGAGACGTCTCGACGGCTGTACCGAACCGATTACGAAGGTGGCTTAGACGGATGTATCGGTCCTGTCGACGTGTCGTGACGCCTTGACGTTCACTTCTGGGCCTGTCATTTGTCGTTCCCGTTTGACGTAGACGCTGCTAAAAGCGAGTTATCGTCGATATACTCACTTGGAAGTTTCTGGCGATGACAGCCTGTGACGTCCCACGTAGAAGCATTTGGACCGCTACGTTACGTTGATCTTGCGTCAAACGTACCATATTCCGTGGAGAAATTTTACCGGACTTTTGAAACCTAAACTCAAGGTAACACAATATGCCATTATGATGAGGTTACTGTATACATCTGATGTACTGCACGAGGAAATGTTGAAAACAACGAATTGCCAAGTGGAGCGTTAAGCTGTACAGATATCACCCAAATGTTTTCTGCATAAGAAAGTTTAAAATGTATGAAAGTAAATCGCAAAATGATTTTTAGTCAACCTGATGGTTGCATGAAAATCTTTTGGGTTAAAAAGTTGCGTTTCTTTTTCGGTTCAGTATAATTTGTTCAGTCCGCATGAAGGCTTCTTAACTCATCAGTGCAACATCTCCGAAATCAAAAAAAAATTGGAGCAAAAGGAAACAAAGAATTAGACTTCGATGGACCCGAACCGAGACAGAGCACCAGCATTACATAAAATTAAATTTTAAATCTAGGAAATATGTTCTAGAAAGAGTTATCCTTTGAAAGCAAGAAATACACCCAAAATTGGAAAATATGGAGCCTTTAGGCTTTGGTCGTCTATAGTATGAATAATGAGCCTTTGCTCCGTCTTTGGTCGGGCCAATCGGAGTCTAACTATTGGTTTTCGTTTGCTCAAGCAATTCTCTTGTTGTATGCTGTCGAGTTCTCAACCTTGTTTCATCTTTGTATATTTTAATTTGTATGTTCTCGGAGATGTTACACTGATGAGTTAAGAAGCCTTCATGCGGACTAAACAAAATTAGTGTATACCGCGACAGAGGTAAGGGCGAGAATTATGGCCATGTAAAATGGATTGAAGCCACCCAGTGGAGTTCTTTCCACTGACCGTTCCAAGGCTCTTCTGATGTGGCGGTTTATATATGTTGTTTTTTGTTACTTACTATGTGTATCACTTGTGTCATTTTATTTTCGATGACCATTTGGCCATTTTGTGGGAAAGTAACTGTCCTTATGGCCTTCCTTTGTTTAGGTTTCCAATATGGTCTGGTCGCTTCATGTTTGCGTTTCTTTCCCTTTGGTGTCTTTTATGGGTGGAGTAAGTAAATTGTATCTATTCCTGACCTTTGTTTTACTTCTACTTTCCTACGTTATCAAGGTTACCTACATTTAATAAAAGACTATTCAAAGCACGGTTTATTGCAAATTCAAGCTCTTGTACCACCACTGAACTCTCCAAATTATTAACTTCATGTTTTACTGCCATCAAAGAAACATGTGATAAACTATTGCTACAAAGTCTTCGGAAGATCAGATAGAAATCTGTTTTGTCTATATGAAATCTAATGAAACATTAAATAAATTGAAATCCAGACGTTTGAAAATCGTGCTTCAAGTCTGTCTACTTATGAATTTTCCACCCTTTACACTACACTTCCTCATATCTTATAAAAGAAAAATTTAATGATTTAATTGAATGGACATTTCATAGGGAAGACTCCCTCTATCGTGCATGTAATGTAAGAAATGCTTTTTTTCACTTCTAAAGGGCATAAAAATATACTTTATGGTCAAGTCAGAAAGTGTGTGAACCTCTCACCTTTCTACTTGACAATATTTATATAAGATTTGGTACGAAGTTATTTAGACAAGCTGTGGGTATTTCGATGGGTACTAATTGCGCACCCCTTGTGGCTGATCTGTTTTTGTTTTGTTATTAGAGAGACTTTATGATGACCCTTTCTGCTGAAAACCAATCTGAAATCATTCAAGCTTTTTTCTGGACTTCTAGATATTTGGATGATTTATTAAATAATGACAATACCTATATCGATGTTTGGATCAGTCAAATTTACCCCTCAGAACTTCAGCTAAATAAAGCAAATTCCTCTGATACTGAGGCCCCGTTTTGTTTATTTACATCTATCTATTGTAGATGGGTTTGTTTCTTGCAAGATATATGATTAACGCGATGATTTTGAATTTCTGATTGAAATTCTCCTTTTTTGGATGGTGATGTTCCGCGTGCGCCATCCTATGGCGCTTATATTTCGCAATTGATTCGATTTGCCAGAGTGTGTAGTCATGTAATTGTCTTCAACACTCGTAATAAATTGTTAACTGCTAAACTTCTAAATCAGGGTTATCGATACCATAAACTACGCAAAGCCTTTTCAAAATTTTATGGACGCCATTCTGATTTAATTTCTAAATTCAATTTTGG
This sequence comes from Lucinisca nassula, assembly GCA_963580285.1. NCBI lineage: Eukaryota > Metazoa > Mollusca > Bivalvia > Lucinida > Lucinidae > Lucinisca > Lucinisca nassula. The sequence goes on along the minus strand of OY757018.1, from coordinate 2,655,899 downwards.
ACTTAAATCTCTTCTGCAACAATCGAAATTTCTACCTGAACCGGAATTGCATGGTATATTAATTATTAATTTAGTATATTAATCCAGAAAACAAAAATATAACCGCTATGACTTTAGCACCCAGTTTCGTAAAATCATCCTTCGATAAAAAAGATTGGGTACAACATGGATGTTATACGACCGACTGCATGCATGGTAGTTAACCTAATCACAGCTGACAATCTTGCTTCCCTCTTTAATTGCACGCCGGTGGGTCAGACCTCATAATCTATTACGGTTCCAGCGTAAAGGCTCACTGAGAATAAGAGAGAATCTTATGCTATATTTTCTGATGTTCTGTCTCTGGTCGGGCCCATCGGAATCTAACTTTCTTTTTTTTTGCTCCAGCATTTCAGTGGTTTCTTGCTGTCGAGCCCTCACCGTTGTTTTATCTCTGTGGTTGTTTGACTTTTGTGTTCACGGATATGTTGCACTGATGAGTGAGGAGCCTTCATGCGGAATGAACAAATTATTTGTCTTAATCGCGACGGAGGTAAGGGCGAGGGTTGTGGCCACGTAAAATCTATTTAAGCCCTCCCCCCCACCCACACACAGTGGAATTCGTTTCACTGACCGTTCCAAGGCGGTTCTTCTGTCGCGGTTTATTTTTGTTTTGGGTTGTCTTTTAGTGTCTGTGTCGCTTATATTATTTTGTTTTGGATAGCCAGTTGGTCATTTTGTGGGAAGGTGACTGTCCTATTGATGTTTCCAATAGGGTCTAGTTGTTTCATGTTTGTGCTTCTTTCCCTATGGTGTCTCTGATGGGAAACGTAGGTTAATTGTATCGATTCTTTATCATTGCCTCCACTTCAATTGTGTTTGTTAAAATCCTCATGGCACAACGGTCTATGTTTCTTCGTAGAAGCAATGTTCTACAAAAAATGACGTATCCCTGGGGTTACTTTCAGTAAATCTGTGATAAAAAGTATTGTCGACTGGTCCAATTGCTATGTCGGCGTTTATTCGTGTAGCTAAGCTTAAAGTCCTTATGGAAAGATTAATATTGAAACTTCAGACTTATTAATGACATTGTCTCAAAATAAAGTTTGAATACGCACTCAAATGCAGCACCTTTGTGTACAGCCAAGCCCTATGTCGACTTTCAACACCGATGATTTACGACAATCATTATTTGATGGTGTAAGAGTTTCGGGAAAGTAACCTAAATCTTTCTTGTCTGTTTATTTACTGGGTCAGAGAATAGAGATGACAGAAAAGTTTAATTCTGAAATTAATGAAGCTCAGGTGTTTTATCACCCTGTTGGTGGAGATTTAGGTGTTATTAATTACGCGTTTGTTAACACAGTCATACAGTCAAGTTACAGTAACATTTCAACACCTCGAACACCGAGGAAATCGTTAACTGGTACGGTGTGTGTACGCATTTAAGCATAAAATAGAGATTTCGTTCCAGTGCGAAACATAAATTTAAGATTTATTTTAAAAGTGACCCAAACAATATTAATCATTACCATTGTCCTTTATTTCTTGTCTAAAACTAAATTTCACAGACGCAAAAGTGAACCAGTAACTTTTACTGAAATATGACTATAGAGATATTCAAGAAAATGTTGATCCTTGCACTGTTTTGCATTTGTGTGTATCTAAGAATAAATATGCATTCATATTGTTTATTGATTTTCACATGATTGAGTGGCTCTTCTAACACAGCTCACCTATGTAGACAAAGGAAAGGAACAGTGATTTCTTGTACACCAAATAAGGAAATCCATAGTTTTAGCTTGGGATAGAAATTCTGTTCTTAACGTGTTGTTCTTACACAGGATCGAATATGCTCGCGTGTTTGATAAATGTACTGGTTGAATACGACCTCATATGCGACACCCTTAAGGTTGACATCACAGTACGTTACGTGACGTCACTCAACATTCCTTTGTGCCATCACAATATGGCGGACTTCGGTAACCGAAATGACTGCAGCAATAAAAAAAAACGCGCTCAGAAATGGAAGGTATGCAAGAAAAAGAATCCTACATGGGTGTAAGGGGTTGATAGAAAAATCCGTTCCGCGGGATCACTGTCCGGCATCACTCGGCAAGCCTCGTGATGCCGGACAGTGACCCTCGGGACGGATTTTTACATCCAAACCTCACACTCATGTAAGGTTCTTATAATATTCTGTAACAGATCACTGATCACGGGAGAGCGTGAGTGCAAAGTCAGCGTTTTATGAAGCAACTCCAATATTCTCTGGTATTAGACGGTGAAATGTTATTTTCGAACATACACGCGGAAAGCCAAAGGACAGTTGCTTTCCCAGAAAGTGGCAAAACGCTTATCCCAAATAAACACATATTAACAATGCCTACATACAACGACGAACTATAACAATACAATAGTAAACCGCAACAGAAGATCAGCCTAGGAACAGTCAGGAAAAAGACTTTACTCCAGGGGAGGAGGATTTGAATCGATTTACGTAGCAAAAATCCTCGCATTTGGTTCTGTCATGGTTGACATTACGATAACACATCCGTGTGATATAGTGCATTTTTTCATACCTCAAAATCGATAATTTTCTGATGAAAATTAATGATATTTTTCTTATTTATACTCAAAACATAGGTTTTGGGTACTCGTTAGAACCGCCTCATTGAGGCGGTTCTAACGAGTACCCACAACCTATGTCTTGGAACAGAAATAAGGAAAATAATGTTTACCCCACTAAACCCCATTTTTCTCTATATAAATTGGGGTATAGGGGGGTCTTCATTTCACGGACTTGTTCACGTGATGGAGGGAAATGATAGAAGTGGAGGCAATGATCAGGAATTGATACAATTAACCCACAGCTCCCATCAGAGACACCAAAGGGAAAGAAACGCACACATGACACAATAGACCCTAATGGAAACATCAATAGCGGAAAGCCAAAAGGACAGTTACTTTCCCACAAAATGGCCAATAGGCTATCCAAAATAAAATAATATACGTTGTATGTTGTGTGCGCTTATGGTTTTGCGTTATAAAGTATTGTTTGTTTGTTTGTATTGGAATTTAACGACCCAGTCAACACTATTTTAGGTCATTTTTTGAGCCGGTCAGTTTACCTATCAACACTTTTCCAGGGCAGTCTTATACGTAAGCGGTTAACCAGTACAGTGCACATTCTGTCGCCAGAAACTAACAACTGTCCTTCTTGAACCAGCGGAAGGGAGAGAATGACCGTAGAAACGACTTCATGATCAATCTCCACGAAAGAATGTTGCCGACCCCGGCAGGTATCGAACCCGCGTCCTCCTGTTCACCAGTCAGACGCGCATCCGACTGAGCTACCGAGGCCGGAATTCATTATAATTATTATTATTGAATTAATGTTCATGGCTTTTGCCTGTTGCACCGTTATTACCTCTTGTGGGGAAAAGGGAGCTGGTTGTTATGCTGTTTGTGGTTTCGTGTACAGTCTAACTTCGATGGCTTGGACCTCTTTGGGATCATGAAAATTTATTCGACACAGCGGTAGTTCGAACCACAGAAGGTTACTGGCAAGAGGCATAACGAGATACTTTTGAACATCTTTTCGATGTTCTGTAATGCAAATGTATGCTGTGTGTACTCATTAGAATTCACACAGCATACATTTGCAGGAAAAAAGACTAAAATCTTCTTAATTATCCCCCCACTATTGCTTATGAAGAGGATTCCCCTAGGGGCTCAAGAGCGAGTTCGACTCAGCCGTGGTATCCCCCACTATTGCTTATGAAGAGGATTCCCCTAGGGGCTCAAGAGCGAGTTCGACTCAGCCGTGGTACCCCCCACTATTGCTTATGAAGAGGATTCCCCTAGGGGCTCAAGAGCGAGTTCGGCTCAGCCGTGGTATCCCCCACTATTGCTTATGAAGAGGATTCCCCTAGGGGCTCAAGAGCGGGTTCGACTCAGCCATGGTATCCCCCACTATTGCTTATGAAGAGGATTCCCCTGGGGGCTCAAGAGCGAGTTCGACTCAGCCATGGTATCCCCCACTATTGCTTATGAAGAGGATTCCCCTCTGGGCTCAAGAGCGGGTTCGACTCAGCCATGGTAAACGAGCCATCGATGTTCTACTGTATTTCCTGTTGTGTTTTCCTCATTGTTAGTTACTCTTCCCCTTGGTACCATTGGTAGGCTGTAATCTCTGATTGTGGCTTTTCCTGGGCATCTGTTTCTATATTTTTACTCTATTAAAAGGGTGTTTATCACTTTGGTTTGTTAAAGAGCAATTATAAAGTAACATACAATATTCTGAATATTAATCAGAATAAAAAGATTCCAAGAGAGCCATTTCATTGAAAACCTTATAAAATAAAGCCTCGTTTTCTTTGTTCTTTGGTTATGCTCAAGTGAATCTAATGCATACCTATTTGCCTAAGAGTAACCTCTCTTGATTTTTTTTATCAGATCCACAACTCAATATAACGCGATGCCATAATGGGTGAAACGTTTGGTAAAACAATTTCAAGCTATCACGTTTACACTTTCGTAGTTATCTTATACATTTTCTCATGTCCTTTGAGAACTGTGTATGCTATTCATAATTTAGGATACGAATGACAAAAAAAACTGAAGTGATGGCAATTATCAGACGTCGATACAATTACCTCACACAGCCCATCGAAGAAAATAAAGGGAAAAGAAATACCCACACAAAATAACTTCACCATTATTAAAATGTCACAAGCGGTAGGCCAAAAGGACAGTTACCTTCCCACAAAAATGGCCAAACGACCATTCAAAATACAAAATGCACACAATACATAAATACATACACGAACTACATCTATAACATTAATAAATCACCGTCCAAATTGATTTTACGTGGCCACAATCCTCGCCTTTGGTTCTGTCGTGATTTTGACAAATATTTTGTGCAGTCAGCATGAAGGCTTTCCAAAACATCAGTGCAACACCTCCGAGAACATAAAAATCAAATGAATACAGAGATGAAATAATTGATGTGCTGGAGCAAAAGAAAACTATCAAATTTAGTGTTTCTATGCAACACTCTAAAGAATTTTAAACATCCTTGATAGCGGAGTGGTTAACGCATTCGACTTATGATGGAGAGGTGGTACGTTCGAATCCGGCCACCGGTATCGAGGTGTGTCCTTGGGCAATACACGTAATGACACTGCCAAACTCCTCCCAGGTGTTGATGGGTAGCAGTGGTGTAAAAGCCACTGCCTCTCTCTCACGCGTGCGTAAAAACACCCGGATGAGTGTTCGAGAGAGATTCAATAAGCTTGAAGCTTGGTGTCTCTGATGGGAACTGTGGGTTAATTGTATCGATTGCTAATCATTACATTCACTTCTATTTTTCATCGCAATCAAACTAAAATAAATTAGAATAAACCAAACAGCCCTATCCGTTTTAAACAAACACATTTTTGCAGTGGGGAGAAAGTGTTGAAAAATAGAAGTGAAGGCAATGATCAGGAATTAAGGCGTAACTATACCAAATTTAGTGACCCAGAGGTCTTTCTGATATTTAATCTTCATCAGTGTGTCTCAACCCCAAAGTTCTGAAACCGAAACGGATGATGAACAAGACACGGCAAACACAGCACACACCCCTCCGAGTACACACCGACAGACGTGGCCCGTGAGACAGGTCAACTGGAGGCATCAGGCAAGAGACGCCCATCCGCGGACTTGTATGCGTCCCCCACCGAGCCAACATCAGCAAACATGGCCCCCACTCCACGGAAGTCCCGGGCATCAGGAAGAAGATGTCCAAAGTAGCGAGACTTGCAAAATTGAAAATATTACAAAAAATGGCAACCAAATCCGCTAAGGCACATGTCTCACCCGACAAGTCAGTCTTAGTTTTAGAAAAAAATAAAATTTTATACTGCAAACGTTAAAGATATAAAATAGTTATTTAAATCAGTACCTGAATTACGAAAGCCTACTAGGGTCAAAATAAGTTGAGAAAAAAAATATTTTCTCGTACAAACGAGAAACTTTCTCGTACAAACGAGAAATATTCTCGTACAAACGAGAAATTTTCGCGTACAAACGAGAAACTTTCTCGTTCAAACGAGAAAAAAATCTCGTACGAACGAGAAACTTTCGCTTAGGAACGAGAAAAATTCTCGTACGAACGAGATTTTTTTCTCGTTCCTACGAGAAATTTTCTCGTACAAACGAGAAATATTCTCGTACAAACGAGAAATATTCTCGTACAAACGAGAAATTTTCTCGTACAAACGAGAAAAAAAATCTCGTACGAAGGGGAATATTTGGTCAAAGTAATGACTCAATTATTCTTAAGGCTTGTAAAGTCGATGATGGAAAACCATTTTGTAGATAACTCATCATTATTATAATAACATTGATTGGTTCGATTGATTTGTCAGAAGTAGTTGCTGTCCACGTGACTATTACTGATCTGTAATGGTAATTTATAGAAAATAGCTGCGATATTCTTATCGCTGTGATATCATTGTGTTGCGTACGAGGGTTATCTATAGAATCTGGACTGGAATCATGTGTAAGGTTTGGCAAACAATGTAGACCCAGAATATGTGTCGAAGAACGCGATGTCTCATCAATGTCTACACTTTTTGCCTACAGTACAGGAATTTAAGGGTTAAACGAAATGGGTCAGGATCATTTTTCCAGCCTACCCTTAAAAAAACAACAAAAAAACAATCGACCTACCAATGCTGTCAATGCTTTGGTCATAAAAAATTAAGTTGCAGTGGATAAAGCTGACCCTGCCGCTAGTGATCAATATGAAACTTGAGCTATCGGCTCTTCTACAGTTATTTATTTTATGCTCATACAAACAAAAATAAATAAATAAATAAATAAATAAATAAATAAATAAATAAATAACGTTGTAGATTCAGTATGAACAAATGCAATTTTCTATTTTAGATTTAACAAAGGGCTGGTACATCTGCTGTCATCACATTTATTTATTTGTTTATTTATTATTAGAAATTTCTTGAAACATATACACACGTACGCATGCCTTCATTACATCTACTGACCTTTAACCCTTTCAACCCTGTATATCATTACAGATACTTTTGCAAACAGTGTATATCCAGATAAGACGCTCATAATGAGCCGTCTTACCAGCACGAACACCAGTTGCTATCCTGCTATTGGTCTCATCTCAACTTCCTATATACAAGTATGGACGATTCCAAATACATGTACAAAGATGGAAGAATCACCGCAGAAACTCAGAGGTGAAAGAGTCAATTAACTTCTACCCGTTGTAAAACGCCCCGTTAATCAATACCCGTGTTGGTTATATGACAAGACAAAATGTCGTACGTACGAGAAAAAATCTCGTTCGAACGAGAAACTTTCTCGTACAAACGAAAAAAAATCTCGTACGTACGAGAAAAAATCTCGTACGAACGAGAAACTTTCCCGTACAAACGAGAAAAAAAATCTCGTACGAACGAGAATATTTCTCATAGAAATTTTGTTGTACATGTGCATCCAGTGAAGACTCAGATCAGATGCATTTGCGCAGTCTGATCAGAGGCTTTGCTCTATGGGACATGGATGCCACTTGGCCCATAGTGATGCTTAAGATAAATTACATATGAAATTGTTGTCTGTTAACTTTTTGGTGTGAGTCAGACCGCTTTTTAAACCCAGCCCACCGGGGCTTGGAGATATAGATGAGGCTGCAAGGTGCTTCCACGCAGAGCTGAATCTGACCGCAAATGAGTACTGGAAAACCGCTTAGAAGATTTAAGCCTGTCCAGGTAAAGTGTTGCGGGTCGGAACGGCCATGCATTTAACCCCTATTGGTTTCATTGGGTGGCAGGGCTTGAGATGTCATTTCAGCTCAATGTCGGATAAAAGTCCCACAAAATTGGAAGCAACGTCTCCAAAATTTCTTAAATAGTCTTGACGGTAAGCGTCAGTTCAAATGAAAAGCTTAGCGGGTTCCTTTGTGCGGTAGGGCTTGACATGTCATTTCATGTCAGTGGCGGATAAAAGTCCCACAGTATGGAAGCAGTGTCTTCATAAAATGATGGGTACGTAAAACCTCAAGCCGGCCTCGGTAGCTCAGTCGGATGCTCGTCGGACTGGTGATCAGGAGGACGCGGGTTCGATTCCTGCCGGGGTCGGCAACATTCTTTCGTGGAGATCGATCATGAAACCTTTTCTACGGTCATTCTCTCCCTTCCACTGATTCAAGAAAGGTGGCGTCTCCAAAATGACCTACAAAGAGGTGACGGGGACGTTAAACCTTAAATCAAATCAAACTATTCAAGAAGGGCAGTTGTCAGTGTCTGGCGAAAGAATGTGCGCTGTACTGGTTAACCGCTTACGTATAAGCCAGTTCAGGAAAAGTGTAGATTGGTAAACTGACCGGCTCAAAAATGACATAAAATAGTGTTGACTGGGCCGTTAATCTTCAATACAAACAAACAAACCAACAAACAAACGCAAAACCTCAACACAAAGACAAAGCAAACAGGCAAACAGTATGAACCCATACCAGACTGCCACTACATTTGTACATGAGCAGTATCTTGCTCCACACTGTTTGCAACAATGGCTTTTTAAATAACGCAGTCGACAACTGTTGTGAGAAAATCTCGTACGAACGAGAAACTTTCTCGGACGAACGAGAACTTTTCTCGTATGAACGAGAAAAAAAATCTCGTACCAACGAGAATATTTTTCGCAGTAATGAGAAATTTTCTCTGCGGTATATCGATGTTACTTGGCCCATGTTTGACAGTTAAGATGCCATGATAAACTTCATGTGAAAATGTCGTCTGCTGGTTCATCCTGCAAACTTTTTTGGTGCGAGTCGGACCGTCCTAGCGGTGGTCCCCGCCCATCGGAGTTTGGTGAAATAGTTTAGGGTGCACGTTGCGAGTTGGACCGTCTATTCAATAAACATATTGGTTTCCATGGGCTACAGGGCTTGAGAACTCATTTCATCTCAATGTCGGGTAAAAGTTCCACAAAACTGGAAACGTCTTCAAAATGACCTAACTATTGTTGACGGGGACGTTAAACCTCAATTCAAACGAAAAGCCTAGCGGTTCCTTTGGGCGGTAGAGCTTGACAGGTCATTTCATCTCAGTGTCGGGTCACGGTCCCACAAAATAAAAGAAGTGTCTCCAAAGATGACGAGTACGTCAAACAAAGCATACCGGCAAACAGTATGGACTCCTACCACCACTACAGTTTCAGTATCTTGCTCAACATTGTTTACAACAAGTAACAAGCAGACAACAAAGCAGGCGACAATTGTTGTGATTGGCAGGCTAAGGTTTAATAACTAAGGTAGACTTCGCTGGGTGCATATGCACGAAGACTCCTTTTGCTATGGTATCTCCGCCAAGAAACAGAGTGTTCGCAAACCAGATATTACGTACATATAAGCAATGGCTACAAACAGCAGTTCGGCCCCGCCCATCGGGGCTTGAAGAAATATATGGGCTGCATGATGCTTCCACGCAGAGCTGAATCCGACCCGCACACGAGTAATGGTAAACCGCTTAGAGGGTCTAAGCCTGCCCAGGCAAAGCGGTGCGCACGAGTCGGATCGTCCATGCTTATAAACCCTATTGGTTTCATTGGGCACCAGGGCTTGAGATGTCATTTAATCTCAATGTTGGGTAAAAATCCCACAAAATTGGAAGCAATGTCTCCAAAATGACCTTTACAGTGTTGACGGGGACGTTAAACCTCAGCTCAAACAAACAAAACAAACAAACAGCAGTTTGGCAGTTAAAGGTACACATAGGCAATGGCTACAAACAACAGTTTGAACAAAAAAGGTATGAATCAAAATAGGGATTATACAAATGACCCCGATTCCTAAGCCTAGCACCGAATCAATGGCCACTTTAAAGGAGGTGATAAGGGGTAATTAATTTAAGAAGATGGTAAATTTCTCGTATGAACAAGAAACAAATGTCATAGGAACGAGAAACTTTCTCGTAGGAACGAAATTTCTCGTTCGTACGAGAATTTTTCTCGTTCATACGAGAAAGTTTCTAGTAGGAACGAGAAATATTCTCGTTTGTACGAGAAAGTTTCTCGTTTGTACGACATTTTTCTTGTTCATAACAAGAATCTGGAATCTCATGATAACACGTGTATTGAACAACGTGGTGTTTTACGACGGGTAGAAGGTAATTGACTCTTTCACCTCAAAAGGTGGCCGTGCTAGTAAGACGGCTCATTATGACCGTCTTTTCTGGTACTACACTGTTTGCAAAGGTATCTGTACCGATCTACAGGGTTGAAAGGGTTAAAGGCCCGCAGATGGTACCTGCTTTTTGCAATGTGTGTATATGTGTCAAGAAATTTCCAATAAATAAATAAATAAATAAATAAATAAATAAATAAGCCCTAATAGAAGATTGCATTTGTTTATACTGAATCTGTAACATATAATTTATTTATATTCGCCCCCGCTCATCGGGGCTTGAAGAAATAGATGGGCTGCATGATGCTTCCACGCAGAGCAGAAACCGGCCGCACACAAGCACTGGTAAACCGCTCAGGGGATCTAAGCCAGTCTAGACAAAGCGGTGCGAGTCCATGTTTATAAAGCATTTTGGTTTCATTGGGTGACAGGGATTGAGAAGTCATTTCATCTCAATGTCGGGTAAAATTCCACAAAATTGGAAGCAACGTTTTATTTATTTTTGCTTCTTCCCTTCTTAAGGGGAAGCATAAAATAAATAAATGTAACTGTAAAAATGATCCTGGTCCATTTCGTTTAACCTTTATATTTCTGTACTGTAAGCAAATACTGTAGACATTATTCAAACATCGCGTTCTGCGACACTTAATCTGGGTCTACATTGTTTGCCAAACCTAACACATGATTCTTGACCAGATTCTATAGATAACCCTCGTACGCAACACAATGATATCACAGCGATGAGAATAGCGCAGCTTTATTCTATAAATTGCCGTTACCTGGGTTTTCTACAGATCAGTAATAGTCACGTAGACAGCAACTACTTTGCTAAACGTTGGGTCAACTGACAAAACAATCGACCCAAAAACTGTTATTTTAATAATGATGGGTTGTCTACATAATGGTTTTCCATCATCGACTTTACAAGCCTTAGGAGTAATTATGTCATTACCTTGACCAAATATTCTCGATCGTACGAGATTTTTTCTCGTTTGTACGAGAAAATTTCTCGTAGGAACGAGAAAAAATTCTCGTCTGTACGAGAATTTTTCTCGTTCCTACGCGAAATTTTCTCGTTTGTACGAGATTTTTTCTCGTTTGAACGAGAAAATTTCTCGTTTGTACGAGAAAATTTCTCATTTGTACGAGAAAGTTTCTCGTTCGTACGAGAAAGTTTCTCGAATGTACGAGAAAATATATTTTTTCTCATCTTATTTTGATCCTAGTAGGCTTTCGTACTGAATACTGTCATCAACGTCGCAGATACAATTAACCCACAGCTCCCATCAGAGACACTAAAGGGAAAGAAGCACAAACATGAAACTAGTAACGGAAACATCAATAGCGAAAGCCAAAAGGACAGTTACTTTCCCATAAAATGACCAATTGGCTATCCAAAACAAAATAATACAAGCGATACACACACCCCGAGACAAACCATAACAAAAATAAACCGCGACAGAAGAACCGCCTTAGAACGGTCAGTGAAACGAATTCCACTAGGGGGCTTAAATCGATTTTACATGGCCACAATCCCCGCCCTTATTTTCGTCGCGATTTAGACAAATAATTTGTCGTTTTAGTTCGTCTTTGTAAAAGTTCTGAATAGTTAAATCCTTTGGCTGCAAAGGAAAATAGCATACTCGGTTTTATTGCGTCTGTCCATAAACAGTGCTGAAGTGTGCAACACCGGCCATGCCCTCTAGCACCGGCTTAAGCAGAACTCTATTTTCAAAACGATTCTAAATGAACTCAATGAAACTAAAGACCACACAATATAATCTAATGTACGGAGAGACGGCCGACACAGGGCACAACACCACTGCAGTGAAGATAAATAAGTATGTATGTTTTAGTTTGGAAAGCCGTTCGGCAATTTTATGGGAAAGTAACTGTCCTTTTGGCGTTTCGCCTGTTATGTTTTCATAATAGTGGGGTTGTTTTATGCTTGTGTTTTTAATCCTTTAGTGTATTAAATGGGAGGTGTGACGTACTTGTATCGATACCTGATCATTGTCTTTATCAACAAACCAACATAACATAAGTGCTGGAGTCGTATTATAATTTAATACGACTCCAGAGCAACAATAAAATAGAAATGGAGGCAATAATCAGGAATCGATACAATTAACCCACAGCTCCCATCAGAGACACCAAAGTGAAAGAAACACAAACACGAAACAACAGACACTAATGGAAACATCTATAGCGGAAAGCCAAAAGGACAGATACTTTCCCACAAAATGACCAATAGGATATCCAAAATAAATAATATAAGCGACACAAACACCCAAAGACAAACCATAACAAAAATAAACAGCGACGGAAGTACCGCCTTGGAATGGTCAGGGGAAACGAATTCCACTGGGGGGGGGGGGGCTTAAATCGATTTTACGTGGCCACAACTCTCGCCCTTACTTCCGTCGCGATTAAGACAAATAAAATCTACTTTGTAAAGAGATACTTGTACCTTATCAAATGGTACGTATTTCTCCATTACGATAACAAAATAAAATTGAAGACAATGATCAGTTAACCCCTGAGCTGCACATGAGTTTTGATGAGAGGCTGTCAACGAGTAGCAGACAGGAGAGAAACCAAAGCCTATATAATTTGATCCCCTTGAACCCCTAATTTTATATAGTAAAATAGAAGCGAAGGAAATGATCAGGAATCGATACAATTATCCCACAGCTCCAACCAGAGACACCAAGGGAAAATAACACAGTTATGAAACAACTAGACCCTAATGGAAATATCACAAGCGGAAATCCAAAAAGACAGTTGCGTACCCACAAAATGCCCAACTGGATTTCCAAAACAAAATAATATAAGCAATACACACACTCAAAGACACGCCAAAACAAATATAAGCCACGACAAAATAACCGCCTTGGGACCGTCAGTGAAACGAATTCCACTGTGTGTGTGGGTGTAGGGGGGGGGGGGGGGAGGGGGGGGGGGCTTAAATCGATTTGACGTGGCCACAATCCTCGCCCTTACTTCCGTCGCGATTTAGACAAAAAATTTGTTCAGTCCGCATGAAGACCTCCTTACTCATCGGTGAAACATCTCCATGAACAAAAGAATCAATCAACCAGAGAGATGAAACAACGATGAGGACTCGACAGCAAGAAACCACTGAAATGCAGGAGCAAAAGAACATCGACAGTTAGACTCCGATGAGCCCAACCATGGACAGAGCGCCAGGCACCAACCAACATTACATAAAATTAGATTATCTCTAATTCTCAGTAAGCCTTTATGCTGGAACCATCACCACCGGCATGCAATTAAAGAGGGAAGCGAAGTTGTCAACCGTGATTGGGTTAACTACCATGCATGCAGTCTGTTGTATAAGATTTATGTTGTGTCCAACCTTTTTATATCGAAGAATGTTTTTACGAAATTGGGTGCTGAAGTCATTGCAATTATATAATTTTCTGGGCTTATATACTAATTCATCAAAAATTTCGGGTTCCGATATACCTATTTGCAGAAGGGATTTAAGTCCAACATTGAATTTTGAAATTAAATCAGAATGGCGTCTATAAAATTTTGAAAAGGCTTTGCGTAGTTTATGATACCGATAAGAAGTTTACTAGTTAACAATTTTTTACGAGTGTTGAAGTCAGTTACATGACTAGACACTCTGGCACCTCGAATGATTTGCGAAATATACACGTCAAAGGATGCCGTACGAGGAACATCACCATCAGAAAGGATAATTTACAATCTCAAAATCAAAATCGTCGCGTTTATCATAAATTTTGCCAGAAACAAATCCATCTACAATAGATAGGTGTAAATCCAAAAACGGGGCCTCGGTATCAGAAGAATTTGCTTTATTTAACTGAAGTTCTGAGGGGTAATTTTGACTAATCAAACCATCGAAATAGTTATTGCCGATATTTAATAAATCATCCAAATATCTAAAAGTCGAGCCAAAGGCTTCAATGATTTCAGATTGGTTTTCCACGGAAAGGGGCATCATGAAGTCTCATAACAAAACAAGAACAAATCAGCCACAAGGGGTGCGCAATTTGTATCCATCGGAATACCCACAACTTGTCAAAATAACTTATCTTATATTACCAAATCTTATGTAAATATTGTTAAGTAGAAAGGCGAGAGCTTCACAAACTTTCTGACATGACCATAAAGTATAATTTTTATGCTCTTAAGAAGTGAAAAACATAACACATTTCTTACATTACATGCAAGATAGAGGCAGTTTCCCTATGAAATATCCATTCATTTAAATCAGTGAGTTTTTCTGTTATAAGATTATGACAAAGTGTAGTGTAAAGGGTGGAAAAATCATAAGTAGATAGACTTGAAGCACGAAAACGTAGCTTAAAACTTCATTAGAATTTTTATAAACCAAAACAGACTTCTCCCTGATCTTTCAAAGACTTTATCACAACATTTAATCACATGTTTTTGTTGTAAAGGATAAACCTTATTTCTGCTCTAAAATATAGATTGTGGGTACTCGTTAGAACCGCCTCTATGAGGCGGTTCTATCGAGTACCCACAATCTATATATTTGAACACAAATAAGAAAAATAACACAATTTTTCATCTAAAAATTTTAGTTTTTTCGGCGGTAAAGTTTACAATGTATTTGTATAGGCGTATTATCGTTAATTTTAGTTTTCTCTTCAAAGTAGATTGTTCAATATTGTATACATCACGAAAACACGCTTATATAATTTTGACCCCCTTGAACCCCACTTTTATATAGTAAAACTGGGATTTCCGGGGGTATACCTTATTTTTCTTTTTTCTGCTCTAAAATATAGATTGCGGGTACTTGTTAGAACCGCCTCGATGAGGCGGTTCTAACGAGTACTCACAATCTGTATTTTGAGCAGAAATATGAAAAATATTACAATTTTTCATCTAAAAGTTTTAGATTTTTCGGCGGTAAAGTTTACAATGTATTTGTATAGGCGTGTTTTCGTAATAAATACGCTATTTAACACTTGTTTTAGTTTTCTCTTCAAAGTTTCATTTTTTCTGCGATAAAGGTGGTAATGTATTTGTATAGGCGTGTTTGCGTAATGTTACACGTGACGTTCTCATAATGCAATTCATATGGCAAAACTATACTACTCGGTCAAAAAAGTTCATATACATAAAATTGCTTCTGTTACCATAGTTACTACAAATGAAAAATACATAAAAATTTTGTTTTGTTTTGGTTAGAGGACTCATTGCTCCATGCAAAAGCCCAAACAGTTTTTGTTTATGTAAACTCGCTAGCCTGGGCTATTGTTTTAAACCCCCAAGGGGTCACTGTGACAATTTCGCAGAATAAATCATTACAAACGCCAAGATTCAACACCATAAAAATTACACTTAGCACAAGATTTCTATAATTTGATATGTGTAACCTTTCATTAGATACCCTGTGTGTGTATTCACAAAACATTTGGAACTTAAGCTCCATTTGATAAGAGAAACAGGCGATCACGTATAGGCCTCCAATTCTTTCAAGGTGTGCAAAATGCTGTTATCAATTGAAACTCCATAGAAAATTGAAACTTGCAGTGCTACATGCTACGTGAGTTTTCTACATTATTTTCCATCATTGTTAACAGCAATGGTGGTTACAAAACGCTTTTTAAAGAAATTGCAAAAATTGAATGGCAGGTATAGAAATAACAACAGTTTGAAAATCGCTATATTTTTAATAGAAAGGGAGATAATCTGAGAATTTCACACATTAAAGTCTTGATTGTAGTGCAATATCATGAGATATTGTAAAGGTAAAGTGAGATTCGATGTTCAATGGACATGATCTTTCATCTCAGACATCAAATGATCATCTGCGCATGCGCAATGTCAAATTCCTTGCAAAATCGTTCTAGACACATATTGGGAGACAGTATTGAGCAGAATAGTATGGGCAAATGCAATTTTATGTATTTTGCAGCTAAACGTCCGATTCGTATGTTTACAGCCATATTTAACAGACTGGCTACCAGTTAGCTCCTAGAATTTACCCGAAACTTGGTATAGTCACTTTTTTGACTGGGTATATATTCATGTCATGCACCAAAGACAAGAAGATCAAGTAGACGCACAGGTTTTGAGACGGTCATGTACTGTTTTCCCAACGTCGCTTATATTATTTTATTTTGGATAGCATATTGGTCATTTTGAGGAAAAGTATAGTAGTCGCAGATAAGATTGACTAGGCGGAGCTATCCTCTGTATAGTAGTCGCAGACAAGATTGACTAGGTGGAGCTATCGTTTGTACCTGCCTTAGGAATATTCCATTAACAAAAAGGTAAACCAAGTCACCCGACGATTGTGTGAATTCAACTGTAACACAAGCATAGCTGTGGCGTATATGTCCATTTCTTCCGCTGGTTACTAAAACACGGAATGACGTATTTGCTTGTCTGTTCCGTATTTGCTTCACTGTTCCGTCTTTTTCACCATGAAAACGGAACAGTAAAGCAAAAACGGAACAATAGCACCATTTTTCACCATTAGAAATGGTGCTATTGTTCCGTCTGTTCCGTATTTGCTTGTCTGTTCCGTATTTGCTTCACTGTTCCGGCTTTTTCACCATTAAAAATGGTGCTATTGTTCCGTCTGTTCCGTATTTGCTTGTCTGTTCCGTCTGTTCCGTATTTGCTTCATTGTTCCGTCTTTTTCACCATGAAAACGGAACAGTAAAGCAAAAACGGAACAATAGCACCATTTTTCACCATTAAAAATGGTGCTATTGTTCCGTCTGTTCCGTATTTGCTTGTCTGTTCCGTATTTGCTTTACTGTTCCGGCTTTTTCACCATTAAAAATGGTGCTATTGTTCCGTCTGTTCCGTATTTGCTTGTCTGTTCCGTCTGTTCCGTATTTGCTTCACTGTTCCGTCTTTTTCACCATGAAAACGGAACAGTAAAGCAAAAACGGAACAATAGCACCATTTTTCACCATTTTCATATTACCGTTCCGTCTTTTTCATGTATACAGATTTGCTACAAATATAACAGAGTTTGAATCCAGAAAGTTAATGTGCCATCCAAAAGACATTGTCTCTTCTCTACGTGACCGGGTCCTGAAGGAGATTGATGGAGATGAAGTTTTGGATGTACCAAAGTCTGCAGACTCTGACAATAGCCGAGTCCTACGAGCAAAGCTGTTAGCCTCAACCGACAGCATAGCATTTTCAGCTAAACTGGGTGTGTTCGTCATCGCTGACCAAAAATCAGTTTATACTGTAAAGCTTTATCCGACAGAGACATGTACATGTCCAATTAAAAAGAATTGTGTCCATATCCTTGGGGTAAAAATTGGGCAACGAATGGAAATAGACGACGATGATCTAGCAATACAGAAGAATATTGCTGTTGTAAGGAAAAACACGAGGCCAACCAAACAAAAGGCTGGAAGAAAACGCCCACGACCAGGAGATGTTTCACCAGAAATTCAAAAAAGAACAAAGATCAACCTTAGCAGAGTTGTCCATGGACTAGAAGAATCCATAAATGAACTAATCAATTTAGAAGAAGAAGTGAAGAACGAACTCAGAGGCGAACAAGAGATCCAAACCGAAGACGAACAAGAGATCAAACCCGATGACGACCTACCCCATATGGAACTTCAGGAAACACCAGAGCGAAGTAATTCAGATCAACCAGACTTTATTAATTTGATTACTTCAACACCAAAGTCACCGCAGTTACTGAAGGATGTTAGGTATAGTCTTGAAGTTTGGGTTCCCGCCGATAAGGAAAAGCTTTTTCACAATTTAAATGTGAATGACCGGAAACTGCTACAATCAAGGAGAGCGTGGATGAACGACACTATTATAGACAGTGCAATGAACTTGTTGCAGTTCCAATTCCCAGATTTAGAGGGTTTCCAATCGACGACACTGGCAGTACAGTTGGACTTTGATCGTCATGAAAAGTTATTCATACAAATTATCAATCGAAGTCCAGACACACGTGGAACCCATTGGCTGACAGTGTCAAACATAAACTGTATGGAAGACGAGATAGGCATCTACGACTCAGCTTATGACGACCTCCCCCATATGGAACAGATGGTCGTTGCAAGCCTAGTAAAGATCGACCAAAACGTGCTTAAGGCGAAATTTAGCAATTGCTTCATGCAACCAAATGGCCATGACTGTGGCTTATATGCAGTGGCAAATGCCACTGCCCTAGCATTTGGAAAGGATCCTGCAAAAGAGCAGTACATCCAAAATAAAATGAGGGACCATTTAATGAAATGCCTTGAAGACAAATGTATGAAGCTCTTCTCCACAGTGAAAGCAACAAGCAAAAGAAGGAAGGCAGTCAAAAAGACAACTGAAATCAAGCTGTTTTGTGTTTGTAAAATGCCAGACACTCGAACAAATTATTTCCTCTGTGACCAGTGCTCTGCTGAATACCATCCAGAATGTTTGGGATTAGATGTGTCTCAATATAAAGACCGACCATTTATCTGTCCGAACTGTTTGCAGTAGAACCATTTAAATAAAGCTCAGTGTGTCTAATGACATGTTCCGTTATAGCTCATTGTTCCGTACTTTAGTAGATTTTCAGTCACAGTTGTTCCGTTTTTTTAGTCATTTTCCTTTAAAAACTGTTCCGTGATTTAGTAAATTCTAACTCTAAAGTGTTCCGCAATTTAGTATTTTTAAACTTATTTTATTCCGTTCCGTTCCGTTCCGTTCCGTGTTTTAGTAACGACCTTTCTTCCGCTTGTAGAAAGCGTGCGAAAGGCACTCTATCGAATCTTCTGGTGGACTCGAATTTGACATATATTGACAACACCTGAATAGCTCCGCCTAGTCAATCTTATCTGCGACTACTATAACTGTCCTTTTGGCTTTTCGCTATTGGTGTTTCAATTAGGGTCTGTTGTTTCATGTTTGTGTTTCGTTCACTTTTGTGTCTCTGATGGGAGCTATGGGTCAATTGTATCGATTCCTGATCCTTGCCTCCACTTCTGTTTTCCAATACACAAGGTGCGTTATGAATAGATGAAATATTCTTGAAAAGGGCCGCAAGTACAAACGGAAATAATCTGACCAAGAGAAACTAAAAACATTCAATAATTCGACACATCTTGCACAAAACTAATAATAAACATACCTATGGAAATTAAATCACTTTAAGTAATCCATCAACGTACTAGTTGAACGTACGTTTAAGAAGATATTTCGCAATTGCCACCATAAGACAAATCCCCTGTCCAAAGCACTGGCCTTACTTGAATGCTACTACAATTTAGTCCATTGTTTTCATTTGTCTGTTAATCTGGGGTCTGCTATAAAATATACTGAAATTATGTGCAGGGAAACAACCCCAACACTAACGTTATTGTTTCTATACTATAAATGAGCTCAGGCAGTGCAAAACAACTATGAAATGGAACATTCAGCCAATGAGCTCAGAGTTTTCTGCGCATGAGCACAATGGGCGGATAGTTCAATATGTGTAATCATGTGACCCTGAACTGGATGCTAGTTTGCACTGATCGGAACGCACGGATTATAGCTATTCACGCAAGTCGCACGTCGAATTTCTTTAGCCTTCTCTGTGTCCTGTATAAATGACTTGTGACTCTCTGGCCATTAGTTACCGGTTAATTACTTACGCAATTAACAGTCACACAACAAAAGTGGACTTCTCTGAACATGGTATAACCAGACAGAGATGTAGTGAAAATCAGATGATAATTTTCCAAATATTAAAGCCTTTTTAACTAAAATACAAAATGTAGAAATGTTTTCATCACAAAAACACGCCTATATAAATCTGACCCCTTAAAACCCCTCTTTTATATAGTAAAACTGGGGTTTAAAAGAGTATACACTATTTTTCATATTTCTGCTCAAAAACATAGATTGTGGGTACTCGTTAGAACCGCCTCGCTGAGGCGGTTCTAACGAATATCCACGACCTATATTTTGAGCAAAAATAAGAAAAATATAGGATAATTTTCAAAATATTTAAGCCTTTTTAACTAAAATACAAAATGTAGAAATGTTTTAAACACGCTGAGGCGGTTCTAACGAATATCCACTGCCTATATTAAAAGCAGAAATAAGAGAAATAGAGGGGGTTCTAACGTATATCCACGACCTATATTTTGAGCAGAAATAAGTGTGTGTGTGTGTGTGTGAATTCGGGTTTAACGTCGCTTTCAACAATTTTTCAGTCATATCACGACGGTGTCTGGTTGCGACAGGGAGCTCAATGCTCACGTTTATAGTGCTGCCTCACTGAAGTATCATGTCCCAGACACATTACATGATACCACACCCAGTCACATTATCCTGACACTGGATCGACCAGTCCTAGCTCTACCCCGTAAATCTGAGTGCCAAGCGAGGAGCAGCTAGTACCATTTTTAACGACTTTGGTATGTCGCGGCCCGGGATCGAACCCGAGACCCCCCGTTCCCCGGAGCGGACACTCTACCAACTGAGCTATCGGGGCCGGTGAGCAGAAATAAGAAAAATATCGGAATTTATCCTCTGAATTTTTTATTTATTTATTTTTTTTCGGTGGTAAAATCTAAAATGTATTTGTATAGGCATGTTTTCATTATGGTATTGCTGATCAGTAATATTAGACATGCCATGAGAGAATCCTTTTTTGCCATTCGCGATCAAGAGGTACAGACTGCGCATGCGCCCAGTCAGATCAGCATCTTTGTGTTCGCCTCTTGGATATCTTAACACACGTAGCTTACACAGGAAACCTCCGATAACACGAACACAGATAGTTCGTTTATTATGGCTAATTCGAACTAGTTTTGGATTCCCTTAAGAGTATGTCCAAAAGCTCCAGATATCCATATTTAAAATAATACATGTTTTTTCCCCTGATTTTATCTTTAAAAGGTAGGCTGTGTGTACTCATTAGAACGGTGTGTTGTGTGTACTCATTAGAATCGCATCATTGAGTACACACAACATACCTTTATTTTATTGAATTTTGTAAATATATACTGTCCAACTGCGATGGCTCGAACACCTTTAGGACAGCGAAAATCTGTTCGAGATCGGGGTAGTTCGAGCCACTGAGGGTAACTGCCAGGAGGCATAAAGGGATTAATTTTGGGACATCTTTTCCGTGTTCTATAATAAAATGTATGTTGTGTGTATTCATTAGAATCGCCTCATTGAGGCGATTCCAATGAGTAAACACAGCATACATTTTCAAGTTTAAAGTCGAAACATCCCTTTACTTATCCCACACTACTTCTTATGTGAAGGAATTCCCTTGGGTCTCAAAAACGGATTCGACTCATCCATGGTAAACGAGCCATCGGTGTTCGAGACATCGAAGTTCCACTTTACTAAAGAAAGCCTTATTATGCTTCATGACCTAGCAAAGTTAGTTAACTTCAGTAATTCGAACTACCGCTATCTCAAACAATTTCTCATTGTCCCAGAGTTGTTCCAGTTATTGAAGTATGAATGCATATTTATGTGTTCAAGAACCTTGCTAGTCTGTGCAGCTAAGCAGGCTGGTCTGAGTTCAAGCTGGTCACAAACCTCGAAGGCTTGTTTTCTCGTCTTGTCGCATATAATGTCTTATTTAAAGGTAGGTTTTGGGCGTCCAGGCGCTTGCAGCGAGTTGATAATTTTAATTAATTGCGACTGACAGTTGTATAACAGAATCCCACTAGCATAGATACAGTTAAACTATGATTTACTGCCAGTTAAGCGATGTTACTGTTTACCTGTACTTTGAGGTCGTAAATTAAGCACAGTAGACCGGGACGCAAGGTGAGTGAGTTCACTTTGCCAGTACAGACAGCCCTGATACTATAGTGTCTTTTATCACGTTACAAGTCCGTGTAAAGAGCACCCCATGTAAACCCCATTGTACAGCGAAAACTGGGATTTAGAGGGGTTACATTATTTTTCTTATTTCTGCTCCAAAACATAGGTTGAGCATCCAATACCTATGTTTCGAGTGTAAAAAAAGAAAATGTCAAAAATTGTCACATTACGTTAAGAAGTCCGTGCAATGACCTTCCTCGTAAATCTCTCTTTATATAGAGAAAACTAAGAGTTTACATGGGTATACATAAGTTTTCGTATTTCTGCTCTAAGATACAGATTGTGGGTACTTTCACCACGTTACAAGTCCGTGTAACTAACACATGTAAATCCCCATTGTGTTTACAGAGGAATACATTATTTTTTCATATTTCTGCACCAAAAGGTGTTGGTTGTTCTGAGCGGTTTTAACATCACGTTTACAAGTCCGTGTAATGACCACTCCCGTTAATACCACTCTATGCAGAAAAATGAGGTTTACAGGGGTATACATTATTTTATTTTATTATTTTGTGCGCTCCAAGGCATAGATTGTGCGTACTCATTAGCACCTCCTCTCCTTCTCCTAGATGGATTGCGGATCAGGGCTTTAGCGCTCCATCTACCCCTTGCAGTGACAGAGGAACCACCTTGAGTTCCAAGTCTTCCCTGTGCACAGCCAGAGTGACCAAGCACCAACACAGGGTGTCGTTGGACGACCACAGCTGTGCACAAAGTAACAGAGCGCCAAATAGCGGAAGTCAATATTCAATTCAGAAAAAAAGTCAGTCCCCCTGCCACTGACTAGGTTTTGTTTAGGGACATAAAACCCCTAGGTGGATTGCCAACCAAGGCTGCAGGTTTTAAGGAACGGTAAAAATAAAACTGCGGCGGTAACGCTCGTCCTCTTATTTCTTCTTTAACCCATTCAGTACCGGAAACCCCTAAAGGGATACCTTGGCAAACCGTGCAGACCGAGAACAGACGCAGCCTTCCGCGGCGTCTCGTCTTCGTCTTCCAGAAGTAGGTCAGGAGTCTATATTAGACTGTAAGGTTGACCTTTGCGAGTGATGAGACAGCCATCACTCTCCAGAGATAAAAACATTCTGTACAGTTTAAAATTATATACACTGCGCTGGTCTTTACGCCTGGAAGACGAAGGAGCCACCTGTCCAAGGTGGCTGTGAAGTCCTCACTGACGTTGACATCCGTGAGAAGAGTAGGAAGTTGGTTCCATTCTCTTATTGTTCTCGGGTATAAGGATTGGTGGTACACAGTAGATGAAGCACCGTGTTGTCTTAATCTTCCACTGCCTCTTGTGCGAAAGTCGCTTGCCTGAAGAAGGTGGCCTGGGTCTATGTCGACAATCTGATGTTTTATCTTGAACAGATAGTTGAGTCTGTGTGCACGTCTCCTATCTGCTAGTGGAAGTCATCCTAGATCGTTGACCATCTTTGTAACGCAGCCTGGTGTCCGGTCGTAGTAGTTCTTGTGGACGAACCGAGCACCCCTTCGTTGGACATGTTCCAGTTGGGCGATGTCTATAGCCTGGTAGGGGTCCCAAGCTGCAGAAGCATAGCTCACAGGCGGTACTATAACGTATTGTAGCACCTTTCCCGGACTTGATCAGGGCCTCCATTGTTTGCTAAAAGTTCAGCCATTTTCCAAATAAAATTTGAAGAAAACACAACCTGACACCCCTAAATTTGGAAATGGACTCATGCCATATATAAGGAGGAAGATTCCATTTGGTACAAAAAGGGTTAAAGTTCATTTCGCTGATTCTGTGTTCTCTTGAGTTCAGCTGCGTTGGTTTCCAGCCAGTGTGGACTGTCCGTACATGTGACAGACCAAAGTGGTCGTACTGTTATTATTGTGTTTACTTTTGTCTTAGATTTATTTATGTTCGTTTCTGTAAAAGGGGTATCCTTTGGACGCAAAAAATACATCGCAGACCTTAAAATATGGAGTATACAAGTTTTTGTCGTGGACCGGACTAGCTAGTTTCGCCCAATAAATTGCTTTCCTTCATTGTGTTTTCCTTGCTTAAGTTAAAATTCTTATCTATTTTACAGATTGTTAGCCACTGATTTTTTCAGTTTGTTTAAAATTAATTCATCCGGCCCCCGCCCATTTGGGGCTTGAAGAAATAGATAGGCTGCATGATGCTTCCACGCAGAGCTGAAACCGACCCGCACAGGAGTACTGGTAAACTGCTTAGAGGATCTAAGCCTGCCCAGGTAAAGCGGTGTGAGTCGACCCGTCCATGCTTATAAACCCTATTGGTTTCATTGGGTGGGAGGGCTTGAGATGTAATGTCATCTCAATACCGGGTAAAAGTCCCACAAAATTGGAAGCAACGTCTCCAAAATGACCTTTACAGTGTTGACGGGGACGTTAAACCTCAAATCAAACAAACAGACAAAACTTAATTCATCACATGTGTTGTGACTATTAACATAGTTCTGCCTTTTTAAAGCTTAGTTTTATGTGTTATTCTTTTAATTTAAACGTTTCATCTTATGTGCATTATCAAGCAATATTACCATAATTATAATTATTTTAATATGCACAATTAATTATCCTTAATTTACAGCTGTTTTACGTATTTTAATTTATTTACTCTTCTTAATCAGTAGTCGGTTCAAAATCTCCTTAAAACTTATGTTGTACTTTTGCCGACTTATGGTTATATGATGCGGCTCTCTCAACTAAAGACTATACTCAGCATACAATCCGTCCTTACATTGATTCTGAATTTAATCATAAACGCCATTTCTTCAAAATATCCTTCATTAATAAGGGTATGGATTTTATAGGTTTGCCCAGTATTTTTCGTGAGAGCTCGGTGCTTTCTTCCATTCCTGCTTATTTTCAAAATACTGAAACACCTATAATTTGCTATAAATATAACAAACTTGTCAGATCTATCATTTGTAATTTCAATAAACTTGTTTCAGATCTTGATATTGATACTAATACTCCTGATTCATGTGATCGTAAAAACTCAGTGTATTGCTATCCTGCTGCTGGTCATGTAATTACTGGCAATTTGAAAATTATTCCGGATTCTAGGATAAGGAATATAATTTCTAAAGGACCGAAATATCGGTTTCCTTCTAAAATTGATTTCAGTAAATGTAGATATGAAATCGCTCCTGCCTTGAATGAATTCGGTAATCGATGGTGTAAGCGAGAGTAGGTTGAGCATAAAGCCCTTAAGGACTGGAAACTTAGCATTTTAAAACTAGTGAATAAACGCATTTCTTTCTATTCTCAAAATACTAACTTATTACCTCCTAAGCCTAAGACGTCTTTACGTCATCTTAAACTAGGTATTCAAGAATTTCATAAGAAGTTTGTTTTGGCCCATGCAGACAAGGCCGCTAACAACGTCGTCGTTGTGTGACGGCTCCACTATGTTAACACGCTTAAGAAGGAGCATTTGTGACACTAAGGCCTATGAACTTCAGCCTTTAGCTGAAGAGAGAGCTATAATAATAATAATAATAATAATAATAATAATAATAATAATAATAATAATAATCGACCTTATTTATAGAGGGTAACACATATAACACAGATGAACATATTTGTCATTCAGCCACCAAGTTTGCTGTGTGTGTAACCGAAGGCCAAGACAAGCTTCCTACGCTATACTGGTTACAAAAACTTCATAAAAGACCTTACAAAGCACGGTTTATTGCAAATTCTAGCTCTTGCATTACCAATGAACTGTCTAAATTATTAACTTCCTGTCTTACTGCTATTAAAACGCAGGTGATTAAATATTGTGATAAAGTCTTTGAAACATAAGGAAGAAATCTGTATTGGTCTATAAAAAATCGAATGAGGTTTTAAATAAATATGAGGTTTTCGTGCTTCAAGTCTGTCTACTTACGATTTTTTCACTCTTTACACTACACTTCCTCATAATCTTATAAAAGAAAAGCTTAGTGATTTAATTGAATGGGCTTTTCACAGAGAAGATTCTCTCTATCTTGGATGTAATGTCAGAAATGCATTTTTCACTTCTAAAGAGCATAAGAATTATGCACTTTGGTCATGTCGGAAAGTGTGTGATGCCCTCACCTTTCTACTTGACAATATTTATATTAGATTCGGTACTAAGTTATTTAGACAAATTGTGGGTAGTCCCATGGGTACGAATTTCGCACCTCTTGTGGCTGATCTGTTCTTGTATTGTTATGAAAGAGACTTCATGTTGTCGCTTTCCATTGATAACCAATCTGAAATTATTGAAGCTTTTAGCTCCACTTCTAGATATTAAGATGGTTTATTAAATATTGATAATACCTATTTCGATGGTTTGATCAGTCAGATTTACCCCCAAAACTTCAGTTAAATAAAGCAAATTGTTCAGATACCGAGGCCCCGTTTTTGGATTTACATCTATCTATTGTAGATGGGTTTGTTTCGTGCAAAATTTATGATAAACGCGATGACTTTGATTTTGAGATTGTAAATTTTCCATATTTTGGATGGTGATGTTCCTCGTGCGCCATCCTTTGGCGTTTATATTTCGCAATTAATTCGATTTGCTAGAGTGTGTAGCCATGTAACTGACTTCAGCACTCGTAATAAATTATTAACGGCTAAACTTCTTAATCAGGGTTATCGTGTGCCGTGTGGCGGCCGTAAAACGTCTCCCCGTACATCAACCATAGTGCAGTTTATATTTTTACTTTTAGTCCTTTCAGATCAGCGTGAATATTCTGAGAAATCAGAAATAAATTATTGGTTTAGACTCAAATTCTAGACAGGCATTTAATTATTTGGATCCCATTTTGATTTATATCAGTCTTTGAATCGACTGCCTATTCGAAATTCGCAAAATTGCAGAATATTTCCTCTGGCTTTCGTTGTCGGATCATTACAGGGTCACTGATGAGGCTTTATTAGCCGAAACTACGTAGTATCACCCATCTCCTTTCTTATGAATATTTTCATTGCTCTTAAAGGAACTCATTTTTTATTTTTATTTGCCTTCACTGCAGCTGGTTTTGTGCCGTGTGGCGGCCGTAAAACGTCTCCCCGTACATCAACCATAGTGCAGTTTATATTTTTACTTTTGGTCCTTTGAGATCAGCGTGAATATTCTGAGAATTCAGAAATAAATTATTGGTTTAGACTCATATTCTAGACAGGCATTTAATTATTTGGATCCCATTTTGATTTATAATTGTCTTTGAATCGACTGCCTATTCGAAATTCGCAAAATTGCAGAATGTTTCCTCTGGCTTTCGTTGTCGGATCATTACAGGGTCACTGATGAGGCTTTATTAGCCGAAACTACGTAGTATGACCCATCTCCTTTCTTATGAATATTTTCATTGCTCTTAAAGGAACTCATTTTTGATTTTTATTTATCGGTACCATAACTACGCAAAGCCTTTTCAAAATTTTATAGACGCCATTCTGATTTAATTATAAAATTCAATATTTGACTTAAATCTCTTCTGCAACAAGGTCTATCGGAACCCGAATTTTATGGTAACTTAGTATATAAACTCAGAAAAATAAATAACCGCAATGACTTCAGCACCCAATTTCGTAAAATCGATCTTCGATATAAAAAGATTGGGTAAAACATGGATGTAATACGACAGACTGCATGCATGGTAGTTAACCTAATCACGGTTGGCAACTTCGCTTCCCTCTTTAATTGCACGCCGGTGTGTCAGGCCTCAGATTCTATGACGGCTCCAACGTAAAGGCTTATTGAGACTTAGAGAGATCTTATTCAAGGTAGTGTTGGTTGGTGCCTGATGCTCTGTCTCTGGTCGGGCCCATCGGAGTCTAACTGTTGATTTTCTTTTGCTCCAGCCTTTCAGTGGTTTCTTGCTGTCGAGTCCTCACCTCTGTGGTCCTTTGATTATTTGTGTTCACGGAGATGTTGCACTGATGAGTTAGGAGGCCTTCATGCGGACTGAACAAATTATTTGTCTAAATCGCGACGGAAGTAAGGGCGAGGATTGTGGCCACGTAAAATCGATTTAAGCCCCCAGTGGAATTCTTTCCACTGACCGTTCCAAAACGGTTCTTCTGTGGCGGTTTATTTATGTTGTTGTTTGTTACTTACTGTGCGATTCACTTGTGTCTTTTTATTTTGGTTGACCATATGGCCATTTTGTGGGAAAGTAACTGTCCTTATGGCCTTCCTTTGTTTAGGTATCCATTATGGTCTGGTCGCTTCATGTTTGTGTTTCTTTCCCTTTGGTGTCTTTGATGGGTGGAGTAAACTAATTGTATCGATTCCTGATCTTTGTTTTACTTGTACTTTAAAATAAATCTTGACTTGACATCACGTGAACAAGTCCGTGAAATGAAGACCCCCTATACCCCCACTTTATACAGAGAAAACTGGGGTTTACGGGGTATGCATTATTTTTTCTTATTTTAGCTCCAAGACATAGGTTGTGGGTACTCGTTAGAACCGCCTCAATGAGGCGGTTCTAACGAGGACCCACAACCTATGTTTGCAGTATGTATGAGAAAAATATCACGGATTTTCATCAGGAAAATGGCCATTTAGGAGATGTGAAAAAAATGCACTATGTCGCATGGGTGTGTTATCGTAATAACTTGACTTGGCTTCTTTAACACTTTTTCTGTTATTGTTTCTACGAGTATCATTAGGTAAACGCGCATATACAAATACCTTGTTAAGTTTAACGCCGAAAAAAAAAAAAAAAAAAAACACACAAAAATTTTAAGATGAATTTTTTTTATTATTATTTCTGCTCAAAATAAAGATTGCCTTATCAAGGCGGTTCTAACGAGTTACCAGAATCTATACAAAATATAGATTGTGGGCACACGTTAGAACCGCCCTATCAATGTGGTTATAACGAGTAACCACAGTCTATATTTTAGAGCAGACATAAGAAAACAAGGTTTAACCCTGTAAACCCCAGTTTTACTGTATGAAAGTGGGTTCAATGGGGTCGAAAATTATATAGGCATGTTTTCGTAACAGCAATAACGTAGTAAATGATGGATTTAAGTACAGTTTGCATTACGAAAACACGCCTATACAAAAACATTGTAAATTTTACACCAAGAAAACGAAACTTTTAAGATGAAAAATTGTGATATTTTCTTATTGCTGCTCAAAATATAGATTGTGGGTGCACGTTTGAACCGCCTCATCGAGGCGGTTCTAACGAGTTCCCATAATCTATATTTTAGAGCAGAAATAAGAAAAATAAGGTATACCCCTGTAAACCCCAGTTTTACTATATAAAAGTGGGGTTCAAGGGGGTCAAATTATGTAGGCGTGTTTTCGTGATGTTTTGCTTTTCCAGCACATGATTGTGTAGTCTTTCACGATCCCTACAATTTCCCCATTTTCGACTTGTTTACCCTAGTAGGCCTAGTAACTGGTGCGAAGAAGAAGAAGTTTGTAGATTCAAATTTTGAAATGTTCCCTGTAGCAGGTCGACCGTTGGCTCGCTAGCTCAGTCGGTAGAGTGTTCGCACGGTATGCGAAAGGCCCTGGGTTCCAGTTCCGGTCGAGTCATGTTCTTTTTCCAGCCCTGTGACATCCATGAAAATGTGATCGTTTGGAAGCAAGCATTACAACACGGAATTGAAAACAGTGGAGTATAGGGTTAGTCCATAATCATTTGAAAGCCCAATATCTGTAAAGCATTTGTCTGTTATCTGTTATGTGTCCGCGCCCCAGCCCATCGGGGCTTGAAGAAATAGATGGGCTGCATGATAACCGACCCGCATACGAATACTGGCAAACCGCTTAGAGGAGCTAAGCCAGGCCAGGCAAAGCGGTGCCAGTCGTAGCGTTCATGCTTATAAACTCTATTGGTTTCATTGGGCGACAGGGCTTGAGATGTCATTTCATCTCAGTGTCGGGTAAAAGTCCCACAAAATTGGAAGCAACGTCTCCAAAATGACCTTCACAGTGTTGACGGGGACGTTAAATCTCAAATCAAACAAATCTGCTATATGTTGAGTAGGATTTTGAAAAAAAACTTTTATTTAAAGATTATGGGTATTTTAAGTATTAAATACATATCATTGTCTACTAGAACTTTGATAGGAATTAAAAACCTATGGAATTTTGCATTTAACGTTTTATGGTGTTGGGTACGTTGCAAATATTGAAGTACTATAAGGAAAACACGCCTATATAATTTTGACCCCCTAGAACCCCACTTTTATACGGTAAAACTGGGTTTAAAGGGGGTAAAACTGATTTTTCTTGTTTCTGCTCTAAAATATAGATTGTGGGTACTCGTTAGAACCGCCTCATCGATTGCCCACAATTTATATTTTGAGCAGAAATAAGAAAAATATCACAATTCTTCATCTGAAAATTTTCGTTATTTTGGGCGGTAAAATTTACAATGTATTTGTATAGGCGTCTTTTCGTGATGATTATCATCGTGAAATATTAATTTTGGCATACGGTTAATTTTTGCTAAATGTAATAAAACATTCAATTTTCAAAACTGCAATTGTAAAAAGTTCTATATTAAATGACTTGTGAGTTTATCAACTTAGGAACCCTATGAGTGGAAATTAAAACGAAAAAAAAAAAAAAAAAAGACAAATGCAAATATAAAAATGCAAAGTTATATTGTTCAAACTCTTATTAAACTATAGAAATGTTCATTGTACCGAAAATGTAACAAATGTAATACATTTTTGCATTCCAATGGTTTAAATCAAATAAGAAGGTATATCCCAGCTTCCCCCCTGGACGCCATCCAGTGGACAGTTACACCACTTGTGTACGGCGGGCTATGGCTCTGTCTTGACGTGTTTACGACTTATGTTTACGTTCACTGTCCGTTGTTTTGACTAGCGTTCTGTTATTGACAGGCGAATCCATTGGATATAGTTAGCGACTGCTACTGCCACGTTTGACATTCCGCCAGTTGGTCATTTTGGACCAGGGCTCATTTACTTCGGGGCATCGTAAAATGAGAGGAATAAAACATAACGTCCCAATTACGTGTCTGCCTGCAGTACGTGCTAGTCCAAATGTACATGTAGAGGCAGTATTGACCGCGGTTTTGCAAGCAACAGGGTTGACATCAGTCGGTCAAGCGCCGTATATACATAGGACTTTATGTAGAGATACGTTTATTTGCTTGATTTGAGGTTTAACGTCCCCGTCAACACTATTTGGGTAATTTTGGAAACGGTGTTTCCAATTTGGAGGGACTTTTACCCGTCATTGAGATAAAATGACATCTCAATCCCTGCCGCCCAAAGACACCAATAGGTTTATAAACATGGACGGGCCGACGCGCAGCAATTTTCCTGGGCAAGCTTCCGGTGGAATTCTTTTCCGCTGACCGTTCTAAGGCGATTCTTCTGTCGCGATTTATTTTTGTAATGGTTTGTCTTTAGGTGTTTGTGTCGCTTGGGTCATTTTATTTTGGATAGCCTATTGGCCATTTTGTGGAAAAGTAACTGTCCTTTTGGCTTTCCGCAGTTGGTTTTTCCATTACGCCTGTTGTTGCATGTTTGTGTTTCTTTCAATTTGGTATCTCTGATGGGAGCTACGGGTTGATTGTATCGATTCCTGATCATTGCCTCTACTTCTATTTTACATGTAGATCTTCTAAGCGGTTACCAATACTCATGTGTGGTCGGATTCAGCTCTGCCTGGAAACGATATGCAGACCAATCTATTTCTCCTAGCTCTGATGGGCGATGGCCCATATAGAGATACGTACCTAATAAATATAGGACTTTATTAATTGACTATCCTGTATTGATCGGAGGTCATCCATAATAACACCAGTTCAATCAATATTAACTGAGGACAAAAAATCAATAATCATGATTTTTTTAAGTGTGTCAATTAACAAAATTGTCATTGATCAAGTATTTTCGCATTGACCCAGTTACAGGTCCTCGGTCAACTGCATTAGCCCTCGGTCTTCGACCTTCGGCCAATGCAGCAGACCTCGGACCTTACCTGGGCCAATACGAAATTACTTAATTAATAACATTAAATTATATAGAGACAAGTGCCGTATAAACATAAGACTTTATACAGAGTCACGCGCCGTTTAAACATTGAATTTAATATGGAGGCAAGTGCCGTATTAGCAGATTAGGGCACTTTCAATGCATGCGTAGTATTTCAAATAATTTCAACAAATACACCAATAGATTTAGCGTACGAGGCAAAAAAAAAAATTCAATTGGTTATGTGAATTTTGTCATTTCTTCTTTTTTTCAATTGATAGTGTACGCAACTAGACGTCTCTGAAACGGAAACAGTATCTGTCCCGAAGAGGAATTTAGAATACTATAACGGCTTTCTTTCGATTCGAAATATTGAAGTGGAGGCGATGATCAGGAATCGATAAAATTAACCCACACCTCCCATCAGAGACACCAAAGGGAAAGAAACACAAACACGAAACAACAAACCCCAAATGGAAACATCAATAGCGGAAAGCCAAAAGGACAGTTACTTTCCCACAAAATGGTCAATAGGCTACCCATAATGAAATAATATAAACGACGCTGGTAAAACACTACATGGCCGTCTCAAAATCTGTGCGTATATTTGGTCTTCTTGTCTTTGGTTCATGACATTAATATTTTATAAGTTTGCCATATGAATAATTATTGCATTCTGAGAACATCATGTGTAACGTTATGCAAACACGCCTATACAAATACATTGCCACCTTTATCGCCGAAAAAAACAAAAATTTTCTGATGAAAAATTGTGATATTTTTCTTATTTCTGCTCAAAATATAGATTGTGGGTACTGGTTAGAACCGCCTCATCGATAATCGATATTTTAGAACAGAAATAAAAAAAAATAAGGTATACCCCCGAAAACCCCAGTTTTACTATATAAAAGTGGGGTTCAAAGGTGGTCAAAATTAACGAAATAACTAGACTCTAATGCAAACATCAATAGTGGAAAGCCAAAAAGGACAGTTACTTTCCCACAAATGGCAAATTGGCTATCCAAAACAAAAACATGTAAGCGATAGACACACACAAAGACAAGCCATAACAAAAATAAACCGCCTTGGAACGGTCAGTGAAAAGAATTTCACTGGGGGCTGGTCCACAACGACATGATCTCGGGCACACCTCAGAGACCTCAGCGGCGCATCTCGAAAACAGGCCTATACAAATACATTGTAACCTTTATTGCTGAAAAAATGAAAGTTTTTAGAGGAAAAATTGTGATATTTTCTTATTTCTGCTCAATATATAGATTGTGGGGTTCTCGTTAGAACCGCCTCAACGAGGCGGTTCTAACGAGTACCCACAATCTATATGTTACAGCAGAAATAAGAAAAAATAAGGTTTACCCCTGCAAACCCCAGTTTTACTATATAAAAGTGGGGTTCAAGGGATCAAAATTATATAGGCGTGTTTTCGTGATGATAATTTTGACCCCCATGAACCCACTTTTATATAGTAAAACTGGTGTTTACAGGGGTTAACCTTATTTTCCTTATTTCCGAGCAGAAATAAGAAATAATATCGCAATTTTTCATCTTATTATTTTTTTCGGCGGAAAAATTTACACTGTATTTGTATAGGCGTGTCTTCGTGACGGATTCTTCTAGACGCTTGTCGCATAAGGGCTAAAGAAGGCCTATACGAACATCAAAGACTCTGACGGCCCCCGCCCATAGGGGCTTGAAGAAATATATGGGCTGCAGGATGCTTCCACGCAGAGCTGAATCCGGCCCGCATACTAGTACTGGTAAACCGCTTAGAGGACCTAAGCCTGTCCAGGAACCGCGGTGCGAGGCGGAAGGTCCATGCTAATAAACCCTTTTGGTTTCATTGGGCGACAGGGCTTGAGATGTCATTTCATCTCAATGTCGGGTAAAAGTCCCACAAAATTGGAAGCAACGTCTCCAAAATGACCTTTACAGTGTTGACGGGGACGTTAAACCTCAAATCAAACAAACAAACAAAACACAAATAAAAGACTCTGAGCAAACTGCACATAGCTGAAGTCATCTCGTGTTCCTGCTCGTATAAGAGCCGCCTCGTGAGAAAACATATTTTGTACCATTGGGGGTAAACAAATGTGCAGTCCACCATGTGCATCTACGCAGTCTGATCAGCATTTTTTATGCTCGCGATCACGTGAACAAGTCCGTGAAAACAACACCCCACTAAACCCCACTTTGTATAGAGAAAACTTGGGTTTACGCGGGGTATATATTATTTTTGTTTATTTCTGCTCCAAAACATAGGCTATGGGTACTCGTTAGAACCGCCCGAGGCGGTTCTAACGAGCACCCAAAACCTATGTTTGCAGTATAAATAAGAAAAATGTCAAGGATTTTCATCAGAAAAGCAGCCATTTTGGAGATGTGAAAAATGTACTATGTCGCACGGGTGTGTTATCATAATGTTCTTGAATAATACAATACCTCTTGTTTCGATTTTTAAAATTATAAGACTCTTGCTAATATAAGTAGCTGAGTAGACCAGTTTGTGTGTGACCTAGGTCCAGTTAAAAGACGTTGCATGTTAACATATTAGTCTTGCATTAATACCTATGCGCACGGCTGTTTGAAGCCATTGTCAAATGGACCGAAGGCCGTGCTCAAACAGTAAAAAACATGTTCAAATCATGAAATTCGCGTGCTGTTTCAACTTGGATTTTGAGCTTTTGATATCACAAGACGGGCCTTGCTTTGTTTAGGTTACGTTGAGCGAAGTAACGTTATCTCCCTGAACGTAGCGTGTTAGAGTTCTATGGTTACGTCAGAGGGTTACTGCATGACAATGTCATTGTAAACAACATCCTGAACTGGTCGCCATTTTGGTTTGCCTGTCGCATTTGAAGAGTTTATATGGAATTTATATATGGAGCTTTTGGGCGTTTTCGTCAAAATTTGCGGTCGGATTCGTAAGTTATGCAAGAACAATGATCATTGATGGTTATTTCATTGCATTAATAACATTCGCCGGATCCCGAGGAAGCTGTTTCAACATGAGGCCGCTAAAACTTTGAGACCATTTAAGGGGAGCGGGAACACCTGGCAGATGTTTTCGCCATTTTTCAAACGGAGACTTCCTGTTCGCTTTTCTATAAGCCCTGGCCCACTCAAAATGTTCCCATTCCCCTTCATTTACTATTTATGCTCGTATTTTGCTAAAAATGTGAGTAGCAAATGCGAAAGCTACTTAAACTTTGCCAGCAAAAATATAGAGTATATTAAGATAGTATAATTGCTGACGCAGTTAGCAGTTTGACCACTCAT
The DNA here is from genome assembly GCA_963580285.1 of Lucinisca nassula. Classification (NCBI taxonomy): domain Eukaryota; kingdom Metazoa; phylum Mollusca; class Bivalvia; order Lucinida; family Lucinidae; genus Lucinisca; species Lucinisca nassula. The sequence goes on along the minus strand of OY757018.1, from coordinate 2,620,651 downwards.
AACGATAACGCCCGTGCGATATACATGTAATGCATTTTTCACATCTCCAAAAATGGCTACTTGTCTGATGAAAATCCCTGATATTTTTCTTATTTATTAGGCAAACATAAAAATTATGTCGTGGGTGCTCGCTAGAACCGCCTTAATGAGGCGATACTAACGAGTACCTACAACCTATGTCTTGGAGCAGAAATAAGAATAATAAGGTATACCCCCGTAAACCCAAGTTTTGTCTATATAAACTGGATTTTAGGGGGTGTTCATTTCACGGATTTGTTCACGTGATGAACGGGTTTTCAAGGGGAATGGATACACCTTGCGGTGAGGCAACTCCTGCAAAAATATTTTTGTCTCCCATGTCAATAGGGGTCAACTCTTAAAATAAAGAATTTGCTCCTGAGGAGCAAATTCTTTCCTTTAAGAGTACCCCCCTTTTTCAGCGCGACAGGGTTTAAAAGAAAAGCGAACAGGAAGTCCCGAATGCTGTCTGTCTTTTCCTGAGGAGCAAATTCTTTCCTTTAAGAGTAGACCCCTTTTTAAGCGCGATGGGGCTTATAGAAAAGCGAACAGGAAGTCCCGAATGCTGTCTCCCTTTGATAAAATGGTGAACAAATCTGCCAGGTGTCCCCATTCCCCATAAAACCAGTACTTCTTTAAACAACTGGGTCCCGGTCGCAAACCCCCCAAAAAATAGGTTTTCTAAGGATGGAGCTCCTATAATGTATATGCTAATGAAGATTGCCATCATCATATCCACAACGACACAGTTGGTGTCAAAATAATATTTTAGTTGTCCAGCATGTCCTCCTACACACACAAGCCAGCATCTGACAAACCGATAAAAGTGTCACCTCCGAATTGTAGGACAATACCGCGAACGCGTAAAGTCTGGTCTTTGTTTTTCCAGCCAGCGCTGTTCGGTAGAACTCATCTTAATGTTAGGTAAAAACCTACAACATCGAAAGCAAAGTCTCAACATACGAGGTGTCATGCGAAACAGTAATTTTGGATATGGTCCCTCAGTGAATACTAAAACCAGTATGCCAGAATAAAACAAACCATGTGTGTCTTTATCATATGACGTCGCGTCTGAGCCTGTAATACCGTCATGTAATAAATTTGACAAACCACTAGTGGATTTAATATGCACATTATATTTAAGAAATAATCTCCACGTACCGTGTGTTATCGTGATTAACACACGGTGTTGGAGGGCAGATTGCGAAATATTAATTCACGACGGCGAAGCCGGAGTGAATTAATATTCGCATCTGCCCGACAATACCGTGTGTTAATCACGATAACACACCGGGTGCGTGGAAATTATTTCGATTCTAACGTGATGCTAAACTGAAATACAGTAGTAACAAAGCGTTATCTTGGGGACTATTTTGCAGCGGATGTCGACAGAAGGAAATGTTTACATGCAACGTCACGATGACGCCAAATTGCACGCACCACGTTGACGACGTGAATTATCGCATATTTGCAAACGCTGACGTTTCCACTGGGTTCAATGGGAAAAACGTTAACGTCATGTTAGAATAGTACATTATTATTAGTTAAATACAGCCCGTAACGTTATACGCACGACGTTGCGTTTACTCATGGCGGAATATTGACATTTTTGGTAAGTAATCATGAATAAAATGCGTTTAAATGCCATATGATAAATGGAATCTTACATTCGTGTTCAAGTATTATTGAGCTTATTAAACTCGTTGAGGTAAAGTGATAAAATGTTCGGCGAAGCCTCGCATTTTATCCCTTTTCCTCAACTCGTTTAATAAGTTCAGTAATATATGAACACTCAAATAAGATCTTCTTTGAACGTGTTTTGTGTCAACGGCCATCCGCATAGTGCACAGCGGTTACTATGATCAGACTGTCTGGAGCTTTCACTCAACGCGCATGTCCTACACCATTACGTTCGCTTGGCATTCTTCCAATGTCGCAATCATATTGTACAGACGTAGGAGCCAGTGTGAACTCATTAGCCTGTCTTTATCCAAAGTATATGTTTATTGTGTTTTATGACAAATTATTCTTACAGATGTCCATCACACGTGCTCAGTGAAAAGGTGCATCTAAAGTATCGTCTGTTTATGTCGTCTGCTGCGCTTTCTGCAAACGTTTAATGAATTATTTTGCATTCCGGCAAACAGTGTGGATCCTGATCAGACTGCTTCTAGAGTAGCAGACTGATTTGTGTCCACCCTATTTGCAACAATTGGTTTTAAAGTAACCAGCAGACATCAAAGCAGACGACAGTTGTTGTGATTGGCGTCTTTGAGTTGACACGAATCAAATTGCGAATGCCTGCGACAGGTGTTTGCCTACTAACTTGGATTTGGAGGAATCAAAAATATAGAGGTTGCTTATTGCAGGTGGTCTTTTAGACAGGATTAACTTTGTTTTCGACAGCTGCTTGCGAGATCCTATTAGACAGGTTTAACTGCGTTTTATACGACATTTGCTCTCTTAACCGAACTTGATTCATTCTATACCTGGGCTAGAAATCAGGAACAGGTATTAAACGCATTCATCGAACAAATGCTAGTTTTTGGTTTGGTCGCCATGAGGCGGGCAAACCGGGTATAATGACCAGATTGTAACTGTTCCATGGAGGGGCACGTGACGCGATCAACCAATCAGCTTTAACGTTAAACATCAAATCAAACAAACAAATAACGATGATGCAATACTATACTGCAATTACAGGAAACAGCCTGTCTGAATAGCGAAACAGGCCGAAAAGCAAGCGTTTCAACTCCAACAATAAATATCTTAAGGGAAATGGATACACCTGGCATGTGTGGCAGTTAGTCTATCATTTTTACCGTATTTCGAAACACACCTATACAAAAACATTGTCATTTGTTGGCCACGGAAAAAGAAATTTTAAAAAGAAAAATTGGAATATTTGCCTTTTTTGCTCAAAACATAGATTGCGGGGAGTCGACAGAAACGCCTCGACGAGGCGATTCTATCGAGTACCCACAATCTAGTGTCTCAGAGCATGAATACGGAAATTAATGTATACCCCTGCAAATCCGAGCTTTACTATATAAAAGCGTAGATTATATTTTCTTGTCCTTTGGGATCATAGATTCCATTGTGGAATTTTGAAAATATCTGAGGGTCACTGCTGAGGCTTAATTGACCGAAACTAGCTAGTCTGGTCCAGAAAACATGTACATTCCATATTTTTCAGTTCCGTGGTGTATTCCTTGCTTCCAAAGGATAGCCCTTTTATAAAACATATTTAACTTCACTACAACTGGTGTGTGGTAATGTGTGGCGGCGGTAAAACGTCTCCCTGCCCTACATCATAGTGTAGATTATATTTTCTTGTCCTTTGGGATCATTGATTCCATTGTGGAATTTTGAAAATATCTTAGGGTCACTGATAAGGCCTAATTGGCCGAAACTAGCTAGTCTGGCCCAGAAAACATGTGTACACCATATTTTTCAGTTCTGTGGTGTATTCCTTGCTTCCAAAGGATAACCCTTTTACAGAACATATTAAAGGGGATCACAATAATTATTCTATAGGCATGATTTCGTGCTGGAAATACAACTTTAAGGACCTTATGGTTGCTAGTCTGTTGGCTCTGTCCAACTGAAAAAGGGGTCTACTCTAACAGGGGAAGAATTTGCTTCTCAAGGGGTCTACTCTAAAAGGGAAGAATTTGCTCCCCAGGAGCAAATTCTTTCCTTTAAGAGTATACTCATTAGACATATCCAAAGAGAAACTACTTTTGCAGTAGTAGCCCCACCCCATTACGGCGTATCTATGTCCCTTATGGGGAACTTATAACAGCCGCAGTCATTTTCGCAAAGTTTACGTCTTGCAATGCCATTATGGTGTAAGTCCATGGGGGCCATGGAAACGAAAAACAACAGAACATAACTACTACTACTCACATAGTGTGGCTGGCTGCGGTAGCTCAGTCGGATGCAGTCTGACTGGTGATAAGGAAGACTCGGGTTCGATACCTACGGGGGTCGGCAACATTCTTTCGTGAAGATTGATCATGAAATCTTTTCTATGGTCATTCTCTCCCTTTCGCTGATTCACGAAGGGCAGGGGTCAGTTTTTGGCAACAGAATGTGCACTGAACTGGTAAACCGCTTACGGATAAGCCTGCTCAGAAAAGCGTGGATAGGTACACTGACAGGCCCAAACATGACCCAAATCAGTGTTGACTGGGCCGTTAAATACAAATAAACAAAACTTGCAAAGTTTACTTCACACATATAGGAACAGATTTATATATTCTGAACATCTTTCGGTGCGCTGATAGCTCTAATATTACGTATATGTAAATGTTGGAAAGTCAAAAACGGTATTTTTTTCCTCATTTATAAAGATCGCTGGGTGTAACGGGCCTCCGTGGCCTAGTGGATAAGAGTACTGACTCTTAATCATTAGGTCTCCCAACGCTGTAGGTTTGAGCATGGCTCAGGTCACATAATGAGAAGTTCTGCAACGGAAGGTCAGGAGGTTTTTCATCGAGTACTCCAATTTTCGATCACCTCTGATTAACGATCGGCTTGATGTGAGTGAAATAATTTTGAAAGGATCGTAAAACCAAAAATTAACTAGAAATGTGTCAATACAACACAAACTGCCCGCCCAGGAGCCTACCTCACCCCCACCCCCCCCCACCCCATCCTTAGGTCATTGGCATAGGTTGGTGTATGGCTGATTAAACCTTGGAAAAATAACTATCAACATACCAAATAGGAACTCAATCCATCAAATGGTTTGGAAAATATGAGCTCTTACAAACGTTAACATTCAACATTTCTAAGTCTGCAACCTTGACCTTAAGATCATGGGGCAGGGTGGGATTATGGCTGAATGTAACTTTTGATCTGTATCTATGATCATTCCAAATATGTAGCAAATCCATCACATGGTTCAGGAAATATGAAATCTCAAAAAGTATAATATAAACAATTTCTGTGTCTGTGACCTTGACCTTGAGGTAAGGGGTGGGGGTATGGCTCAATGAAACTTTAGACCTGCAACTATTGTCATACCAAATATGAAGCAAATCCATTATAAAGTTTGGAAAATATAAGCTATTAACATACTTAAATTTGAAACTTTCTATGTCTGCGACTTTGTCCTTGAAGTCATAGGCATGGGTGGGGGTATTACTGAATAAAACTTTGGACCTGCATCTATCATCATACCAAATATGAACCAAATGAATAATAAAAGTTCAAGTTCAACGTGTTACAAATACCTTAGCCTGAGTCTTCAACATTAAAAATTTTCTAAGTCTGTGACCTTGACCTTGTGGGGGTATTGCTGAATAAACCTTTGGAACTATATATATCATCATACCGGTTATGAACCAAATTCATTGCACGGTTTGGAAAATATGAACTCAAGTTCTACCTGGTACAAATACCTTAACCTGGGTCTTAAACATTAAAAATTTCAAAGTCTATGACCTTGACCTTGGGGTCATGGGTATGGATGGGGGTATTGCTGAATAAAACTTTTGACCTATATCTATCATCATACTAAATATAAACCAAATCCATTGAATGGTTTTGAAAATATGAGCTCAAGTTCTGCCTGGTACAAATACCTTAACCTGGGTCTTAAACGTTAGAAATTTCTAAGTTTGTGACCTTGACCTTGAGGTCACGGGTATGGGTAGAGACATTGCTGAATAAAACTTTGGTCCTATATCTATCATCATACTAAGTATAAACCAAATCTATTGCATGGTTTGGAAAATATGAGCTAAAGTTCTACCTTGTACAAAAACCTTAACCTGAGTCTAACATGATTACGTACGTACGTGCACACTTTCATACAGAAGGACGTACATTCGGACGCAAGTACGCACGTACGCACGTACTCACGGACGCACGCACGGAAAACTCTATGCCCCCGGCATCATCCGATGCGGGGGCATAAAAAGATCGCTGGGTGTGTAAAAACATTTCCATGTCTTTGCTACTAGAATTAACGTCAGTGCCAAGCTCGATATTTAGGGAGCGGAACAAAGTCATAACGTTGATGGGTCGTTGTTTATTGTTCTTGAGCCCAGCACAGATAGCAATAGTTTCTGTTAAAAAACTTCATGACTTCTAAGTGACCTGCCACCAGTTACAGACTGAGTTGTTAAAAGACTTTTTGGCGCATTCGATGGGAACTATTGTATCTGATAAGCCGAGAGTGGTGTTCTTTATTTCCACTCAATACTTGACGTTTTACTAATCAGTTTCTTTTACAATTAAATTGTGATCCAGAACGATATACAAAAGGATTGCAAATTTCAGGATTTTGCGGAGGTATCGCTTAAAGAAACTGCCAAGGTTTAAGATACAGTCTGATTCGCAGCACTTTGTCTGGGCAGGCTTAGATCTTCCTAGGCGGTTCAGCAATACTTCAAAGTTCGGTCGGTTTCAGCTCATGCAGTCCAATATATTGCCCCAAGGTCTGATCAGCCCCCGTCCATCGGGGATTAAAGAAATAGATTTGGCTGCATGATGCTTCCACGCAGTGCTGATACCGGCCGCACATGAGTAGTGTTAAATCGCCTAGAAGTTCTAAGCCTGCCCAGGAAAAGTGGCTCGAGTCGGACCGTTCATGTATTTCAACCATTTAGTTTCATTGGGCGACAGGGCTTTAGAAGGAGTTTTATCTGCCCGTTTTATCTCAGTACTGAGTAAAAGTCCCACAAAATTGGAAGCAATGTCTCAAAAAAGACTCATACAGTGTTAACAGGGACGTTAACAACAAATGGAATAGATAACCAAGGCCCTATAGAAGGCCTGATGACTTAGGAAAAATCTTTTTAAACGCCCGTTTGAAAAACAACAACAAAAAAATAAACGGTCGTATTAAGTTATGGGGTTGGTGTCCGTCCGCCGTTCGTAAACTTTTTTTTTCGTTTCCGTATAACTCCTCCATGCAGTTTTCATCCGATCAAGCCTAAAATGTGTATGTAGTAAGGCTAAGATGTGAAAATGTGCCTTAAGTTTCGAGAATTACTGTTCCCCAAATATGAACAGAGTTATGATCCTTTGAAAAATTCGGTTGACATTTTCGTTTGGTTAAGTTTTGTGCTATACATGTGTAAACAATATGTAAGTTACATTTAGTTTATACTTGCCATGGCGTTAAACAATTTACTATAGAATATTCATCACTACCTCTACCTACCCTTCCTGATACCAAGGTCACAGACTTCGAAATTTTATATACACGTTTTGCATTAAAGTTTATTATTTTTATTCAAAAAATGCATTAAGTGGGATAATGATATCAGCTGGCTCAAATCAGTATGTAGACTGACAAGACCAAACCTATTGGATGCTTTTTGAAAGCAGCCAACTTGTTAAAGATAATAGATTGTCATTTTGCACGCGGATGTGTTATCTATATAGCGAGTTCGATTACCAACTAGACTATGGTATCGGAAGTCAAACTGCGCTTGTTAGTTCCCAAGCCGCTGGTAGACAAATGATACGATTGGTGTTTGTAAATTTTAAAACGAAGAGGAAGATCACTGATTTGAACACTTCAAATATACCACTTCCGGTTCCATCTTAGTTATTTTGCCAACTTTACAACTTTTCACAAATAATCATGCTTTAAGTACACTTAAAATGCGTATTTTCCAATGGGCCAACATATTTTCACATATTTCGCCGCCATCTTGTACCAAAGAAACCAACGATTTGGTTCGACTAGAGTGAAGTCATGACTTTACCGCAATTGAAACAGTCTCAGTTTAATCAAAGTTACGGTTAACCATGGTTCTGATAGAACTCGATTACAGTTGTCTGTCTAATTAATACAAGTGAAGCCTCCAATTAAAACAGAAAAAGTGGACTAAAGTTACACAGCAAACAACGCGCAAACACAAGAATGGAAATGGAGAAAATGTTTTCAGCACGTTTAATGCGCTCGCCCGCTATACCCCATTTTATTTAGGGAAACATGGTGTTAACGGAGGTATTTATAATTTTCTTTATTTCTGTTCCGAGTCATAGGTTGTGAATACTCGTTAGAACTAACTCGATAAGGCGGTTCTAACGAGCAGGCCAACCTATCTTTGGAGTATAAATAAGAAAAAAGCACAAATTTCATGAGCAAAAAAATAACCATTTTGGAGACATAAAAGAATGTACTATTTTACACGTGGATGTGTTGTCGAAATATTCTGGAGCAGGCTACATCACGAAAACTTGCCTTTCTAATTTTGACCCCCTTGAACCCCACATTTATATAGTAAAACTGGGGTTTATAAGGATGAACCTTATTTTTTATATATTTCTGCTCTAAAATAAAGATTGCGGGAACTCGTTAGAACCGCCTCGAGGCGGTTCTAACGAGTACACACAATCTTTATTTTAGAGCAGAAATAAGAAAATTACACAATTTTTCATCTTAAAATGTGCATTTTTTTCGGCGGTAAAGGTTACAATGTAATTGTATAGGCGTGTTTTCGTAATGAGCTAGTTTTTGTCATTAAGTCCTCACTGATGATCGGCGTACTTATTTTTAAAATATTGGGTTTGATGATCACCAAGAAAATAGCGGATATTTCACGAGCGGTCATTTCATAATGCATCTATCGTACGAGACTTTGGCGAGTTTTATAAATTTCATAAAAAATGGCCACGGGTGTAAGATTCTTTATATCATGTAACGAATTAATTGCCGACGAAGCCCAAGGTTAGGTTTGTCCGAACGGCGTCATCATCACGAAAACACGCCTTTTTAATTCTGACCCCCCTCGAACCCCACTTCTATATAGAAAAAACTGGGGTTTACAGAGCTATACCTTATTTTTCTTATTTCCGCTCTAAAATATAGATCTATGAAGCGGTTCCAACGAGTACCCGAAATCTACATTTTGAGCAGAAATAAGAAAAATATCACAATTTTTCATCTTAAATTTTTCCTTTCTATGTTGGTAACATTTACAGTGTATTTGTATAGGCGTGTTTTCGAAATGTGACGCAACGCGCAATTAACCATGTGTTATTACACGTGCGGTCATGTGACTTTTATGACAAGACGTTGTCCACAAAAAATAGTAACGATATATGATAAATAGAGGATCTTTCACGAGTGGTCATTTCATATGAAATTTATGAAACGAGCCTTCGGCTAGTTTCATAAATTTTAGATGAAATGACCACGAGTGTAAGATTCTGTCTATCATATGACCACTTTAAATTGGATTTTATCGGCTTTAATTTTTTTTTCCACAAAAATGCATGGTTGACATTGACATGGTCATGAAGTTACTTAATCCCGCCAAAGTGTTATTACACGTGTGGTCATACGATTTTTATTACACGACGTTATCCACTGCTTATCAACGACGTCATATGGTAAATTAAAAATTTATTTTAACTGCATTGATATGAAGTTTGGGTGACGTTTGGATCATATTTTTTTTCAATGTATTTGTATTTTTTTTCAATGTATTTGTATATCTTTCGCAATGGTTCACAGACCCTATAAATCTGTAGGGAGCGTGGTGTGTGTGTGGGGGGGGGGGGAGGGTCGCAAATAGATCAAGCGTTTGAAGAACACATGACCCAATGCCATTGTCTATTCTGAAAGGCAATGCTATATGAAAAATCTGCACACCGTTTGCCTTACTAAGCATAAATAAATGCACCGTGGGACAATGTAAAACCGCCTCTTATGAGCGTCTTAAATGTACATTTATAAATGAGAAAACTATCACTGCCTTCCATGTATTTGTTTTAGTTATACTAATTTATTTTAGTTCGATTCCGATGGAAGCTTCAAGCTTATTTAATCGCTCTCGAATACACATTCCGGACATTTTCACGCGCGCGCGAGAGAGCCAGTGACTATTACACCACTGCTACCCATTTACACCTTGGTGGAGTAAGGCAGTGTCATTATGTGTCTCGCCCAAGGACACTCATCGATACCGGGTGCCGGATTCGAACGCACAACCTCTCGATCATGAGTCGAACGCGTTAACCACTGCGCTATCGAGGCTGTATTTGTTATGCCCCCGGAATCTAAGATTCTGGGGGGCATATAGTTTTTGGTCTGTCCGTCTGTTTGTCCGTTTGTCTGTTTGTCTGTTTGTCCGTTTGTCCGTTTGTCCGTCTGCAAAAACTTTAACATTGGGCATAACTTTTGAATGGTAAGTGGTACAGCTTTCATACTTCACATGTGCATTCCTTGTCACAAGACCTTTCAAGAGGTACCATAAATTTTGACCTCGTGACCTTCACCTTGAGATTTGACCTACTTTTGACCTCCTTTTTAAAAACTTCAACATTGGCTATAACTTTTGATTAGTAACTGATAGAGCTTTAATATTTCACATGTGCATTCCTTGTCGCAAGACCTTTCTATTGGTACTATAATTTTTGACCTCGTGACCTTGAGATTTGACCTACTTTTGACCTCCTTTTTAAAAACTTTAACATTGGCTATAACTTTTGATTGGTAACTGATAGAGCTTTCATATTTCACATGTGCATTCCTTGTCACACGCCCTTTCTATTGGTACTATAATTTTTGACCTCATGACCTTGACCTTGGCATTTGACTTACTTTTTAATAATTTTAACATTGGCCGTAACTTTTGATTGGTAAATGGTAGAGCTTTCATATTTCACATGCGCTGTCCGGGGGCATTTGTGTTTCACAAACACATCTTGTTTTGTTTGATTTGAGGGTTAACGTCCCCTTCAGCACTGTAATATTCATTTTGGAAAGGTTGCTTCAAATTTTGTGGGACTTTTACCCGACATTGAGATAAAATGACATCTCAACCCCTGCCGTCCAATGAAACCAGTAGGGTTTATAAGCATGGACGGTCCGACTCGCACCGCTTTGCCTGGGCAGACTTAGATCCCCCAAGCGGTTTACCAGTACGCGCGTCAGTACAATCATTGCATGTCAGATAAGAATATCCACAATTCGTCTACACTGTTTGCCAATGTCTCAGCACAGGCGCCAAGGCACTGCTTTATTACATTACCATAACTCACATTTTTCACATCTCCAAAATGGCTAATGTTTAAATGAAAATCCTTGATATTTTTGTTGTGAATGTTCAAAACATAGATTGAGGGTGCTTGTTAGAACCGCCTCAGTGAGGCGGTTCTAACGAGTACCCACAACCTATGTCTTGGAGCAGAAATAAGAAAAGTAATGTATATCCCCGTAAACCCCAGTTTTCTCTATATAAAGTGGGGTTTAGGGTAGTCTTCTTTTAACGGACTTGTTCACCTGATGTAAGCTTTCTTTTACGCAGCACACTGTCGTCACAACAACAAGAATAGCGTAACCGTTACCTGGATATGTTTTCAGTGATAGTAACGAGGACATTAGCACTGAAGAACGTCTGTGCTTAGTAATTTTAGGTCGATTTATATAGGGTGCCGTTTTACTATTTAATCCATATTTATAGATATCCATAATTCGATTTATGGATATCCATAATTCGAACAATGGATATCCATAAATCAGCCGAATGATGGATATCCATAATTCGAATTATAGATATCCATAAATCGAATTATGGATATCCAAAATCGATTTATGGATATCATCAATTCAGAGCGATTTATGGATATCCTTAATTCGACTTATGGATATCACTAATTCGAATTATGGATATCATTAATTTTAATGATGGATATCTATAAATAATTATTGATATCCATAAACAATTTTGGATATCAATTATTCGAATTATGGGTATCTATAAATACTTTTGGGTATCTATAAATAGGGAATAAATAGTAAAAGGGCGCCCCATAGATTTACAAATCATCTACCCAAACATTAATTACTGTGAAACAGCAGATTTACATGTACTGCGCTCTCTCAGTTGACGTTGTCCCGTTCAGGTTCAGAGTTGCCACTCTTGGGTGACACGTCCGGTGAGAAACGTCACTAATAGTCCTTAGGCGTAAAAAAAAGCTGTGTTTCTACTAACATTTTTATTATTATGTCCCCGCCTGCCTTGGCAGGAGTGGGGCATATAGTGTTTCGCCGTGATGTTACGTGCGTACGTATGTATGTCACGTTCGTAACCACCTCGGGCTGAAATGTCACGCTGAAATGTCGAGCTGAAATGTCGAGCTAAAATTTCGAGCTGAAATGTCGAGCTGAAATGTCGAGCTCAAACCTCGGGCTCATAATTTTTTTACCTGTTGAAATTTGGTATGACATTTACTCAGACCAAGACCTATCAGTTCATGTTCAAGTTGACCCAGGGTCGTGCCCCTGGGTGAGCCATGGGGTCAGATTGCGTAACAGGTCAAAATTGTCATATAGGAATTTGTATGCAAAACTGTCAAAATGTCTAATTATCTTGAAAATTAATCAGATTCGAACACCTAAATCATATGTATTATTGTTCCTTATGATATGACACATTCCACGACACAGACTTTGGGTCCCTACGGTCACCCCTGGGCCATGCCCCGCCCCCTTTGTTTCATTAAAGTCCTTATATCTCAGAAACTATCCATATCCCCACCCCTTAACCATATGTATTATTGTTCCTTATGATAAGATGCATTGACTGATATGGACATTGGGTCCATCCCGACACCCACCCCCCTCAAGGTCACTGTGGCTATTTTTAGAAAAAAAACTTTGCCATCGCTCTAGCGCCTACATTTCTTCACCAATTTCAATATAACTTCATACAAATGTTCCTTTTACAAATATCTGGAGGGAGTTCTACTTTAAAGGTCATGGCATCAAGGTCAATGTCACTGTGGCTATTTTTAGAAAACCTTTGTCATCGCTCTAGCGCCAATATTTCTATACTGATTTCAATATAACTTCACATTTCTTCCCCGATTTCAATATAGCTTCACACAAATGTTCCTTATGACAATATCAATGAGTTCCACTTTCAAGGTCAAGGTCACTTTGGCCATTTTTAGAAAAATTTGTCATCGCTCTAGCGCCTACATTTCTTCACCAATTTCAATATAACTTCACACAAATGTTCCTTATAAAAATATCTCGAGCGAGTTCTACTTTCATAGTCAAGGTCACTATGGCTACTTTTAGAAAAACTTTGTCATCGCTCTAGCGACTACATTTCTTCACTGATTTCAATATAACTTCAAACAAATGGTCCTTATGACAATACCTCAAACGAGTTTGACTTTCAAGGTCAAGTTTACTGTAATTATTTTAAAAAATCTTTGTCATTGCTCTAAGGCTTACATTTTTTCACCAATTCCAATATAATTTCACACAAATGTTCCTTATGACAATATCTCTAGCGAGTCCCGCTTTCAAGGTCAAGGTCACTGTGGCTATTTGTAGGAAAAAAACATTGTCATCGCTCTAGCGCTTACATTTCTTCACCGATTTCAATATAGCTTCACACAAATGTTCCTTATGACAATATCAATGAGTTCCACTTTCAAGGTCAAGGTCACTTTGGCCATTTCTAAAAAAATTTGTCATCGCTCTAGCGCCTACATTTCTTCCCCAATTTCAATATAACTTCACACAAATGTTCCTTATAAAAATATCTCGAGCGAGTTCTACTTTCATAGTCAAGGTCACTATGGCTACTTTTAGAAAAACTTTGTCATCGCTCTAGCGACTACATTTCTTCACTGATTTCAATATAACTTCAAACAAATGGTCCTTATGACATTACCTCAAACGAGTTTGACTTTCAAGGTCAAGGTTACTGTAATTATTTTAAAAAATCTTTGTCATTGCTCTAAGGCTTACATTTTTTCACCAATTTCAATATAACTTCACACAAATGTTCCTTATGACAATATCTCTAGCGAGTCCCGCTTTCAAGGTCAAGGTCACTGTGGCTATTTTTAGAAAAAACATTGTCATCGCTCTAGCGCCTACATTTCTTCACCGATTTCAATATAACTTCACACAAATGTTCCTTATGACAATATCTTAAGCGATTTCGACTTTCAAGGTCAAGGTCACTGTGGCTATTTTTTAGAAAAACTTTGTCATCGCTCTAGTGACTACATTTCTTCACCGATTTCAATAGAACTTCACACAAAAGTTCCTTATGACAATATCTCTAGCGAGTTCCACTTTTAAGGTCAAGGTCACTGTGGCTATTTTTAGAAAAAACTTTGTCATCGCTCTAGCGCTTACATTTCTTCACCGATTTCAATATAACTTCACACAAATGTTCCTTATGACAATATCTCAAGTGATGTCGACTTTCAAGGTCAAGGTCACTGTGGATATTTTAGAAAAAAACTCTGTCATCGCTCTAGCGACTACATTTCTTCACTGATTTCAATATAACTTCACACAAATGTTCCTTATGACAATACCTCGAGCGAGTTCGACTTTCAAGGTCAATGTCACTGTGGCTATTTTTAGAAAAACTTTGTCATTACTCTAGCACTTACATGTTTTCACCAATTTCAATATAATTTCACATAAATGTTCCTTATGACAATATCTCGAGCGATTTTGACTTTCAAGGTCAAGGTCACTGTGGCTATTTTTAGAAAATCTTTGTCATCGCTCTAGCACCTACATTTATTGATGTATTTTAATAGAACTTCACACAAATGTTTCTTATGATGATATCTCGAGTGGCTTTGACTTTCAAGGTCATGACCTCAAGGTCAAGGACACTGTGGCTATTTTTAGAAAAACTTTGTCATCGCTCTAGCGCCTACATTTATTAACAGATTTTAATATAACTTCACACAAAAGATGCTTATGATAATATCTTGAGCCAGATCTACTTTCGCGGTCAAGGTCACTATCGCTATTTTTAGAGAAACATTGTCATCACTCCAGAACCTACATTTATTGATGGATTTTAAACAAACTTTAGACAAATGCTGCATTTGATAATATCTCAAGCAAGTTGGACTTTTGCCAGTTCAGTGTTTTCCACACACGAAGTTGTCTTGTGCGAGGGGATTTGTATCGCATGCGATGCCTACTTGTAACTTATGATATGACACATTCCAAGACACAGACTTTGGGTCCCGCCGGACACCCCCGGGCCATTCTACAGGATGGGTACAAACCATATCGACAAAGATATATGGCGGGGGCATCTGTGTACTTTGGACACATGTCTAGTTATTATTTTATTTTTCTCCCGAATAAAGAGATAAAAAGCAGGGCCTGTATTTTTATGTGTTTTTGTTTTTGTACATGTTTGTTGTTAATACTGTTCTAGAAAAGGTTATCCTTTGGAAGCATGGAATACACCACAGAACTGGAAAATATGGAGTGTGCATGTGCCTAGCTGGTGGAACAAGACTTCCACTGTATATCACAAGTCATTCTAGATGCTCAAAAATGTCAGCTCTGTAATTTGGAAGGTACTTAATGCAAAAATGCATTTTAAACGCGAATTTAAAATAGAAAAAATGCTAAGACGACACTGAGTAGGGTCGGAAATTGCAAATGATAGGGTCGGTGTTTTAATCATTATTTTGTTCTTTTACTCATAAAAATAGTAGAGTCAGGGGGTCTGAAGCAGGGTTGGTCGTGTTAGTGGAAACACGGCTATTTTTAAGGACTTAGCTTCTTTATAGAAGCCAAAATTAGCTACACTGCCTAATGTACCGTCAGCGGAAGGAACGTTTGAAACTGTGGAAGCAGAGGTGAAGCAGGGGTGAATGGGAGCAGTCCCATCTCTAATGGTGTAAGAGAAGAAAGAACCCTCCCCATCACGTGAACAAGTCTGTGAACTGAACACCCAAAAACCCCACTTTATAAAGAGAAAACTGGGGTTTAAGGGGTATACATTATTTTTCTTATTTCTGCACCAAAACATAGGTTGTGGGTACTCGTTAGAACCGCCTCAATGAGACGGTTCTAACGAGCACCCACAATCTATGTTTGAAGCATAAATAAGAAAAATATCATAGATTTTCATCAGAAAAGTAGCCATTTTGGAGATGTGAAAAATGCACTATGTCGCTCGGCTGTGTTATCGTAATGCTTTGATTATCAGCTTTTGCAATAGGGATCTGGAATACCTTTGAGTAATGATTTTGTTACAATAACAAGTATGTAAAATGAACACCCCTGTATACCCAAATTATATAGACAAAGAGTGGTTTACAGATATACATTAACTTCCTCACTCTTATACGTTTAGCGGAAGAAATGGTTCAGAATCAAAATAAGAATTGTTACTGGTGACACTTCAAATGGCATTCACACACCAGGACTCTCCGATATGGGATGTTAGTTTCCAGCTCTCACCAAAACTAAGCTACACTCTCCTCTGCACCTTAAGCAGTGGATATGATCAAAAACGGGAAGGGCATTCCAATCTCTAATGGTTCGAGGGAAGAATGATTCTTTGTAGATACCTGTTCTTGCAGTAGGGATCTGAAACGCTAGTGAATTGTGATTTCTATAGTGCCTAGCTGGTGGAACAAGGTCAACTGTTGGAATGCTTGCGGTCCCCTTTAGACCTTTGTATAAGAGTATGAGCTTACCGTCTCTTCTCCTTTTCTTGAGAGACTCCCATATTAATTTTCCTAGAATTCCAGCCGTGCTCCCAGTTTCAAAGCAGTAATTGGTGGTTACAAATCTAGCAGCTCTAGTCTGAAGTTTTTCAATATCTTCATTAAGGACCACTCCACTTGGGTCCCAGGCGCAACTACCATATTTCAAGATTTGGCGAACAAGTTCATTACATACTCGAGGACACCAATGGAGATTTCGCCTCAGGAAACCAAGTGTTGCATTCGCATTAGTTCACATGTTGCTAATGTGTGTATTCCATCTCATATCGTGTGTGATTTTCACACCAAGGTATTTAATAGAATTCACATTTTCGAGGACTGTTCCCTCTAATGTGTAAGAGGCCTCACTTTTATTTGTTATCTTCCTAGTTATCTGCATAATATTGCATTTAACGGGCTGAAATCTCATGCCCCATTTTCGTGCCCAACATCCTATTCTGTCTATATCCTTCTGAGGTTTCATTGAGTCTATCTCAATGGCAATTTAATTAATGTACAGAGAGAACATCAGCAGACAAAGAACAGTCCCCTGTCGGACTCCAGATAAAACTGGAGCCCATTCTGAAGATTCACCGTTAACAACAACACGCTGTTTCTGTAGCAAAGGAAGGAATGTATCCTTTTGAGAGTTCCACCCCCCCCCCCCCCCACCAATTCCAGGGCCAAATAATTAAGATTTAAATAGTCCATGAGATTGGGTATTAAATACCTTCTCGACATCCAGAATAAATGTGTACACCTGCCCGACTTTGTCCAAGATTTTTATCTAATCGTTAATAACCGTGCTCGACTTAGTTTCACAAATATGCATTCTCCTAAATGCATGTTGTCTGTCTGACAAAAGTTTATGTTCACCCAAGTGGGCCATGATGTTTGAGCAGACTTTGTGTCTAAACAATTTGCACAGAACACAGGTCAGGGACACCGGTCGATACATGCAATTACGAGCAAAAGCCATGCCTCCTTTTTCGAAGAGTGGGCAAATGTTCGCTAGGAGCCATTTTAACGGGATTTCACCCCTACCGATAGATTGTTGGAACAGATGTGCAAAAACTGGGCCTAACTCATTTACTAGCTCCTTCAGGACTCAATGATGAAGCGCATCAGGTCCTAAAGCTTTAGACGGGTCCAAGCCTTTAAGTAACGTGCTCACTCCCGCCGATGACACAACAATATTTGCCATGAAAGGGGCCGATCTTCCAGTCACTGGAACCTCGTTGAACTCAGTTTTATTAAACGCATCAATGAATTGACCAACTAGTTCCGCTGATTCAGTAACCCCGTTCTCTCCTCTTTTATTAAAGGGCGTGATACCTTGCCTGTCTTTTTTCTGGCTATTGATATATCTGTAGAAGTCTCTGGGATTTGCTTCTACATCACCTAGTAAATTATTCACATCACCTATCAAGTTAACCCGATTTATCATATGACGTCGCGTCTGATAGTGTAATAACAACATGCAATAAATTCGATAATCCACTAGTGGATTAAATATGCAAATTAACTAGTTACGTCCCGTAACGTTACATGCACGACGTCCTTAACTACGTCGCGTTTACTCATGGCGGAATATTGACATTTTTGTAAACAATCGAGGATAAAATGCGTTTAAAATGTAATATGATAAATAGAATTTTGTATTCGTGCTCATGCATTATTGAATTTATTAAACTCGTTGAGGAAAAGTGATAAAATGCTCGGCAAAGCCTCGCATTTTATCCCTTTTCCTCAACTCGTTTAATAAATTCAATAATACAGGAACACCCATGTAAGATCCTCTATTTGATATATCGCCTTCAAGGGAGTTTACTCTTTCGATCAACGCATTTGTTCAACTCACTTTTAAAGGACCGCTTAAGGTTGGAGGTGAGTCATTACGCAAACACGCCTATACAAATACATTGTCACCTTTATCGCCGAAAAAATGAAACTTTTATAATGAAATGATTGTGATATTTTTCTTATTTCTGCTCAAAATATAGATTGTGGGCACTCGTTAGAACCGCCTCATCGAAAATATAAATAAAATAAGAAAAAATAATATATAAAAGTGGGGTTCAAGGAGGTCAAATTTATATAGGCGTGTTTTCGTAATGGGGAATAGTTCAATATCTGATGGTGTAAAGAAGAAGGAATATGTTCTAGAAAGGGTTATCCTTTGGAAGCAAGGGATACACCACAGAACTGGAAAATATGGAGTGTACATGTTTACTGGGCCAGACTATCTAGTTTCAGCCAATAAGGCCTCATCAGTGACCCTCAAATATTTTCGAAATTCAACAATGGGATATAAGAAAACTCTTTGTGAATATAAGTTCTGTTGCATCTGTAAATGGAACGCATTATGAAAACACGCCTATATAATTTTGACCTCTTGGAACCCCACATTTATATAGCAAAATTGGGGTTTACAGGGGTAAAACTTATTTTTCTTATTTCAGCTCCAAACTATAGATTGTCGATGAGGCGGTTCTAATGAGTACCGCAATCTATATTTTGAGCAGAAATAAGAAAAAAAAAATAAACATATATTCATCATAAAATGTTCGTCTTTTCGGCGATAAAGTTTACAATGTATTTGTAGAGGCGTGTTTGCGTAATGACCCTTGTGTACCCACATTATAAAGAAAAAAAGTGGTGTACATTCTTACGACATGAAAGCCGTAACAAAGGAAAGAAGCATAGTCTGGCAAAATAACCTACTATGGTGGGATTCGAACTCGGGCCGCTCGGGTGATAGTCCAGTGCTCTAACCGTTGAGCCAAAGAGTCGACTCTATGATACAATTGTCAGAGAGTGGTGATAAACCTATAAGCTATCCGTAAACACATTAACTTCCTTATTATTGTTCAAGGCATCGTCTGTGAGTAATAGTAAGTTTGTTTGTTTGATTTGAGGTTTAACGTCCCCGTCAACACTGTAAAGGTCATTTTGGAGACCTTGCTTCCAATTTTGTGGGACTTTTACCCGACATTGAGATGAAATGACATCTCAAGCCCAGACGCCCAATGAAACCAATAGGGTTTATTAGCATGGACGGTCCGCCTCGCACCGCGGTTCCTGGACAGGCTTAGATCCTCTAAGCGGTTTACCAGTACTATGGGGCTTGAGTAATAGTAAGATCCACCTCATCGAAGCGTTTGTATCAAGCACACACGAAAGTTATTTTATAGTTACGATAATAACCATTACACCGCATATCATAATGCAAACTTTACCAAAGGAATCTCAATAAAACGACGTACAAACTAGTTTTTGAGTATCAATCTATTTAATTTCCTAAAATATACTCAGTTATATCATGCGGCACCATGCTAACAAAGCCGTGTACTAAACAACCTTAACAATCCCTCTTTATATGGAGCAAAGTGGATTTTTCGAGGCTATTCTTTCTACTCAAAAATATATTGTGAATATTCTTGAGAAAGTCTAGGTTTGCACGAAACAATAAAAAAGAAAACATTTTAAGTTAGAGAACGGTTCTAGAGTTATGTTTCCCAACGTAACATTATCCCGATTTGATATATTGCCTTCAAAGGAGTTTACTCTTTCAATCCATTAGGAAAACGTGTCCGTGTCAAATAATGGCGTCCAACATGGTGTCAGAAATTACACATTTTCGGTAAAAATGATAACACCTTTCTTATTTCTGCTTTCAACATAGATTATGGGTGCTCGTTAGAACCGCTTCAAAGAGGCGGTTCTAACGAGTACCCACAATCTATGTTAGATTATGGGAGCTCGTTAGAACCGCCTTCAAAGAGGCGGTTCTAACGAGTACCCACAATCTATGTTTTTGAGCAAAAATAAGGCAGATAATGTATACCCCCGTAAACCCCTCTTTCTCTATATAAAGTGGGGTGAAGAGGGGTCTTCGTTTTGCTTAAAATAGGGACATACGATCGATCCAAGTATTACACATAGTTTACGTGCATGCATCCTTATTTGCTTGTATTGATATTTTACGTCCCCGTCAACACTATATAAGCCATGTCGGAGACGTTGCTTCCAACTTGTGTGACTTTTACCCGTCATTGAGCTAAAATGGCATCTCAAGCCCTTCTGCTCAAACAAATAAGACTTATATACAGGGACTATCCGACTCGCACCACTTTGTCTGGGCAGGCTGAGACATTCTAAGCGGTTTACCAGTACTCAAATGCGGTCGGTTTCAGCTCTGCGTGGAAGTATGCATCCTTAACGTAGATTAATCCACGCCAAACAAATAAAAATCTGATTTCAATGCGTGTTTTCTCTCCCGTGAACTGGGTTCGAATTCTAAAACAGAAAAAGAGCTCTTTCTGCGATAAAACTTCCGCATCTTTAACAAACAGAAGTTCATAAAGCACACACATGCACAGACCCGTGTTATGACACATTTTCAACACTCACTTTAAAAAGAGAACGTGTATGAGTGTTTGATAATTTTATTTCTAATTTTTGTCCAAAAACATAGTCAATAGGTGCTCGTTATAATGGCCTTGTTGAGATGGCTCTAACGAGTAACATTTATGTTGTCAGTTGAAATAAAAAACGCATCGTTAATTTTCTGAAAACAATTATATAAATCGGGGTCGCAAAAGAAAGTCATGACGAAACACGCTTATATATAGACCCCCCTTGAACCCCACATTTATGTAGTAAAACTGGGGTTTACAGGGGTAAAACTTATTTTCTTATTTCTGCTCTAAAATATAGATTGTGGCTGTTCTTACGAGTACCCACAATCAATATTTTGAGCAGAAATAAGAATAAAATATCACAATTTTTCATCTTAAAATTTTCGCTTTTTTCGGTGGTAAAGTTTACAATGTGTTTGTATAGGCATGTTTTCGAAAAGTGTTCAAGTTATCCCACACAGGTTGGCTGTCAGAATGAATGCCGTATATCTGTTATCCAACATTTCAGGATATGCGATTTAGCCCCCGCCCATCGGGGCTTGAAGAAATATATGGGCTACATGATGCTTCCACACAGAGCTAAAACCTACCCGCACACGAGTACTTGTAAACCGCTTTGAGGATTTAAGCCTGCCCAGGCAAAGTGGTGCGAGTCAGCCCGTTCATGCTTATAAACCCTATTGATTTCATTGGGCGGCAGGATTTGAGATGTCATTTCATCTCAATGTCGGGTAAAAGTCCTACAAAATTGGAAGCAATGTCTCCAAAATGTTCTTTGCAGTGTTGAAGGGGGCGTTAAACTTCAAATCAAACAAACAAACAAATCAGGATATGCGATAAAAATAATAATGCTAGTAATAAAATAACACGAAATTCGTCTTTAAAATTATAGCATATGAGTGTTGAAAACATTACGATAACACACCCGTGCGACATCTCCAAAATGGCTACTTTTCTAATGAAAATCCATGTTTTTGTGATTTTTGTCTTATTTGTACTGCAAACATAGGTGTTGGGTACTCTTTAAAACCGCCTCGTTTAGGCGCTTCTATCGTTTACCCGCAATCTACATCTTGGAACAGATAAGACAAATAATGTATACCCCTTAAAACCGCAGTTTTCTCTATATAAAAAAGAATGTTCATTTCACGGACGTGTTCCTGTGATGATATGATAAAATAGTTTTAAGGCATCACTAGCGATAATAATTCTTTCATGGGTATTAAAATGACATTTGTTTGTGGACAGTTTATTTGCCATCTGATAGGCCGCAAGGGCATTAACTTGCTATGTGTCTAGCACTAATATAAAAGAGACGTCACAATGCAAGTTAAATATCTAGGAGTTTTCATCCTAAAACATCTGGGGTTTATATAATGTATATCCATGAGTTATGGTCAAATGTGACCGATCGCATTTGGTGTAGAAAGGAAGAAAGAAAAAAAGAAACACAGAAGCTGGTATATCAGTTGCAGTTATACGGCATTTAATTGTGCAGAACTTTAACAAGTCCATGGAATGGACTATAAGAATCGTATATGGGTGTGACAGGTGGATGGAAAAATTCGTCCCGATGGTCACTGTCCGGCATCACGAGCCTTGTCGAGTGACAGTGTTCCCGAGAGACGGATTTTTCTATCCACCCCTCACACCCATATAGGATTCATTTTTCTTGCAAACCTTCCATTCCTTAGCGCGAATTTTTAATGCTTCAGTCACTTTGGTTACCGACGTCCCGCCATTTTGTGATGACACAACAGGAATGCTTAGTGACGTCAGGTAACGTGTTGTGACGTCAACCTTAACGGCGCATATGTGGTCTTATTCAACCAGTGCATTTATCAAATACGCGAGAAAATTCGATTTTGGGTGAGAACACCAGGGTAAGAGCAGAATTTCTATCCCAAGCTAAAACTATGGATTTCTTGTCTGGTGTGCAAGAAAGTATACAGAGGAAAGTGGTCTTTACTTATTTACAATAATATGCATGGTTCTTCTTAATTGAGCATAAAATCTACATTGTTGGTACTCCGTAGAGCACCTACAGTCTATGTCTGAAGGTGAAAATTAGAACGAAGACGCCGAAGAACGCAATTACACATGAATGTTTTTAATGACATTCTGTTTCTGTACATTACAATAACATATCTATGTGTTTTCTTTCCTTTCTTCAACACCGTTATTATTCAGATGAACATTTGTGATACTTTTTTCTCTGTTTTACTCCAAACATAAGTTGTGGATGCTCGTTAGAATTGAGGCAGTTGTAACGAATACCTAAAGCCTATGTCTTCGAGTAGACAGAATATATAGCACTATTTACACCAGTTGTCTCTATATAAAGTGGGGATTTAAAGGGAATGAAAATTACATGGACTTATTAATATGATGGTTTGTGATACACTACATGTAATAATGACAAGAGTCAGAGCTTTAAAGGCGTAATGATAACTATTTTTTTATTTATTTTTTTTATTATTATTTTCTCTTGACTCCTTGTCATGGAACAGTTTATGAAGAACAATAAACTCGAAACATCAAAACTATTTTTATATTTTATCATATGACGTCGCGTCTGAGAGTGTAATAAAGCCATGTAATATTTTCGATAATCCACTAGTGGATTAAATATGCAAATTAGCTAGATACGTCCCGTAACGTTACATGTACGGCGTCTTTAACGACGTCGCGTTTACTAAGGGTGGAATATTGACATTTTTGTAAACAATCGTGAATAAAATGCGTTTCAAATGTCATATGATAAATAGAATCTTGCATTCGTGCTCATGTATTACTGAATTTATTAAACTCGTCGAGGAAAAGGGATAAAATGCTCGGCAGAGCCTCGCATTTTATCCCTTTTCCTCAACTATTTTAATAAATTCAATAATACATGAACACTCATGTAAGATCCTCTAAATAATATGTAATTATACAAAATCAAATCGTAACAAAACCAAGAACTACAACAGCATTGCAAATAATAATAATAATAATAATAATAATAATAATAATAATGTGGAATGTTTCCTAGAACATAAAGTGAAAAGACAAGAATGTCACGCTCAAAAAGATTGCACTTGAAATTAGCGAACTTAGATCAGCAAGCATGCTAATCTGCAACCAATCAAGCGATAATCTTATGTAGAGTCTGAGAGGTTGTCTATGCAGTTAATACAATCGCTTTTAAATTACACGTCTATGGCATCACCCGATACATTTAGTTGTTTACGGCTTTCATGGCAATCGAACTAAAATAAATTAGTAAAATATACAACGCTATAAAGGTAAAAGTGAGTTCACAGAGGTACAAATTAGTTTCGAAACATAGATTGCGGGTACACTTTAGAAGTGACTAAATTAGGAGCTTCAAAAATTTATAAAATAAGATAATAATCAAAAGTTTACAAGAAAAGTTTTCAGCATAAAGTAAAGCATTACACCACGTGGTTTTGTGTCAATATAATCCAGAAAAAAAGTAGTTTCATATCACGAAGTGCATGTGCTGGGTGATCATGATATTTACTTGAAAGTCCACAAGGCGAGTTTTTTTTCTGTATACTGGCGTCATGTTGAATAACGTCGCGGCCCCGAAATAAGCATTTTATCAAATATTTATTGACGTCCACATCAGCCTATGATTCGCTATTACGAGTATATGTTGATTTTGGAGATGCCGTCGACAAAAGCCTGGATAAAATCGTGTTATTCAAAATAAGTTTAATTTCTGTCTCTCTTTCTTTCTTTCTATTTATACTGAAATCGGCCACGTGACCATTACTCGCAGGGGTACATCCCATACACTCAAGGTTGGAGGGTTGAAAGCCTACACAGTAATCATGTAATTATGGTAGGGGTCTTTAACCTGCACTGGAGATGACTGTTCCTGCACAGGGGGGCCTCCAGTTAACGTCTCGATCCGAAGGACGGTGCACATTTTGGCATTCATCCCTGCAAATGATGCCTATGGAGCGTGTTCGGACACCGAAATTATCACCGCCTCCGGGAATCAAACCTGGGGCCTCTAGCATCAAAGGCAAGTGCACCGACCCTTTACTTCAAACACCTTTCATTGCCTTCACTTTTATTTCGTTGGACCCTGCTAATCTTAATGCATAAAGAAAGATTCGTGAGTCATGTAATTAAGGTTCCTCAATACAGTTATTTCACTACATTTGAGGTACTGAAAAAATCATATAATTTTACAAATAATTACCAAAAAAAGATCTTTCATCAGATGGTAGTCCATGCAAAATGTAAGCATATGAAGGCCAAAGATTTTTATTCAAAAGTCACCATTTTAGTGATTTATTGCATTTTTCCTTGGTTTTGCAAAAAAAAAAAAAAATGATATCTTAATCCACAGAACTACAATGTGTAAAATACTATCATAGAAATGTGGCTCAAGGTTGCCTTTAGGCACTGCAACAGAGATATTTCAAGTAAAACACCTAACTAGTACTGAAAATTAATGATTCCCAAAAATTAAAAAAATGTAATTATCTCACCTGGTACTATTTTAAATTTAGTGTATGTTAGCCAAAAATGACCAGTTCTACCAATTTGGCAACAAGCTCATTGATTGGGTTGAGGTGTTGAAATATCTTGCATTTAGCTTGTATAATGATTGCCCTTCTTCGGTGCTTTTAGTACTTTATTTTATATATTTCATTCATGTAATTTATAACAATTTATGCAATCACTGCACCAAAGTTTCACTGTGTTACTAATTACGTTTATAGGATGGATGCTTTGATACTGGATAAATCAAGAACAACAAAATTGAAATTAAGATAAGCCAACATTTGATCCCCATATTTGAACTGAAGGACTGAAAGCAGCCTGTTCAGCACCAGAAACTTTGTCCAGAGGGCTTCTGATCACTGCCAATAACTGCAATGGAATAGAAATGATTTTTACCCATTTTGTTGTGGATTGATTACATGGGCCACCATAAACAAATAATAGATTTTTTGACAGGTGAACTTCTGGACAACACAACGTTTATATTAATCTAATCCAATTAATGATCTGTTGTGTAACCTACTTACCAATGTGCAGGCTGGTAAAAACTCATATAAGTCCAATGCATTTTATTTGTTTTGATGAAAAAAAAGTTTCAAAAATCTCATTTTTTTCAATTTGTTTACTTGTAGCTGGGCCGAACAACACAAACCGGAAAATGTTACACATAAAAACTAGTTCGGAAATGAATGCATACTGTTAATAAATTAACAAACAAATTGTGCTAGAAACTACGTGAAATTAGTTGCAAGACAGTTTCAAATTTAAATTAAAAACAATGGTGTACTTTTGTTTTCAAGGGGGAAATTAGTTCCAAGGCGTATGCATACCATTTTTCTTGGCAAGATGGATTTCTCTTCAATTTGACAGCTACAATAATTTATCAGTGGTGACAGGCTTCCAAGATAGGCGATGTCATAATGCTATATGCAGGAGGAAGGTTAAATAGCTGAGTTTTCAAGGGTATATTCATTGATGATGGGCAAAATAAAATGTGGAAGGCATAATTGATGGAATCTGAGCATTTCAGATTTACCGCCAAAAAAGGAAGATGTTGAGAGACTTCTTGAATATACGTGGAGAACTACTGGACAACTATCCTTTGGCGGCTGACTTTAGTACTGTCCAGTTAGTGATAGATCCCAGTGTCATACAGAAAGTTGTGTAGTTGCTGATGACAAACTCAAGACTCTGATAGAATTACTTTACTTTCATAGTCGGCGCCTTGTGTATATCTTGCATTCGACGAGATACCATAAACTTGAACTATTATCAAAGTCTAAGCGCAAGGAACAAGGCCCAGCAAAACACATTAAAACTGGAGTTTAAGTCAGCTGATTGAGTAGTGACCGGAGAATTTTAAAGTAAAAGACAGTATTTTAGAATAAATATTTTATTACATATATACATGAATGGCGGTGGATAAACTGTTTTTACAAACTGTGGCTCTTAACTGTAAATAACAAAGTGTTTATATAAACTTGTACTCCAGAAGTTTTTTTTACTGGTTAATGTTAACCAGGTGTGTCTACAAAAGACAGAACCTATACAAGAACAACAGCAATAAGATGGCGGCGCCCATGAAGAAAAACATGTCGAAAAAAATTTCTGGTTTTCAATTCAGGTAGGCTTTTTGCTAGAAAGCTTGTCCGCGTCGCTAGTATTTGATGTGAACTATTGACCTGCAGCTGTTTTAGTAACCTTTAAAAAGTCTAGAAAGTGGTTTTATTTTGCTCCGGTAAAAGTGAAAAATACAGAATTTCATTTATTTTCAAATGTGGAAGGCATATTTGATGAAATCTGAGCATTCCATTTATTTTCAAAGGCACATATATTTTTCTTGTGCAAATGTATTCAGGAACCTTAATACAATTTTGGAACAGTGTTTAGTTCATGCAATATATTGTGCCTGTTGAATTAGTTGAATCCTTTTCAAAAAAAGTTCCTTAGGAAAAATTACTAGTCATGTATAACTTGTTTCAAGCGCCATTCATAGGCCGGCTGATCTAATAATATCCTTGTGGCTGTGAAGATGGGTAAACTGATTTGAAAAAGGGTGCTTGGCGCAAAAAAAAAAAAAAAAACATTCTCATTTGACCAGTTTGGAATGTTTTATTGATGTGAAAATGTGTGTATTATCAAAGGGAAACTATTACAATGAAAATAGTTTTCGTTCCTTACAGAGTTATCTGACAAATAAGAGATTTAGTTAGCATTTCTGGCTGCAGAAATAGCATTGTGAAGGGGGTACATTTTTCAAAGAAGCAACTCAAATAACCTAGCTATTGTGTTCTTTATCATTACGTTTTCTTTTGCACAGATAGAACATACTCTGCGGCTATAATGCTGAATTATTTTAA
Organism: Lucinisca nassula; assembly: GCA_963580285.1. Taxonomy (NCBI): domain Eukaryota; kingdom Metazoa; phylum Mollusca; class Bivalvia; order Lucinida; family Lucinidae; genus Lucinisca; species Lucinisca nassula. Next base: position 2,592,855 of record OY757018.1, on the reverse strand, counting down.
TGTATTTATGTGTACGCTTTTTTATTTAACATGTTAAACAGACCGCAAGGTAGACAGACTTATGAATCAAATTATGCATCCTCTTTAAATATTGTAAAAATAAATAATCAATTTATTTAAATAAATAAATAAATAATAAATAAGTACGGTTTATTCGTGAAGACGAAATATGCGACTTTAGTCATTTCTTTCCTTGAAAAGCTTTCTTTCTGTTTTTTGTCAGACCAACTCATTTCTCTGTCGATTTTTTGTTTGTTTGACTTGAGGTTTAAAGTCCCCGTCAACACTGTATAGGTCATTTTGGAGTCGTTGCTTCAAATTTTGAGGGACTTTCATCCGACATTGAGATGAAATGACATCTCAAGCCCTGACACCCAATGAAACCAATACGGTTTATAAGCATGGACTGTCCGACTCGCACCGCTTTGCCTGGGCAGGCTTAGATCCTCTAGCAGTTTACCAGTACTTGTGTGCGGGTCGGTTTCAACTCTGCGTGGAAGCATCGTGCAGCCCATCTATATCTTCAAGCCCAGAACAGCGGGGGCTATCTATCTTTTTTAAATAATGTAAAAGTAATTAATTAATTAATTAAATAATAAATAAATAAATACGGTTAATTCTTGAAGACGAAATACGCGTCTTTAGAGTCATTTTTTCCTTTAAAGTGTTTCTTCTTTTTTCTCCGACCAACTCATTTCTCTGTCGACTGCTTATAAATCGACCAAAGTTATAAAGCGCAGAATGTTTCCAATACACAAAGTAGAAGTAAAGCAAAGATCAGGAATCGATACAATTAACTTACTCCACGTATCAAAGACACCAAAGGGAAAGAAACACAAACATTAAGCGACCAGACCATAATGGAGACCTAAACAAAGGAAGGCCATAAGGACAGTTACTTTCCCACAAAATGTCCATATGGCCATCCAAAACAAAAAGACACAAGTGATACACACAGTAAGTAACAAACAACAACATAAATAAACCGCCACAGAAGAACCGCCTTGGAACGGTCAGTGGAAAGATTTCTACTGGGGGGCTTAAATCGATTTTACGTGGCCACAATCCTCGCCCTTACTTCCGTCGCGATTTAGATAAATAATCTGGTCAGTCCGCATGATGGTCTCCTAACTCATCAGCGCAACATCCCCGTGAACACAAAAATCAAACAACCACAGAGACGAAACAACGCTGACGATCTCGACAGCAAGAAACTTCTGAAACGCCGGAACAAAAGAAAATCAACAGTTAGACTCCGATGGGCCCGACCAGAACCAGAGCATCAGGCACCAACCAACACTACATAAAATTAGATTCTCTCTAATTCTCAGTAAGCCTTTACTCTGGAACCGCAATAGAATCTGAGGCCTGACCCACCGGCGCGCAATTAAAGAGGGAAGCAAAGTTGTCAACCGCGACCTGGCCAACCACCATGCACGCAGTCTGTCGTACAACATTTACGCCGCACCCAATTTTTTCTACATCGAAGAACGACCCCACGAAATTGGGTGCCGAAGTCACCGCAATTATATATTTGTCTGAATTCACAAACCAAGCCACCACAAAATTCGGGTTCGTATAGACCTTTTTGCAGAAGAGATTTAAGTCCAGCATTGACTTTTGAAATTAAATCGGAATGGCGCCCATAAAATTTGAAAAGGCTTAACACTGATTTGTCTGATATCCAGGTAACGTCTATTGAAAGAAAACAGCCGCGCTGCTCCTATCACTCAGGGCCTCATTGTTGCGTAAGAGGTTTATCTATAGAATCTGGTCTGGAATCATGTATTGGGCTTGGCAAGCAGAGAAGACCCAGATCAGATGCCGCAGAAAGCGGCATCTGATCAGGGTCTACATTGTTTGCTTACAATACTGGAATTTAAGGGCCAGAGACGGCGTCTGATCAGGGTCTACACTGTTTGCTTATACTGCATGAGTGAAAGAGTTAAACGAAATTCTATCAGTCTACGACACCGCTCAGGATCTTTTTTTTTCAGCCTAATTGGTTCACATTCAACATCTCGTCAATTTCGGTATTGTACAGACTCTAACACTCTGCGATATACCGTGCTATACTGTCGGAAACCTGGCGTCATTGAGTAGCGTCCTGTTTAATTGTCTGACATTTGAATTACGAAGCTCAAAACGCTAGCTCTTTAAACAAAATTAATGAATAAATGCATAATAATGGAATAAACTATACTAAACTTGTAATTTGGAGAGAAAAATCGTTGGATTTCTGCTTTACGGCGACGTGCAAAATTTTTAGCCGTAACCACACATAACGATAATAAATCCGTACGACATAGAGCATATTTCTCATCTCCAAAATGGCTACTTTTCTGATGAAAATGCCTCCTGATATTTTTCTTATAAATGCTGCAAACATAGGTCGTGGGTGCTCGTTAGAACCGCCTCATTGATGCGGTTCTAACGAGTACCCACAACCTATGTCTTGGAGTAAAAAATAAAGAAAAATATTGTATACCCTTGTAAACCACCGTTTTCTCTTTATAAAGTGGGGTATAGGGGATCTTCATTTCACGGACTAGTTCACGTGGTTGATTTACCTCTTACCAAATGACAATTTTGGATACAGATGATTGCTTAATTCATCAAACACTGAGAACAAAAAATGCAACTGCACAAAACTACTTATATCTAATGAGAATCGTGTATATCCTCCGATAGCACTTATCTTTGGTTTCAGCAAAACTGTAAAGCTATAATCAGATAATTAAGAACAGAGTGACAATAAAAGAAATGCTCGATTCATAATATGCAATCGCTGTTACCAGTGGCATAATATCATGTAGTAAAATCTATGAATACATGTTACAATATTATCATGAAAACACAATTTTGACCCCCTTAAACCCCACTTTCAAGCAGTAAAACTGGTGGGGGTGGGGGTTACAGGGGCATACATCATTTTCTGGTCTGCTAAAAAACATAGATTGTGGGTACTCCGTAAGAACCACCGTTTCGTTGCGCATTAGCAAGTACCTACAATCTATGTTTTGAGCACAATATGAAAAATATTAACATTCCCATCCGACAATTTTCATATTCTTGATGGAAAATCTTCAATATATTTAAGTATAGGCGTGTTTTCCTAACAAGAGACCAAGAGTGCCATCTCAGCAACATTCCTATGAAGTTTGAATGAAAATAGCTCAGGGGTATAAAAAGGTAGAGCTGTTGTTTAAATAATTCTTTTAGCTCTGGCGGCATTCTTGTTAATGGGAGTGGGATGATTTTTTTTTTTTTTTTTTTTTTTTTTTTTTGGTTTGGGTTTTACGGCCCTTTCAAGATTATTTCACTCATATCGAGCCGGTCGTTAATCAGAGGTGGGCGAAAACCGGAGTACCCGGAGAAAAACCACCTGACCTTCCGTTGCAGAACTTGGCGTCTCACACGTGGCCCGAGCGAGGCTCGAACCTACGGCGGTGAGAGACCTAATGACTAAGAGTCAGCGCTCTTATCCACTAGGCCACGGAGGCCCGTATGGGAGTGGGATGAATTCAGCTGGTTTGGTTGATAGACACCTAAACAATATTCCTATGACGTTTGAATGAAATTGGCCAAGGGGTATGGGAGAAGTAGTCTTTTGAAGATATTTTTTTATTTTTAGCTCTGGCGGCCATCTTGTTCATCAGAGCGGAACGATTTTACCTAAATCGGTAGAGAACCTAAGCAACATTTCTGTGAAGTTTGAATGAAATTGGCCAAAGGGTTTAGGAGGCATTACGAAAACACGCCTAAACAAATACATTGCTACCTTATCGCCGAAAAATGGAGGTTTAAAGAGGAAAAAGTGTGATATTTTTTCTTATTTCTGCTCAAAATATAGATTGTGGGTACTCGTTAGAACCGCCTCATCGAGGTGGTTCTAGCGAGTACCCACAATCTTTAGTTTAGAGCAGAAATAAGAAAATCGAGGCGGCTCTAGCGAGTACCCACAATCTATAGTTTAGAGCAGAAATAAGAAAAATATGGTTTACCCCTGCAAACCCCAGTTTTACTATATAAAAGTGGGGTTCAAGGGGGTCACAATTATATAGGCATGTTTTCGTGATGAGTAGTCTTATAAAGCAAATTTTTGACGACGGACGACGCACAACTCACTATAGCTCACCATGAGCATTTGAGCCGGATAAGAGTTATCGCATAGTTCAGCAGCAAAGTTTCAGACGAGCATGCGCAATAGCGTATTAGAGCACAAGTACAGTCTCTCAAGTGTCTTTGCGATCGTTATCTAATGTATTGGACATCTTTTTTTCCAGAACGATAACATGCGAATGATCAGGAAGGCTATGATAAACGAAAATTCCCAACACTTTTCGAGACCCATCACGATAACTAGACCGTGAAACGAAGACCCCCCTAAACCCCACTTTATATAGAGAAAAGTGGGGTTTACGGGGGTATATATTATCTGTCTTATTTTTTCTCAAAAACATAGATTGTGGGTACTCGTTAGAACCGCCTCATTGAGGCGGTTCTAACGAGCACCCACAATCTATGTTGAAAGCAGTAATAATAAAGATGTAATCATTTTTACCTAACATTTATCATTTTCTGACACCATGTTGGACGTCATTATTTCTTACGGACATGTTTTCCTAATGGATCATACGAAAAACACACAATCAGGCAAGATACAAACGCCTACTAAGCTACATAGACTAGCTCTACATAGACTAGCTAAGGTCTTGAAATTTTAACCTTTACCACTCTCTAGGCCAATTCAGCAGGCGACACATTGTTGATATATTTTCTTACTTTTCCCAGAAAACAGGACTACGAAATATTTCGCAATGACGTCTTCTGAAAAAAAAAATACCCTGCATGCAGAGCGGTAAATAAATAAACTAGGTGTATGATACTATTCAAGCAGCCCCGTACAGAAATCGGACCACACTCACCTTGTCAGTGGTGCCGGTGCTACACTGCGATGTGCATACCCCGCCCATAGGGGCTTGAAGAAATATATGGGCTGCATGATGCTTCCACGCAGAGCTGAATCCAGCCCGCGCACTAGTACTGGTAAACCGCTTAGAGGATCTAAGCCTGTCCAGGAACCGCGGTGCGAGGCGGACCGTCCATGCTAATAAACCCTATTGGTTTCATTGGGCGACAGGGCTTGAGATGTCATTTCATCTCAATGTCGGGTAAAAGTCCCACAAAATTGGAAGCAACGTCTCCAAAATGACCTTTACAGTGTTGACGGGGACATTAAACCTCAAATCAAACAAACAAACACTGCGATGTTGTTATGCATAAGAATTTATTTTTCTGATTCCCACTTGCACCCCACTGTGACCTAATAGTGCTATAGATATCTTGTTAATCTTCTTATAGAAGATTCTAGAAAACTGAGTCACAGATTAATTTCATTTTTGTAAACAACATGTTTACAAGGAAAAGTACTTCAGAACCTTCCAGAAAGTTCTGGGTTGCATTATTTTTAGAAAAATACCTCATCTTATTCCACAGCCCTCTGGAATGTTCTAGAGAAATCTTAGGGTCTATAAAAGAGCTTGATTTTTCTCATTGAGGCAGACTTTGGAGTTTGATGTTTGGGCTTATAAGGAAAGTTATTTCTAAATTCTGTGTTGGATTGTTAAAGGATATTACTTTTCATTTTGGACTGTGAATTCTGTGGGATCAAGGAAAATAGATTCATTCAGGATATTTCATAACAGAGCTAAGTACATTTAATTTTCTTACTTCTACAGGTTAAAGTTAACTTGTAAATAAATTTTGTTAAATTTTTCCAAAAGGCTTGTTTGCTTTTTCTTTCTGCTACGCCTGGCTCGTAACAGAAATTGGGGGCTCGTCCGGGATAAAACCATTTTAAGCATTTTAAAACCTACATTTCTTGTGACGCAGGTAATTGTCATTTCTTATCAAATAGACTTTGCAGTTGCTTCACAGGATTGGTATTTCCCTACAGGCATATAGGGGATTGTCATTTCATGTGAACTGTCATTTCAGGTGAAATAGTACCTGTCATTTCATGTGAAATTCTCGTTGGGCTTGTCATTTCGAAAAAAAAAACTTTGTAAAATTAACTTCAATCTGTATTTCCATAAATACTTTTTAAAACAAACAAAAAGCAAACATGTCGTTTGATTTGAGAAGCTTTTTGGCTCAGCCTACTCAGGAGTTGTTTAATCTGGCCAAAAGAACAGATTTGCTAGATATTGCTTCCCATTATGGGGTCACTGCTGTCAAAACAAGCATGAAAAAACATGAAATCAAGAATGTTTTGGTACAGTTTTTTGTTGATGAAGAACTTTTTGATCCATCTGCTTTGTCTCTCATTATGGTTTCACATACTGAATTGCAAATGAGACAAATTGAAATAGGAAGGCAAATTGAATTAGAGAAGTTAAGATTAGAAATGGAAGAAAGAGAAAAGGAAAAAGAAAGAGAAATGCAGAGACAAATGCAGATGGAAAAATTAGAAATGGAAAGGGAAAAAAGAGAAATGGAGGAACGCCTTCAGAAAGAAAAATTAGAAAAAGAAGAACGGCTTGAGTTGGAAAAAGAAAAAATGAGATATAGTATTGAAGAAAAAGAAAGGGAAAGGCAGTTTCAGTTAAGATTGAAGGAAATGGAACTCCAGGGTCAAGATAGGGTGAAACATACCCCTGTTTTTGACTCTGGTAGTTACTTTGATGCCACAAAGCACATCAGATTAGTTCCTCCATTTCAGGAAAAAGAGGTAGATAAGTATTTTTTGCATTTTGAAAAAGTTGCAGAAAATTTAAAATGGCCAAAAGAGCATTGGACCTTACTTTTGCAAAGCGTTGTTGTCGGAAAGGCTCGAGACATTTATACTCAGCTGACTGTCGAGCAAAGCTCAGACTATGATCTGGTTAAGGAGCTTATTCTTAAAGCATATGAGTTGGTCCCTGAGGCTTACAGGCAGAAATTTAGGAATTGTAAAAAAGAAATTTCCCAGACCCATGTAGAATTTGCTCGAACCAAAGAACAGTTATTTGATAGGTGGTGTTCTTCTAAAAAAGTAGGCTCTAATCATGACAAACTTAGGCAGCTTGTCCTTGTTGAAGAGTTCAAACGGTGCATAAATTCAGACATTAAATCTTTTCTCGATGAGAGACAGGTTGAAACTTTGGAGGAAGCTTCTCGTTTGGCAGATGATTATGCTTTGACTCATAAAGTCTCATTTGTGAACAGGCCTTATCCTCGAAAACCTTATAATCCACAGACAGGTCCAAGATCCTATCCCAGTAATCCTTCTGGTAGTTATAGCCATGCATCTAGTACTATGCCCAAACTTTCTGGTGAAAATAAAAGCCAGAATCCTTCCAAACCTTCTGGTGAAAACAGAAGCCCAAATTTTCCCAAACCTTCTGGTGAAAACAAAGACCAGAATCCCTTATCTCAATCTCAAGTAGTTTGTTATTATTGTAAAAATACAGGTCATTTGATCTCTGAGTGTTTAAAATTAAAGCGAAGGAAAGAAAGAGAAAGACAAGAGGAACTTAAGCCTACAGGCTTGACTTCTATAAGGCCAAAACCACAGTCTTGTGTAAGGGAGGAAACTCTTTCTGATACCAAATTGTCTGAGACTGATACAGTTATGGAGTGTTATGAACCATTCTTATCAGATGGTTTTGTGTCACTAAATGGTGACAGTTATGCCCATCCTACCCCTATTAAAATCTTACGAGATACCGGAGCTTCTCAATCTCTTATTCTAGCAGATACTCTGCCTTTTTCTGAGAAGACTTCTTTGGGCCAAAGTGTCCTTATTCAGGGTGTGGAATGTGGATTCGTTAATGTTCCGCTCCATAACGTTTATTTGTCATCAGACTTGGTATCCGGTTCAGTGGCTGTTGGTATTAGACCTTCTTTACCTTTTAAAGGTGTTCATTTGTTGCTAGGCAATGACTTAGCTGGAGATAAGGTTGTGGTAAACCCACTTTTGACTACTAATCCTTGCATAGACCAACCGCCTGATCCCATTGAGCAGGAAATTCCTGATCTTTATCCATCTTGTGCAGTCACAAGGGCTATGGCACGTAAGGCCAAGCAAACTGATGGGAAACAGGATTTTGATTTAACTGATACTTTTTTGGGTCAGTCTTTTAATGACGAGATAACAAGGTCTCTGTCTTCAAGCCTGTCTGATCAGCAGGCAGATTTTCGTGAGAATAAGTCATCTTTAGATCTAGGCCATGACAAAATGTCCGGGTCTCAACTAGCTATAGAGCAGCACAAGGATCCTGAAATTTCGCCTTTGTTTGAAAGGGCTTTAGATGAGCAGGAATTATCTCAGGTCCCAGTCTGTTATTATGTCAAAAATGGCATTCTTATGAGAAAATGGCGTCCACCAGACGTCTCAGCAGAAGACGAGTGGACTGTCAACCATCAGATAGTGGTTCCACGGGTTTACCGTCCCGAAATATTAAACTTGGCGCATGAAACCCCCATGTCAGGACATTTAGGTGTAAATAAAACCTATCACAAGATTCTTAATCATTTTTACTGGCCTGGGTTAAAATCAGATGTTTCTCAGCATTGTAGGTCCTGCCATACATGCCAAATGGTAGGAAAACCCAATCAGACTATACCTAAGGCTCATTTGCAGCCTATACCTGCTTTTGATGAACCTTTCAGTCGAATAATTATAGACTGTGTGGGTCCCTTGCCCAGAACTAAGTCCGGCTGTGAATATCTTTTGACCATTATGTGTGCTTCCACACGTTTTCCTGAAGCCATTCCTTTAAGAAATATCAAAACTAAGACAATCGTCAAGGCCTTAGTGAAGTTTTTCACATTTGTTGGGCTTCCTAAATCTATTCAGTCAGACCAAGGCTCAAATTTTATGTCTGGAATATTTCAACAAGTAATGCATGAACTTGGCATTGTACAGTATAAGTCATCAGCCTATCATCCTGAAAGTCAAGGCGCCCTTGAAAGATTCCATCAAACATTGAAAAACATGATACGATCATATTGCTTTGACACAGAGAAGGATTGGGATGAAGGCATCCATCTCCTTTTATTTGCTGTTAGAGAATCTGTGCAAGAATCTCTTGGCTTCAGTCCATTTGAATTAGTATTTGGCCATACTGTTCGTGGTCCTTTGAAACTTCTCAAAGAGAAATTTCTCTCCAATGATGACACCTCCCTGAATTTACTTCAGTATGTGTCTGATTTCAAAACTAGACTTTCAAAAGCTTGTGAGGCTGCTCGGACCAATCTTCAGTCAGCCCAAAGGAAAATGAAACAGCTATATGACATAGGGACAAAAGAAAGGAATTTTAAACCAGGTGATAAGGTACTAGCTCTTTTGCCTATTCCAGGAAAATCGTTGCAGGCCAGGTATTATGGTCCATACACTGTAGACAAAAAGATCAGTGACGTAAATTACATAATAAACACTCCTGGGAGGCGCAAGCTAAAGCAGCTATGTCATATTAACATGCTTAAGGAATACATAGATAGGGACAATACATCTTTAACATCAGTCAATCTAGTTAGCTCTGTTCCACTTAATTCATGTGACAATGACTGTGAGGATATTAATTCAGTGAAATCGGATCCCACATCATCAAAACTTCAGAATTCTGACATTCTACGGAATCTTGACCAGAAACTGTCACATCTAGAGCCAAATCAGCGGAATGAACTGAAACAGCTGATTTTTGAATATGAACACTTATTTCCTGACATTCCAACACGGACAGACAAAATATTTCACGATGTGGACATAAATGGTTCTAAACCTGTAAAGCAACACCCATACAGGATGAATCCTGTGAAACAAAAATATCTTAAAGAAGAAGTTCAGTATCTATTAGACAATGACTTTATTGAACCAAGTCAAAGTGAGTGGAGTTCTCCTTGTATTCTTGTACCAAAACCCGATGGGACATATCGTATGTGTACAGATTTTAGGAAAGTTAATTCCTTAAGTAAAACAGATAGCTTTCCTATTCCAAGAATGGATGACTGCATTGATAACATCGGGAATGCCAAATACATAACGAAATTCGACCTTCTGAAAGGATTTTGGCAAATTCCACTTACAGATAGAGCAAAGGAGACCAGACGGATTATTTAACTATAAAGTCATGCCATTTGGAACGAAAAACTCTCCGGCAACATTTCAGCGCTTAATAAACATGGTAATTGCGGGGCTGGCAGGCTGCAGTGCTTATATCGATGATGCTATCATATACAACGACCAGTGGAATCAACATCTTGGGACTATTCGAGCATTCTTTGATAGACTGAGTAATGCCAAATTGACAATCAATCTTGCTAAAAGTGAATTCTGCCATGCAAGTTTGACATTTCTAGGTCATGTTGTAGGTCAAGGTCATGTGAAACCCATTGAAGCTAAAGTTGAGGCTATCTCAAATTTTCCCGTACCCACGTGCAAAAGACAGCTGATGCGATTTCTTGGTATGGCTGGTTATTACAGAAAGTTCTGTAATAATTTCTCTGTCATTGCTGAGCCTTTGACAAATTTGCTCAGCAAAAGAACAAAATTCCATTGGAATGCAATATGCCAAAATGCTTTTGATAAACTTAAAGCCATACTCAAGAGTGAACCAGTTCTCTTAGCACCAAACTTTGAAAAGGAGTTTAAGCTAGCTGTAGATGCTAGTGACGTAGGTGCAGGTAGTGTTTTGTTGCAGGAAGATGAAAATGGTGTGGATCATCCAGTTTGCTACTTTTCCAAAAAGTTTAATAAGCATCAGAGAAATTACTCTACCATAGAGAAAGAGTGCTTGTCTCTGATTCTTGCTCTGCAACATTTCGAAGTTTATCTTACCCCTACTACTGCACCGATTGTTGTTTTCAGTGATCACAATCCACTGACTTTCATACATAAAATGAAAAACAAAAATCAGCGGTTGCTCAGGTGGAGTCTTATGCTACAAGAGTATAATTTAGACATAAGACATATCAGAGGGAGAGATAACATTATCCCTGATGCCCTTTCAAGAGCTTGAGCAGTGTCAGGAGTTGTGTTTTTCTTTCCTACTAAAGTGGATTGTAGATACATGTAATTTTATATGCTATGCTCAATATTTTATTATTCTTAAAGCAAAAGAAAGCTTTATTACATAAATCTTTCTTTTCCTCGAAGAGGGGGAGTGTTATGCATAAGAATTTATTTTTCTGATTCCCACTTGCACCCCACTGTGACCTAATAGTGCTATAGATATCTTGTTAATCTTCTTATAGAAGATTCTAGAAAACTGAGTCACAGATTAATTTCATTTTTGTAAACAACATGTTTACAAGGAAAAGTACTTCAGAACCTTCCAGAAAGTTCTGGGTTGCATTATTTTTAGAAAAATACCTCATCTTATTCCACAGCCCTCTGGAATGTTCTAGAGAAATCTTAGGGTCTATAAAAGAGCTTGATTTTTCTCATTGAGGCAGACTTTGGAGTTTGATGTTTGGGCTTATAAGGAAAGTTATTTCTAAATTCTGTGTTGGATTGTTAAAGGATATTACTTTTCATTTTGGACTGTGAATTCTGTGGGATCAAGGAAAATAGATTCATTCAGGATATTTCATAACAGAGCTAAGTACATTTAATTTTCTTACTTCTACAGGTTAAAGTTAACTTGTAAATAAATTTTGTTAAATTTTTCCAAAAGGCTTGTTTGCTTTTTCTTTCTGCTACGCCTGGCTCGTAACAATGTGCAGACCAAGAGGTGTGGACTTGTGACCATAAAGATGACCGTTTGTTGATCAACTGAAAAGCCTACAAGTGACGCGAGCAACAGCCAAATGAGCCAACGCGGAGATGCCAAGGTTAGCCTGCCCTTTGCTGAAACTCTGGCCTTTTTATAGGCCACCTCGGTCAGATAATCTAATTGGCGTGGTTTGCAGTTGGGAATTGGCCCCGTTCCATAGCCGCGATTTGAAGCCTACTATTTTTGGACCGCCTGTCGAATTTTTGTAACTTACAGACCATTTTTATTGCACCGTGTCTGAGGCGAGAGTGATGAATCGGCCCTGATGTATCACCTCATGCGAAAGTATTTTAGAAAGTGGGAAAGCTATCCCTGGACCTGTTCTAGGGACAGCCTTAATGTGCTTTATAGTGCCCGGTTACCTTAAAAACTGTCAACGAACGAACTATTCAAGCAGTGAACAATAAGATGTTGACAAGACTGCACAGAAGCGCCGCCTGATCTGCGTCGTTATTATTCACCAATGACAAAAACATGTTTTCTCATGACAATGCTTATGCATGATGCATTTATACAGCTGTATCAAGCCACAGAATTGTTCGTTGCTCCATCAGATGTCAGTCTCACTGTCATCATCTTTGCTGTCACCTTCGCTTTCTCCCTCCGTCGCTTCACACCTGGACTTTGTCTGAACCGCATCACTATTTCTCTGTCCTTCCGCGGGTCACGCAGTTCTTCATAGTACTTGTATTTGGGACGAAATTCAACGTCCTCGCCCTTAGCACATCCGTGGATATAGCTGACTGTGGTGGTCTGTTCTTCGGTTATCAAAGGTTCGTCACAGACTGAAAAATAAAACGATACATCATAATGTTTGATGTTTGTTTTTCTTTCCGGAGTAAAACGACACAGTCATATCGAGCAAGTCAATCTATCAAATCACACACCTGTACAGGGTCATATTATTTCATTATTGGAAAGTTGTTTAATGTGTTTCTTTCCGTTTTGTGTCTTGGATGGGAGGTGTTGAGTAATTGTATCCATTCATGGATAATTGCATTCACTTCTATAATAAATAGGCGGTTAACCAGTTCAATGCACATCAAGTACCCATATTTACATTTCCAGTGTAAAGCCTAATGTAACCCTATAGAAAACAATGCAGTTCCGCTCTTTGTAGAAACACAGCGTGTAAGTGTTTTTTCGGCTTTAAAATTTTGCCCTGTAAGTATTATTTTCGCGTCCGGTAATGGGGAGCAAAGAAGGTAAATATAAGAAATAAACTTAATTGTCTGCTGTTCATGAAAGTCTAAACGACAGCGGGTCGCTAGCAAAGTTTACATAAACCCTTCTAGGTGACCAACTGCGTTCATACTTTCATGAACAGCAGAAAAACAAAATTCATTTCTTAATTCTCGAATCAGCGTTACGGAAAGGATGGTCGTTCAAAAGATGTAACGATCTATCTGTACGTAAGAATGTTACTAACTCAGCCAGGTATCGAAACCACGACCTCCTGAAAACAGTCCGACAAGCAACCGACTGGGCTATCACAGGGCCGCGTCGTGCAAAAATGGGATATTTTAGGTATGTGAGCCAAGAAAGGACACAAATCAGCATCCCTTCTGATTTGAAATAAATCCTTGACGTTCACGCGCTACATGAAGAAGCAAACAATATTCCATATACCGCTTAATGACCGGACTGGAAAAATATCTGGAAAATCAGAGCCTTCATGTTGGAGGGCCCGAGGATTCAAAGATCTAGGCACTGCATTTTTAATTAAACATGTTGTGTACTGTGTAGTGACGATTGCATGGCATATGTCTCGTGTCCCATAGCATGCCCAGGAAAGAGGTGGTGTATGGCCTTCTCTCGATGTCGCTTTTCTCAGAAATATGTGAACCTGATATGAAAAAAGCGATGTCAAGAACTATTCATGTGTTCAGTCATAGATATTTCAATTCGAATGTCATTGCACAGAATGTTCAAGGTTGTCAAAAACGCATATGTTCGAGTATTGTGGTCATTGGTATTTTTGTTACATGTAATTACCTGGCGAACACCATCGGGCCCGGACCAATACTGTACGACATTTAACGTTGGGGATCACAATTTAGATTATGTTGTTCAGTTCTTTAGGACCTTGCAAAAATACTGGAGAGGATCGTACACAGCTGAAGTATTTTCATAAGTCTTCGCTCAGCGAAGGCTAAATAGAAATGAAGGCAATGATCAGGAATTGATACAATTAACTCACAGCTCCAATCAGAGACAAAAAGGGAAAGAAACACAAACATGAAATAACTAGACCCTAATGGAAACATCAATAGCGGAAAGCCAAAAGGGCAGTTGATTTCCCACAAAATGGCCGGTTTGCTATCCAAAACAAAAAATATAAGCGGTACACACACTCAAAACACACAATCGCACTCAAACTAAAGTTAGATTGTACTTGATCTGAGTCTGATCCGGTTCTTCACTGTTTGCTTAAGGAACATATATAGGGATGTTAAATTGCAAGAGAGTCTCTTAAACCATAAATGGACTTCTCCAAAGCTAACAGGTAGAAGATTCAATGTGAAATATTTACATTACCAGTGCAAAATAGAAGTGGAGGCAATGCAATTAACACACAGCTCCCATCAGAGACACCAAGGGGAATGGAACACAAACATGAAAGGTCAGACCCAATGTAAACCTACAGAAAACAATGCAGTTCATACTTCCATGAACGCATCGAGTCACATGATTTTCAGTGACGTCAAGTAACGTCAGTCTAAACCATGGTTCTATATAATCTGATTGGGCGTTGCAGACGTTAAGCTGTTCCGCTATTTGTAGAATGGCGTGTAAATGTTTTCAGCGTTAATAGTTTGTCCTATAAACAATTTTCGTCCAGTGATGAGGAGTAATGACTGTAAATATAACAAATACACTTAATTTTGTCTGCTGTTATGAAAGTATGAACGACAGCGGGTCGCTGGCAAAGTTAACATGAAACCCTCATTCACTTATCAGGCGACCCAGTCTGTTCATACTGTCGTGAACAGCAGAAAGAGAAAATTCATTTCTTAAAATATGGGTTAATTTAACAGAATGCTGTGCCAGATTGTGTATACCTTTATAAATCCATTTTACTGGAGCTGATATGGAATCTGGTACGGTTGCTATGACTATAGGCACGGCAGCGTAGAGGACAGCGTCTGGGAAACGAGCCTCGATCTAGATAAAGAAGAGTACAGTACGTTAACAAGTCCATATGGGCACCGTCAAGCGATTTTGGTACTTATCGCCTATGCGAGCAACGAAGGTTCAGGCGAGCCTGCGCATCCGCGCAGTCTCGCCAGAACCTTCGCTGCTCGCTCATACAAGCAGTGAATCAAGAGAAACCTTCAGACAGATAGCCATATCCCTGGCCCCTCTGAATGGCTGGGCATGCGCAGTTAAAATTTG
The DNA here is from genome assembly GCA_963580285.1 of Lucinisca nassula. NCBI lineage: Eukaryota > Metazoa > Mollusca > Bivalvia > Lucinida > Lucinidae > Lucinisca > Lucinisca nassula. The sequence continues at coordinate 2,577,700 of OY757018.1, read as the reverse complement.
TCATGACGGAATGCTCGAAGACACAAATTCGCTTGGCGGGGCTCATATAACGAATGTCCTCGCAAAATAGAAGTGAAGGCAATTATCAGATGTCGGTACAAATACATCACGGGAACAAGGACGTGAAATGAACAACCTACAGAGCCGCACTTAATATAGAGAAAACTATGGTATACGGGGATATACATTTTTTTTTATTTCTGCTCCAAGACAAAGGTTTCGGGTACTCGTTAGAACTACCTCAATGAGGCGAATCTAACCAGCAACGCCTAATGAGCATTAGAGCTAACATATGTTAGCAGTATGAATAAGAAAACTGTCGCGGAATTTCATAAGAAAAGCAGCCAAACATGCACTGTACCTGATGGGAGTTGAGGGTTAAATGTTTCGATTCATGATCATTGCTTTTTCGTCTAGTATGTTATCGTAATGATCTCACAACTCCAGTCAAAGACACCAAAGGAAAAAAACACAAACATAAAACAACTTCATCATTATGAAAACGTCACAAGCGGAGTTACTTTCCTACAAAATGTCCAAGCTTTAAACTTCAGTATTGCTTTTTGTAGTTACTATTACATGATATATGTGCGTTTTGCGTCAGTATATATACGTTGGACAACTATCGAGTGAGCTATACGTCTGGCAAAAATCTTTCTCAATTGCAAATGCTTCTTTGCAACGGTTTTCACGCTGCCTTCTGAAATACTCACTTCGAACAGCTATATATTTGATCCGTACCACGGCCGTAAAGTTTACATCAGTGATGTATGCTTTTTAAAAGGTCTTAAACGATAGGTAGGTGTGTAACTTCTTTGCTCTCCAACGAGCGAAAGAAGCAGTGCCTAAAATGTGCTACTGAACTTCAAACCAGAGGACCAGTGGTCCTGTAAACGCTCACCTGACACCTGGTCCTGGTGTACATTTAAATGTTTTTATATATGTATATAGCCTCAGAGCAGGGGTACACAACTTGTGGGGACAAAATTTCGATGTCTAACAATGTGATAAAACTTTCCACCTATTCCTACCTTTCTGACAGTTCGAAGGCCATGCTTTCATTATGGTTTATCCCATTTGTCATATTTTTTTTAACTTTTCATATTATTTAGGGAATGTCTGATTGACAATGTGCTGGGAAAGAGCACTTGACTCCTTGATTTTCCACTTGTACAGTTTTACTTAATATCATCTACATTATAGGTGTTTCTTTGCAGTATGGTGGCTGGGACACAACGTGAATTTGTTTTATCAGTTCCTGGTCATTGCATTTTATCTACTTTGTGACCACAAACAGCAGATGATGGTTTCCTAAATATTCATTATTTTCACTTTTTCCCATGCAAAAACCCAAGTCTGCAAATTTTACATAGCCATAAAATAGGTCAAGGCCATCCCAGGGTAACCATTTTTACAAACTATGATGGGCTCAAGTACCAGATGCTACAAGCCAACTTTCAAGGTCATTGGCTTCATGGTTCTGGAGAAGAAGATTTTTGAAGGCTTTTTACCATATATGGGCATGGCTGCCATCTTGGTCATGTGACCCAGACCCCGCGAACAAACTTTCGTTCCCCCATCCTACTGAAGCTCCACATGAAATTTGGCTTTGATTGGCCTCCCTGTTTTGGAGGAGAAGATCTTTGAAAATGGTGTACGGACGGACAACGGATGGACGGACGACAGACCATGGCTATACTATAAGCTCACCTATGAACCTAAAGGCTCAGGTGAGCTAAAAATCAATTATTTTCACTTTTTCCCAAGCAAAAGCCTAAGTCCGCAAATTTGACATTGCCGTTAAATAGGTAAAGGTCAACCCAGGGTCACCATTTGAACAAATTATGATAGGCCCGTGTACCAGATGCTTCCTGCCAAGTTTCAAGGTCATTTGCCTTACGGTTCTGGAGAAGAAGAATTTCGAAGTGTTTTTACAATATATGGGCATGGCCACCATCTTGGTCATGTGACCTGGACCATATGAGCAAATTTTCATTTGTTCATCATATAAAGGATCCATATCAAATTTCACTTGAATTGGGCCAGCGGTTTCTGAGAAAAACTGTTTGAAATATGGAACCTGGTTAATCTTGGTCCCAGGTCACTGAATGATGACTTTTCTTACCCATGAATCGTCATGTATTCATTTACTTTACCTGATCTACCAATTTGGTGACATTGTCTTCAATGGTTTCCTAAAAATCCATTATTTTCACTTTTTCCCAAGTTGACAAATTTGACACTGCCATAAAATAGGTCAAGGTCAACCCAGGGTCAGCATTTGTAAAAGCTATGACGAGCCCGAGTACCATATGATATATGCCAAGTTTCAAAGCCATTGGCCTTACGGTTCTGGAGAAGAAAATTTTTTTTACCATATATGGGCGTGGTGGCCATCTTGGTCATGTGATCTAGACCGTACTGGCAGCTTTTCATTTGTTCAACTCACAAAAGCTCCATATTGAATTTCACTTAAATTGGCTCAGTAGTTTCTGAGAAAAAATGTTGTTTTTTTTTAAATATGAAATCGGAGTGACCTTGGTCTAAGGTCAGTGAATGACCTTGACCTTTATTACCCATAGATCTTCATGTATTCAGTTACTTTACCTAATCTGCAAATTTTGGTGACACTGTCTTCAATGGTTTCCCTAAATATCCATTATTTTCACTTTTTCCTATGCAAAAGCCTAAGTCAGCAAATTTGACATTACTGCAAAATAGGTCAAGATCAATCCAGGGTCACCATTTGAACAAATTATGATAGGCCCGAGTACCATATGCTACATGCCAAGTTTCAAGGCCATTGGCCTTACGGTTCTTGAGAAGAAGAATTTCGAAGTTTCTTTACCATATATGGGCGTGGTGGCCATCTTGGTCATGTGATCTAGACCATGTTGGCAGCTTTTCATTTGTTCAACTCCCAAAGGCTCCATATTGAATTTCACTTCAATTGGCTCAGTAGTTTCTGAGAAAAAATGTTTGAAATATGGAACCTGCGTGACCTTGGTCTAAGGTCAATTAATGACCTTGACCTTTCTTACACATAGATCTTCATGTATTCAGCTACTTTACCTTATCTACTAATTTTGGTGACACTGTCTTCAATGGTTTCCTAAAAATCCATTATTTTCACTTTTTCCCATGCAAAAGCCTAAGTCGGCAAATTTGACATTGCTGTAAAATAGGTCAAGGTCAACTCGGGGTCACCATTTGTACAAACTATGATGGGCCTGAGTACCATATGCTACATGCCAAGTTTCAAGGCCATTGGCCTTACGGTTCTGGAGAAGAAGAATTTTTAAGGCTTTTTACCATATATATAGGCGTGACGGCCATCTTGGTCATGTGATCTAGACCGTATTGGCATTTTTTCATTTGTTCAACTCACAAAGGCTCCATATTAAATTTCACTTAAATTGGCTCAGCAGTTTTGGAGAAAAAAATGTTTGAAATATGGATCCTGAATGACCTTGGTCTAAAGCCAATGAATGACCTTGACCTTTCTGACCCATAGATCTTCATGTATTCAGTTACTTTACCTGATCTACAAATTTTGGTGACACTGTCTTCAATGGTTTTCCTATAAATCCATTATTTTCACTTTGCCCCATGCAAAAGCCTACTTCGGCAAATTTGACATTGCTGTAAAATAGGTCAAGGTCAACCCGGGGTCACCATTTGTAGAAACCATGATGGGCCCGAGTACCATATGCTACATGCCAAGTTTCAAGGCCACTGGCCTTATGGTTCTGGAGAAGAAGATTTTTGAAGGCTTTTTACCATATATGGGCATGGCGGCCATCTTGGTCATGTGATCAAGACCCCGCGAACAAACTTTCGTTCCCCCATCCCACTTAGGCTCCATATGAAATATGGCTTTGATTAGCCCTGCAGTATAGGAGAAGAAGATCTTTGAAAATGGTGGACGGACGGACGGACGACGGACCATGGCTATACTATAAGCTCACCTATGAGCCTAAAGGCTCAGGTGAGCTAAAAACGTACAAAAATATAGCAGTATGGTCATGTTTAATTTGCTGACAGGTGATGAACATGGTCTATAAATAGGTTTTTTTTACGAAAGGTATACATCGAAGAACTGCAAAGTATGGGGCGAAAAATAAAGATGTTATAATTTTTACCTAATATATATCATTTTCTGACACCATGTTGGACGCCATTATTTCTTACGGACATGCTTTTCTAATGTAACTGATCAAACTTCCTTGGCTTCATAAACCAGCGCAATGCATATTCCTTCGCCGCTTTGTCCTTATAATTGCATGACACAAGTATAACAAGCTAAAATATTTCTTTATTTACTCACCGCTATACAATATTTGACATCAAGCACCTTACAGAGATGTAAACGAGAGGGGCAAGTTGATGGCAGTCTGAGTGGGTATTCTTTCCACTGTCTGTGTTGACCTGGTCTTAGACTGTCACAGACCCTAAAGTCACGCAGCATGAGCGTCTGTGTGTGAACCCCGCCATACGACACCATCTAAAAGGTTTATAAAAAGAATTTTTAGAAACAAACAAATGAACTCCTGGAATGGGGAAAATTCTTATCCTTATCAGGATATTCTATCCCGAGGTAGGAAAATTCTCGATTCTGACTTGTTTGATGTACTCTGGCTACATACGACTTTTTACACCATCGTTAGGTTTTGCATCACTGCATCTTGTGTGACGTCATTTTGACATTACAATATTGCCCATATAGTATTGCGCCAAGTGAAGTGACCGCTGTGTTAAAATCCACATGTATACGAAGAAGAGTATCTTACATGATAGGCATGAGGGGTAGACAGACAATTACGTCCCTTGGGATCACAATCCAGCATTAAAACGTAAGCCTCTCCATGCCAGACTGTGATCCTAGGGCAGATTTTCCTATCAAAAGTAGAAGTAAAACCCTCAAACATATTTATGTTTTATAGTACACCTCCAATGAAAGTGTTTTGTCTGGAATTCTGTTATATACCTACATAAATACTGCTGTGCGATTATACTACCAGTTTCCGACCCAAAATTACAAAATAATCTGTATTTTTGGGTCAGAAACTGGTCGAATACTCGTACAGCAGTGAATAGAACGATGCTGATTTTTGGGCTTGTTCCAAGGCGGCATGCGTTCTTTTACAGTGCCTTTTTGTTTATTGGCTTTGTGTCGTTGGTTCATGTTTCGTATGGTGTTTTTGCCTCCATGTCGCTTGCTTTCTTTCGGTGGCTTTCCACTATTTGTGTTTCCATTAGGGTCCGGTCATTCCATGTTTGTGTTTTTTTTTCCTTTTGATGTCTCTGATGGGAGTGTGGGCTAATTTTATCCACTAATTGACCATTACATTCACTTCTATGTTGCGTTTTTTAGTTGTTTCCTTCCCTAAGAGACTGTTTCATACTCAAATAGCTAGAACAGTTTTATTTTCAAGGCATGACGTGCCTCATTTGTGTTCGTATATAGACAAATGAGAGAAAATATCTATGTTAGTTGTATGTTTCGCATTTAATGTTTTCCTGTGTCTGACAGCCAGACAATAAATGGGATTTCCGGCAGTGATATAAACCTGATAACTTCAGATAATTCTTGATTAGGAAACATATCTTTTACATTTTTCTCAGCAACAGTGTCATACAGTCGAACTTTATTTTTAGGAGGCCATCATGCGGACTGAACAAATAATGTGTCTAAATCGCGACGGAAGTAAGGGCGAGGATTGTGAACACGTAAAATCGAACAAGTAAAATCGATTTAAGCCCCCAAGTGGAATTCGTTTCACTGACCGTTCCAAGGCTGTTCTTCTCTCGCGGTTTATTTTTGTTATGGTTTTTCTTTGAGTGTTTGTATCGCTTATATTATTTTGTTTTGGATAGCCTATTGGCCGTTTTGTGGGAAAGTAACTTTCATTTTGGCTTTCCGCTATTGATGTTTCCATTAGGGTCTGTTGTTTCATGTTTGTGTTTTTTTCCCTTTGGTGTCTCTGATGGGAGCTGTGGGTTAATTGTATCGATTTCTGATCATTGCCTTCACTTCTATTTTATAAATTCAAGAAATATTTTGTTCGTGCAAATCCATTCGAGACACGACTAGTTCGTGGCACTGGGGGTAAATAATGACTTCATTCTAGGAGACATAAATGGGAAGACTCAAGAATATCCTCTTGATCGTCTATAAAATATGTATTCTAAAGAGGCGATTCTAATGAGTACAGTAAACATACATTTGTACGACTAAATAAAAAAAACTTAACGGGGAACCGTGATCGAGTGGGTAAGAGCGCAGACTCTTAACATTAAGTCTCTTTATTATGTGGTTCGAGCCTCGCTCGTTTCACATGTGAGTCGCCAAGTTCTGCAAGGGAACGTCTGTTCGTTTGTCTTTGGGTACTCCGGTTTCCACATACCTCGTATTAACAATCGGCTTGAAGTAAGGGAAATAATCTTGAAAGGACTGTTCTTGCACACCAGTTAAGGTAATCCATAGGTTTTGCTTGGGATAGATATTCTGTTCTAACCCTTGTGTTCTTACCCAAAATCGAATATTCTCGAAAGTTTGATATATGCACTGGTTGAATACGATCTCATACCGTCGTTAAGGTTACGTTACGTCACTAAACATTCCTATAGTGTCATCACAATATGGCGGACGTCGGTAACCGAAGTGACTGCAGCATTCAAAATCCGCGCTAAGAAATGGAAGGTATGCATGAAGAAAGGATCCTGTATGGGCGTAAGGGGTGGATAGAAAATCCGTCCCTTGGGATCACTGTCGGGCATCACTCGGCAAGCCTCGTAGTGCCGGACAGTGGCCCTCGGGACGGATTTTTCAATCCACCTCTCACACCCGTATAAGATTTATATACTCTATAAAATAACGATTTGCTGTGTATAATCATTAGAATCACGTCATTAGAATAATCTGATAATTACACCCAACATACATTTTACTTATGTCAAAACAAGAAAAATATATTTCCAAATATTCCATACATGTAGCAACTGATATAGGAAGATCTGGAAAAACATTCGCAAGGGATTGAAAAACGAAATCGCCTAAGCCATATTGCACGAGGCGACCGTATTCAAGTCATCAAAATTTCATTGTACAGGCTGACCAATGTCTTATATCGTTGGCGCTCTCATCGATCAAGTTTGTTGATGTTGTGGCAGTTATAACCATTGAAATGTGTCTATTCAACAAGAACCATCCCCAACGTCTAGAATAAATGCTAGTTTATGTTTTCAACATTTATTGTGCAAAGTGGTACTAATACCTTGGTTTCAACGGAGCCGAAGTTGAAACCCAAGTTTGAAAATTTAAACAGTGGTTAAAAGAATTATTTTGCAGTTTTACTTTGAAACCATGGTTTGGAATTTTAAAACCTAGTTTAAAACTTCAAACTAGGGTTTCAAGTTGAAACTGTGGTTTGAGGATTAGTTGTGCGATGGTTGGTTGTCCTTATATACATGTAACAATGTGAAGAGCTGAAACGCTGTGCTTTTCTGCAACTGTAGAAACAAATGTTCAGGCACTGCGTGGTTTAACTGGAAACTACTCATTCAAAAATATACGAAAAATCAGTTTAAACGCGGACTCCTTTTTTAAGAAAAAAATAAATAAAAAAAATAAAACAAAACACACACACACAAGCAAAATACAACAACAACAAAAAAACAAGATGTTTTACAGGACTGGATCTTTCACGAAATAATACAACTTTCGACATTACCACATTTTACGGGCTATTTTCTTTTTTTACGAAAAAGAAATGTTTCAGTTCCACATAAGATAAAGAAAGGATTTTGCTACTAGTGATTTCAGTGTAATTAATTACACCATGTGATATTTTCTATGTTGTCCTATACGTATATTTGTCGAAGTACAAACCCTTAACTTTTAAGATGCCAAGAAAAACTACGTCTGAAAATGTCGTCTGTTTATTTCGTATATTTAATCTTCTTGCAAACTTTTTCAAAATACTTTTGCATACACAGAAGCAGTCTCATCTGGCGCCGCACTGTTTTCAACAATGATTTTTCAAGTAACCGGCAGACGACAAAACAGACGAAAAATATTGTGATTGGCATTTTAAGGGTTAAGGGCTTGTGCTGTAGTGTCAATATGTTCGACAAAAACAAGGATTATATGTCTATATCTAAAGTATTTCAAAGAGTGTGATGATAATATTCAACCATCATGCTTACAATAGTCAAGGCCTGTTGCGGTTTGGAGTGCAATACGCGACATCCCCAAAGTACGCTAACATGCTGGAACCAACTTTAACCCGACCTCGAAAGATATACTGCTGAGACTTTAAATATCTGTAGACCAACACTTACCATTATTTGAATCACTGTACAGGTTTTTTGCTAGGATACAAAACGTCACACATGAATGATTTCAACGGAGAAGTAGCATTGTCAAAATATTGGGCATACTTGCTATCACTATACTACGCTTCGAAAGAATAGAAGAACTGATAATACAATTTTAACTTTAACTTTGTAATGCAAACTTATACCCTTTGATTTTTAACTCACCAGAGCCGAAGGTCCGGGGAGCGTATAGGATAGGCAGTTTTCGGTCGTTGTCGTCCGCATCGTCTGTCCGCCGTCAACACTTTCAAACGACATCTCTTCTAAGGCCACTGGGCCGACTTGACCCAAATTTTATCTGTAGCATCGCTAGGGAATTGAAAGTGCGTTCATAATTCAAAACAGCGGACCCAGACATCCTAGGGGCATGCAAAAATCCGCCCAAATTTTGTCTGAACAAGTTCTCAAAAATGGTAACCGCTGAATAGATTTTTTAGAAACTTTGAGTTTTGATCCCGCCCATAGGTGTCTTTCCCTTTGGTGTCTTTGATGGGTGGAGTAAGTTAATTGTATCGATTCCTGATCTTTGTTTTACTTCTACTTTGAAGAAATATATGGGCTGCGTGATGCTTCCACGCAGAGCTGAATCCGGCCCGCACACTAGTACTGATAAACCGCTTAGAGGATCTAAGCCTGTCCAGTCCCACAAAATTCACTATGTTAACACTCTTCAGCAACAACTTTGTGGTACTAAGGCCTATGAACTTCAGCCTTTAGCTGCAGAGAGAGCTTTAGTTGATGACCGCATTTGTCATTCAGCCACCAAGTATGCTGTCTGTGTTACAGAAGGCCAAGACAAGCTTCCTACATTATATTGGTTACCTAAACTTCATAAAAGACCACTCAAAGCACGGTTTATGCAAATTCGTGCTCTTGTACCACTCCGAACTCTCCAAATTATTAACTTCATGTTTTACTGCCATCAAAAAGCTCATGATCAAATACTGCCACAGTCTTCGAAAGATCAGCTGGGAATTTGTTTTGGTCTGTAAAAAATTCTAATGAAGTTTTAAATAAATTGAAATCCAGGCGTTTTCGTGCTTCAAGTCTGTCTACTTATGATTTTTCCACCCTTTACACTACACTTCCTCATAATCTTATTAAAGAAAAACTTAATGATTTAACTGAATGGACATTTCGTAGGGAATACTCCCTCTATCTTGCATGTAATGTAAGAAATGCTTTTTTTTACTTCTAAAGAGCATAAACATTACATTTTATGGTCATGTCAGAGAGGGTGTGAAGCGCTCACCTTTCTACTTGACAATGTTTACATAAGATTTGGTACTAAGTTATTTAGACAGGTTGTGGGTATTCCGATGGGTACTAATTGTGGCTGATCTGTTTTTGTTTTGTTTTGAGAGAGACTTCATGATGTCTCTTTCTGCTGAAAACCAACCTGAAATCATTGAAGCTTTTAGCGCCACTTCTAGATATTTGGATGATTTATTAAATATTGATAATACCTATTTCGATGGTTTGATCAGTCAGGTTTACCCCCCCCCCCACCCACCCACCCCCCCCCCCAGAACTTTCGTTTTGTGAAAAATTTATGCTAAACGCGATGATTTTGATTCTGAGATTGTAAATTTTCCTTTTTTGGATGGTGATGTTCCTCGTGCGCCATCCTGTGGCGTTTATATTTCGCAATTAATTCGTTTTGCCAGAATGTGTAGTCATGTAACTGACTTCAACACTCGTAATAAATTGTTAACGGCTAAACTTCTTGGTCAAAGTTATAGATACATAAACTACGAAAGCCTTTTCAAAATGTTACAGACGTCATTCTGATTTCATTTCAAAATTCAATATTTGACTTAAATCTCTTCTGCAAGAAGTACTATCGGAACCCGAATTTTATGTTGACTTAGTATATAAATTTAGAAAAATAAATAACCGCAATGACTTCAGCACCCAATTTCGGAAAATCATGCTTCGATATAAAAAGATTGTGTACAACATAAATGTTATACGACAGACTGCATGCATGGTAGTTAACCCAATCACGGTTGACAACTTTGCTGTCCTCTTTAATTGCAAGCCGGTGGGTCAGGCCTCAGATTCTATGACGGTTCCAACGTAAGGCTTATTTGAGAATTAGAGATCTAATTAAAGGTTATGTTGGTTGGTGCCTGATGCTCTGTCTCTGGTCGGGCCCATCGGAGTCTAACTGTTGGTTTTCTTTTGCTCCAGCATTTCAGTGGTTTCTTGCAGTCGAGTCGTCACTGTTGTTTCATCTCTGTGGTTGTTTGATTATTTGTGTTCAAGGAGATGTTGCACTGATGAGTGAGGAGGTCTTCATGCGGACTGAACAAATTATTGGTCTGATTCTCGACGGAAGTAAGGGCGAGGATTGTGGCCACGTAAAATCGATTTAAGACCCCCTCCCCACCCCCCGAGTGGAATTCGTTTCCGCTGACCGTTCCAAGGCGGTTCTTCTGTCGCGGTTTATTTTTGCTGCGGCTTGTCTTTGGGTGTTTGTGTCGCTTATGTTTATTTTGTTTTGGATAGCCTATTGGCCATTTTGTGGGAAAGTAACTGTCGTTTTGGCTTTCCGTTGTTGGTGTTTCCATTAGGGTCTGTTGCTCCATGTTCGTGTGTCTTTCCCTTTGTTGTCTCTGATGGAAGCTGTGGGTTGATTGTATCGATTCCTGATCATTGCTCCACTTCTATTTTTCATTCATTTTTTCATTCATGCTAATTTTTATCGAAACCATGACAGGACCAAAGGCGAGGATTATGGCAATGTAAAATCGATTTAAGTCCCATGGTAAAATATTTTTACCGAAGGTTCCAGGACAGTTTTTCTGTCGTGTTTTTTGTTGTTGTGGTTTGTCTTTGAGAGTATGTGTTACTGTTTTTAGCTCGCCTTACGAAAGTAAGGGGGAGCTATTGCCATACCCCCGGGCGTCCGTCGTCAGCGTCGGCGTCGGCGTCAGCGTCGGCGTCGGCGTCGGCGTCAACGTCGGCGTCGGCGTCCGCATTTGGTTAAAGTTTACCTGCAAGCTATTATATGTGATGTTTTACAAGTTTATTTTGAATATATAATTAACAATTGGTAAAAAAAAATATTTAACATTATCATTGTACTTCATTTTTCAGGTTTTTTGGCTTAAATTGGACTTTTTTAGAAGTTAATATTATCCTCTGTATTACCTCCCTTGAAATCCTGTGTTAAAGTTTACCTGCAAGCTGCGTGAGTTCAAATCCCGGGGATGGCATGTTTTTTTTTTTTTTTTTTTTTTCTTTTCTTTTTCTATTTTTTATTTTTTTTTTTAAAACATAGCGGGTCTGGGGCTCAAGGTCACGGTCACTGTGGCTATTTTTAGAAAAACATTGTCATCGCTCTAGCGCCTTCATTTATTGATGGATTTTAATATAACTTGACTTCAGCACCCAATTTCGTAAAATCATTCTTCGATATAAAAAGATTGGGTACAACATGGATATTATACGACAGACTGCATGCATGGTAGTTAACCCAATCACGGTTGGCAACTTTGCTTCCCTCTTTAATTGCACGCCGGTGGGTCAGGCCTCAGATTCTATGACGGCTCCAACGTAAAGGCTTATTGAAAATTAAAGAGATAATGTTGGTTGGTGCCTGATGCTCTGTCTCTGGTCGGGCTCATCGGAGTCTAACTGTTGGTTTTCTTTTGCTCCAGCATTACAGTGGTTTCTTGCTGTCGAGTCCTCACCGTTGTCTCACCTCTGTGGTTCTTTGATTTCTGTGTTCACGGAGATGTTGCACTGATGAGTTAGGAGGCCTTCATGCGGACTGAACAAATTTTTTGTCTAAATCGCGACGGAAGTAAGGGCGAGGATTGTGGCCACGTAAAATCGATTTAAGCCCCCCAGTGGAAATCTTCCACTGACCGTTCCAAGGCGGCTCTTCTGTGGCGATTTATTTATGTTGTTGTTTGTTACTTACTGTGTGTATCACTTGTGTCTTTTAATTTTGGATGGCCATATGGCCATTTTGTGTGAAAGTAACTGTCCATATGGCCTTCCTTTGTTTAGGTTTCCATTATGGTCTGTTCGCTTAATGTTTGTATTTCTTTCCCTTTGGTGTCTTTTATGGATGGAGTAAGTTAATTGTATCAATTCCTGATCTTTGTTTTACTTCTACTTTGGGTATAATGATCTCTCGAGTGACTTTGACTTTCAGGGACCGGGGCTTAAGGTCAAGGTCACTACTTTCGGGGTCACGGGGTCAAGGTCACTGTGGCTATTTTTAGAAAAACATTGTCATCGCTCTTGCACCTTAATTTATTGATGGATTTTAATATAACTTCACACAAATGTTGGGTATGATGATTTCTCTAGCAAGTTCGACTTTCAGGGTCTGGGGCTGAAGGTCAAGGTCAATGTGGCTATTTTTCAAAAAAACTTTGTGATCGCTCAAGTGCTTACATTTATGGATGGATTTTAATATAACTTCACACGAATGTTGGGTATGATGATATCTCGAGCGGATACGACTTTCAGGGTCTGGGGCTAAAGGTCAAGGTCACTGTGGCTATTTTTAGAAAATCTTTTTCATCGCTCTTGCACCTTTATTTATGGATGGATTTTAATATAACTTCACACAAATATTGGGTATGATGATATCTCGAGTGACTTTGACTTTCAGGTTCCGGGGCTGAAGGTCAAGGTCACTGTGGCTATTTTTAGAAAAACACTTTGTGATCACTCTAGTGCCTACATTTATGGATGGATTTTAATACAACTTTACACAAATGTTGGGTACGATGATATCTCGAGGGAGTTCGACTTTCAGGGTCAGGGGCTGAAGGTCAAGGTCACTGTGGCTATTTTTTGAAAAACTTTGTGATCGCTCTAGTGCCTACATTTATGGATGGATTTTAATATAACTTTACACAAATGTTTGGTATGATGATATCTCGAGTCAGATCGACTTTCAGGGTCTGGGGCTGAAGGTCAAGGTCACTGTGGCTATTTTTAGAAAAACTTTGTCATCGCTCTTGCACCTTCATTTATTGATGGATTTTAATATAACTTGACAGAAATGTTTGGTATGATGATATCTTGAGTGACTTTGAGTTTCCGGGTCAGGGGCTGAAGGTCAAGGTCACTGTGGCTGTTTTTTTATAAACTTGCCCTCATCCATCATAGGCCCCCAAAGGCGAGCTATGTTGTCTTCTGACAACTCTTGTTTTTTATTATTTCAGGAAGCCGTATGGCCATTGTGTGTGTGTGGGGGGGGGGAAGTATCTGCCCGTTTGGCTTCCACTAGTGGCGTTTTTATTATTGTGGCGTGCATTTATGGTTGTACCTCTTTCCATTTGGTGTCTTGGGTGGGATTTGTTGGGTAATTGTATCGATTCCTGATCAATATTTCTATTTTTCAAAGCGTACCGGCCATTCCCCACCCCACCACTTCATAAAATGCCTAATATCTGAGAATCCTTTCAGATCCCAACCCCTAAACTATACATATGGTATTTTTGTTCCTTATGACAAGATGCATTCAGAGATTGCTTACCTGGGGGTCCCCCAGGGGGTACCAGGGCCATCCCCAAACCCTTCACTTAATAAAAGGCCATCCATCTCAGACACCATTCAGATACCCAACCAAAAACCATGTATTCACTTGTTCTTGATGTTAAAAAGCGTTCAGCGTTACCTACCTGGGGGTCCACCTGGGTGGGCCGAGGACATGACCCACCGAGCCACCTCATAAAAGACCATATATTTGAGAAGCTGTTCTCATAAAAGACCATTTATCTGAGCAACTGTTCAAAGCACCACCCCTTAACCAAATATAATCATGTTCCTTATGATAAGACGCAGGCAGTGACACCAACCTTGGGGTCCCCCTGTGTCATTAAAGGTTATGTATATCAGAAAGCGTTAAGATGTCCTGCTTCAAACCAAATATATTCGTATCTCTTATAAAAAGACCCATTTAGTCACACCAACCTTGGGGTCTCTCAGATGTTCTGGGGCCATGCCCTACCCCTCCACTTCATAAAAGGCCTCATCTCTTAGAAACTGTCCCGATCCCCACCCCTAAACCACACATAGTCATAGTCTTTACGATAAAGCACATTCAGAGAAAACAATCTAGGGCTTTCCTGGGGCCAGGCCCTACCCCTTCCACTGCTTAAAAGGCCTTATATCTCAGGAACCGTACATATCCCTACATTTAAACCATATATATTATTGTTATTATGAAAACCGTTGGGCCCATGGCCCCAGCCCCTCCTCTTCATTAAAGGCCTAATATTTCAGATACGGATTCCACATGGGTGCTCATTTGAGTATAGGGGTTTGTTTGGGAGACTTGATAATCAGAAGATTAAAATTATATCTTGTTAAAATACAAAGCTGCCAGTGGGCAGTGCCAACCTGAGATCTGGTGAGAATAGTGGCCCATGGTCCTCTTGTACATAGTTTGCACGGGCTGTCAGAAATCTATACAGTTATTTCATATATGGAAAAGGGCGTTCTTTCAAAATTCAAACTTCCAGCTGTATATCTTCCGAGGTCCGGTATAGTTAAAAAATTTCCCAGAGAGATTCCCCTATTAGTAACAAACATCGACTTCTGGGCACACATAGCGTCTGACTGGTGATCAGGAGGTCTCGAGTTTACTTTCTGCCGGGAGGGCAGCATGCTGTCGTGGAGACTGATCATGAAATGTTTTCTACAGTAATTTTCTCCCTTAAGTTAATTGACACTTTTTTGGTAGATCGGCTCGATATGCTCTAAATATTGTGTTAACTGGGCTGCAAACTCCAAACAAACAAACATGAATGCTTCTATTATTCGCGAATCTGAACGTTTGTTTTGCGTATATTTCATACCTGTTTCAACTGCAGACTGACAGGGCCTGATTTTCGTATGGACGTGTTCTGTACGTGTATGTCTGTTCTCACGGTCTCTCCGGGGACAAAGGCACGTTTGGCAAGAGATATTGAGCAGGAGACCCGCCCGGGACGGCAACATACCGAGCTAATGGCGCGCTCAGCGTGGTCTTCTAATGGATGTTCGGGCTGAAATTACAATAACATTGCTATGTTCAGACAGCCTTTATGACTGTCTAAAAGTGGTATTTAATGGGTATGGGAACACTTGGCAGATGTGTCTGCTATTTTTCAAAGGGAGACAACTTTCGTGACTTCCTGTTCGCATTTCGTTAGACCCTGTCCCACTCAAAAAGGGGAATACTCTTAAAGGAAAGAAGACAAAAATACTTTTGCAAGAGTTGCCTTCTCTGAAGGTGTTCCCATTCCCCTTAAAGCAACTTTTGCAAGTCCCCTTAAAGCCACTTTTGCACAGTCCCAAAGGTTATGTCTGTTACTGAATGGCACTTGCTGTTGGGCAGACAACAAAAATAAAAGAAATAATTTAAATGTGTTTTAAATAACATAACATTAGCTCGACCTTTTATCGGAATTGCACTACAGGTATATATAATACACGATAGTCTAGTTAACAAGGATACCCTATATGACTAGATGCAGCTTTCCAGCACATATTCTTATTTGCCGGCTCACATTTCCTGCTGCATCATCGTCTTCACTGTTCGCTTTTTTCGTGCGTCAGGGTCCACAGCCTGATGAGTCCTGCAGCAAGTGATACTCTAGTGATACTAACAGGTACAACTAGAGGCTAACTGTATATTATCTATCTACAAAGGGCACAATACTACTTTGCTAATTTGTAACTGTGTAATAATATAACACATATATGAAATAAAGAAGCATAAAAGAAATCTTTTCGCCGACGAGTCGCTACACTTCAGGGAGGGCAGGATAAAAATGAATTGTCTACCACGCAAGCAAGTCCACGAACCACATTCGATACAGAGAAATCTTGAGTATACAGAGGTATATACTATTTTTTTTCTTATTTCTCAAACAAGACATTGGTTGTGGATACTCGTCAGAACCGCCATAAAGAGGAAGTTCTAACAAGCGCCAACGACCTATATTTCGAGTGTAAATAGGAAACGAAAAAGAAAAAAATATAAATCAGAAAATTAACCGTTTTGAAGATATGAAATAGAAGTGGAGGCAATATTCAGGAATCGATACAATTAACCCACAGCTTCCATCAGAGACAAAAAAGGGAAAGAAACACAAACATGAAGCAACAGACCCCAACAGAAGCACCAACAGCGGAAACCAAAAAGACAGGTACTTTCCCACAAAATGGCCACAAAATGGCCAATAGGCTTTCCAAAATAAAATAATATAAGCGACACAAACACCCAAAGGCAAACCATAACAAAAATAAACCGCTACAGAAGAACCGCCTTGGAACGGTCAGCGGAAACGAATTCCACTAGAATGCTCTATGTCACGTGATCGGATGTTTGACCGTAATTACATAAGGGTGTGTTTATGTTGAAATAGCCTTTGTTTTACCGACATTGTCAAATGTAAAACATGAAATATGTTCTATAAAGTGGTTATCCCTCGGAAGCCAAAACTACACCACAGAACTAAAAAGTATGGAATGCACATGTAGTTAGTTATGGTAAATTAGGTCTCATCACTGACCCTATAATATTTTCAAAACACCACAATCGCATCAATGATCCCAAAGGATTTGGTTGGTTGATTTCAGGTTTAACGTCCCCGTCCACACTGTGATCCAAAAGGACAAGAAAAAAAAACTACATTATGGTGAAGGGCAGGGGACTTTTTACGACCGCGAAACATTCCCATAACAATAGCTGCAGTGACGTCAAAACCCTAACTCCGGGCGAAGATGGGTATTGACGATAATTTGGGGTTATATTTTCTTTATTAAAAGATGCATTTTCAAACTAGTGAAAATCAATTTAATGAGGTAATTCTAATAGGTTTCTAACAAGAACTAAGGAAAACTGTCAGTCAAATACAGTAGAACTTCGATGGCTCGAACATCGATGACTCGCATACCATAGCTGCGTCGAAACCATTTTTAGTCCCTTGGCAATTCGTCTTTATTCGAAATAGAGCGGGGTAATTAAAAAGATTTTCAACTTTTATCTTGCCAATGTATGCTGTGTGTACTCATTAGAATCGCCTCAATGCAAGCTGTGTGTACTGATTAGAATCGCCCCAAAGAGGCGATGATAATGAGTGCACTTAGCATACATTGTTATTTTAGAACATTGAAAAATGTCCCAACATTACCCACTTTGCGCCTTCTGCCAGTCACGCTCAGTGGCAGCCATTGTAACCATCAGTGGCAGCCAATGAAATTCGTCTGTACATGTTTCCTCCCCACTCCTACTTATATGGCGACAAGAGAAAGATGGGCGTTCTTGGCACCTTGGTACACCAAACTCACCGGTATATTTAATTTGTCTGGATGTTCTTTCCGAGGATCGAACTCCCGGAGCACCGTTAAAACCTTCCGGCAAGTGATGTGTTCTCCGTCATACCTGACAATAATCCCCTGTACGGTGTACCGCACGTGAGCGTCTGGACCTGAAAAAGAGCAAGCTGTTTCTTTACCACTTTTCCCTTCCAGCCTTTTGTTTTAGATGCCATTTCAACTTATAGCGCAACCAGAAAGTGAATGTATACACTTTTGGCTTTAACATATTATTCAATAAGTTCCCAAAGGACACTTGGTCCCCAAACCACCATGTCCCCTAGACACCTCAGCCGCACTACTACATCGGCTAAGGAAATGCCAACAATCTATGTTGTACTCAAAATAAAGAATACACGCGAAAAATATATACGATGAACACCGTTAACTGTATAGAATGATTCATTCTTTGACACTCCACCTGAAAACAAGAGGCCCATGGGCCACTTTGCTCACCAGAGCTCAGGGGGCACTGCCGACTGGCAGCAAAGTATTTTAATTAACCATGGAAGCCCTGCGCCCAAGGATGCTACAGATAATATTTGGACCCAATCAGCCTAGTGGCTTCAGAGGTCTGATGTCGCTTGAATGTGTTGTTGCAGGACAACAGATGACAACTGACAATTTCCCATCTGTGGCAACCAATAGGCCTAAAAGGACATTATTAAAGGAAAATTTCTATGTAAGTTTGACAAAATATCTTGAAAGGCATAAATGTCATTTTTCAATTTTCCCCATTATAATTCAATGGAAACTCTTAACTTGCCATGGCAAACAAACCAAAGAGCCAACTTTCATAAACCGGAGCTCAGATGGGCATTGCCCAATGGCAGACATGTATTTAAACATGATATGATTTTAATCTACCATTTATAAAGTCTCCCAATTCCCAAATGAGCACTCATGTGGACTGTATCTGAAATATTAGGTGTTTTATAGATTAGATTAGATTGAACATATTTTATCGCATTTTATAACAATGGGATTGGACACAAGTTATACAACATTAGATAGTCCTCTCCCCGAGGTGTTTTATATAGTAGAGAGGGTGGGGCATAAACCCAATGGAGCCCTGGTTGGTGTCACTAAATGTGTCTTATAAAAAAGAACAGATACATATATGGTTTAGCGGTGGGATATGTATGGCTCCTGACATGTAAGGCCCTTTAAGCAGTGGAGGGATTCGGGCATGGTGGATTCCAGAAAAGCCCAAGATTATTGCAACCTAATGCTGAACAAGTACTGAGATATGAGACCCTTTTATGAAGTGGATGGGAGAGAAATGGCCCCTGCAGACCTCATAAGATGGGTTGACTCAATGTGTCTAATAACAATGAACAAGAATATATGTGATTATGTGGTGGGGATTTGAATAGTTTCTGAGATATATGGTTAAGGGGTGGGGGATCTGACTGGTTTCTGAGATATATGGCTTTTAATGAAGTAATGGGGTTGGGCATGGCCCGTTGCACCACAGGGGGGACCCATGCTGGTGTCACTGATTGCATCTTATCATAAGAAACAAGAATATATATATGGCTTAGGGGTAGGGCTCTGAACAGTGTCTCAGATATATGGTCTTTTGTGAAGTTGAAGAATGAAGCATGGCCCGGCGAGCCCTGGGGGAACCCTATGTTGGTGTCACTGAATGTGTCTGATCACAAGGAACAAGAATATATATGATTTAGGGGTGGGGATCAGTAAGGTTTCTGGAATATTCGGCTTTTTATGAAGTGGAGGGGGTGGGGCATGACCCCGGCACATCCCGGGGGACCCTCAGCTTGGTGTCGCTGAGTGCGTCTTATCATAAGAAACAAGAATATATATGGTTTAGGGGTGGAGATCTGAATGGTTTCTGAGATAAATGGCATTTTATTAAGTGGAGGGGTTGGGGCTTGTCCCCAGCACATCTGGAGGGACACTCAGGTTGGTGTCACTTAATGCTTCTTATCATAAGGAACAAGAATATATATGGTTTAGGGGTGGGGATTTGTAAGGTTTTGGAATATTTGGCCTTCTATGAAGTTTTGTTTGTTTGTATGATTTGAGGTTTAACGTCCCCGTCAACACTGTAAAGGTCATTTCGGGGACGTCCTAAAAACCAATAGGGTTTATTAGTATGGACGGTCCGCCTCGCACCGCGGTTCCTGGACAGGCTTAGATCCTCTAAGCAGTTTACCAGTACTAGTGTGTGGGCCGGATTCAGCTCTGCGTGGAAGCATCATGCAGCCGATATATTTCTTCAAGCCCCTATGGGCGGGGGCGAACCTTTTACGACGTGGAGGGGGTTGGGCATGTCCCCGGCACATGCCGGGTGTCCCCCAGGTTGGTGTCACTGAATGCAACTTACCATAAGGAACAAAAATATATTTCATTTAGGGGTTTGGATCTGTTAGGTTTCTGGAATATTGGGCCTGTTTTGAAATGGAGGGGTGGGGCATGGCCAAGGCACATCCTGGGGGACCCCCAGGTTGGTGTCACTGAGTGCGCCTTATCATAAGAGACAAGAATATATACGCTTTACGGGTGGGGATCTGAATGGTTTTTGGAGATAAATGGCATTTTATGAAGTGGAGGGGGTAGGGCATGTCCCCGGCACATCCGGGGGAATCCCCAGGTTGGTGTCACTATATGCACCTTATCATAAGGAACAAGAATATATATGGTTTAGGGGTGGGGATCTGTACGGTTTCTGAGATATAAGGCATTTTATGAAGTACTGGGGGGCGGGAAATGGCCCCGGCACAACCTACTGGACCCGCAGGTTGACATAAAAGCATATTGCTGAGAGAAGTTTACTAAAGGAACATTTCTATGAAGATTTTGTCAAAGTATCTACAAAGGCTTTGTAGTTAATGCCAATTTTTCAATTTTCCCCATTATAAGTCTATGGAAAATCTAAGTTGCCATAGCAACCAAACTAAAGAGCCGAATTTCATAAAAAAAAACACAAAACCTGTAAAGGCAAATATGGTGAATATTTTTATAAACTCTCAGCCTCATAGAGCATACGGTTTCTGAGGAGATGAATTTTATGCCCCCAACTTCGAAGAAGTTGTGGGGGCATATTGGTTTTGCCCTGTTCGTCCGTCCGTCCTTCCGTCCTTACGTCCGTCCCACTTTTTACTGCATAGCATAACTTTAGAACCATGGGTGCTAGGTTTTTGAAATTTCATATATGGATTCCTCATGAAAAAATAATTGACCCGTGTTTGTTTTCTCGTCAGGATTATGCCCCTTTTTGAGTTATGCCCCTTTGCATAAAATACTATGAAATCTTGTAAGCAAGATATCTCAAAAACTGTTTGAGCTATTGCCCTGAAACTTTACATGCTGGTTGGGGATGATGAGTAGATGAACTGATTAACTTTTGAAAAAAATCCGAAATTTTTTTCTTGAGTTATGGCCCTTTGAATTTTTTCGCGTTTTAAGTTTGTAAGCAAGATATCTAAAAAAACTATTTGAGGTTTTTCCCCGAAACTTCACAGACTTGTCGGGGATGATGAGTAGATGAACTGATCAACTTTTGAAAAAAATCCGATTTTTTTTTCTTGAGTTATGGCCCTTAGATTTTTTTCGTGTTTTCAGCTTGTAAGCAAGATATCTCAATAATTGTTTGAGCGATTGCCCTGCAACTTTACAAGCTGGTTTGGGATGATGTGTAGATGAACTGATTAACTGTTGAAAAAAAATCCTATATTTTTTTCTTGAGTTATGGCCCTTTGAAATTTTTCGCGTTTTAAGTTTGTAAGCAAGATATCTCAAAAACTATATGAGGTTTTTCCCCAAAACTTCACAGACTGGTTGGGTATGATGAGTAGATGAACTGATTAACTTTTGAAAAAAATCCAATTTTTTTTTCTTGAGTTATGGCCCTTTGATTTTTTTCGTGTTTTCAGCTTGTAAGCAAGATATCTCAAAAATTGTTTGAGCTATTGCCCTGAAACTTTACAGGCTGGTTGGGGATGATGAGTAGATGAACTGATTAACTTTTGAAAAAAATCCGAAATTTTTTTCTTGAGTTATGGCCCTTTGAAATTTTTCGCGTTTTGGCGTCCTTCCGTCCTTCCGTCCTTACGTCCGTCCCACTTTTTACTGCATAGCATAACTTTAGAACCATGGGTGCTAGGTTTTTGAAATTTCATATATGGATTCCTCATGAAAAAATAATTGACCCGTGTTTTTTTTTCTCGTCAGGATTATGCCCCTTTTTTGAGTTATGCCCCTTTGCAAAAAATACTATGAAATCTTGTAAGCAAGATATCTCAAAAACTGTTTGAGCTATTGCCCTGAAACTTTACATGCTGGTTGGGGATGATGAGTAGATGAACTGATTAACTTTTGAAAAAAATCCGAAATTTTTTTCTTGAGTTATGGCCCTTTGAAATTTTTCGCGTTTTAAGTTTGTAAGCAAGATATCTAAAAAAACTATTTGAGGTTTTTCCCCGAAACTTCACAGACTTGTCGGGGATGATGAGTAGATGAACTGATCAACTTTTGAAAAAAATCCGATTTTTTTTTCTTGAGTTATGGCCCTTAGATTTTTTTCGTGTTTTCAGCTTGTAAGCAAGATATCTCAATAATTGTTTGAGCGATTGCCCTGCAACTTTACAAGCTGGTTTGGGATGATGTGTAGATGAACTGATTAACTGTTGAAAAAAAATCCTATATTTTTTTCTTGAGTTATGGCCCTTTGAAATTTTTCGCGTTTTAAGTTTGTAAGCAAGATATCTCAAAAACTATATGAGGTTTTTCCCCAAAACTTCACAGACTGGTTGGGTATGATGAGTAGATGAACTGATTAACTTTTGAAAAAAATCCAATTTTTTTTTCTTGAGTTATGGCCCTTTGATTTTTTTCGTGTTTTCAGCTTGTAAGCAAGATATCTCAAAAATTGTTTGAGCTATTGCCCTGAAACTTTACAGGCTGGTTGGGGATGATGAGTAGATGAACTGATTAACTTTTGAAAAAAATCCGAAATGCTTGCTTAAGACAGGTTGCTCGCTTAATAAAGGTGGCCACTAAGACAAGTTTGACTGTATCTCTAAAACGGTATGAGCTATTATCCTGTAACTTAAAAAACTAGTAGGGGGTGATAAATAAACGACCTGATTAACTACAGCTTTTCTTGTGTAATTTCAGCATTACAGCCACATAAAAACAAGATATCTCAATTACTGTTAGGGACAAGCAGTGTTAGGGTCAAGCAGTTGGGGGCATTGTGTTTCATAAACACTGGCTCTAGTTTAAGTTTTTTTTAACTCACCGTCACGTAGTGACGAGGTGAGCTTTTGGGATCACTTTTTGTCCGTCGTCCGTCGTGCGTGCGTCCGTCCGTGCGTCCGTGCGTGCGTGCGTGCGTGCGTAAACAATTTACGACATCTCCTCCTAAACCACTGATCGGATTTTGACCAAACTTCACAGGAATGATCCTTAGGTGGTCCCCTTTCAAAGTTGTTCAAATGGTTCCGGTCCGTTGCACATCTAGGTCACAGGAGCCAAAAACAGATTTTTTTCACCAAAAACTTAAAAAATCTTCTTCTCTGAAACCACAAGGCCCAGGTCTTTGATATTTGGTATGAAGCTTCATCTAGTGGACCCCTACCAAGATTGTTCAAATTATAGTGCTGGGGCCAAAAATGCCCCCGCCCTGGGGCCCTTTCGTTTTACATAGGCTTATATAGGGAAAATCTTTAAAAATCTTCTTCTCTGAAACCACAAGGCCCAGGTCTTTGATATTTGGTATGAAGCTTCATCTAGTGGACCCCTACCAAGATTGTTCAAATTATAGTGCTGGGGCCAAAAATGCCCCCGCCCCGGGGCCCTTTGGTTTTACATAGGCTTATATAGGGAAAATCTTTAAAAATCTTCTTCTCTGAAACCACAAGGCCCAGGACTTTGATATTTGGTATGAAGCTTCATCTAGTGGACCCCTACCAAGATTGTTCAAATTTTAGTGCTGGGACAAAAAATGCCCCCGCCACGGGGCCCTTTGGTTTTACATTGGCTTATATAGGGAAAATCTTTAAAAATCTTCTTCTCTGAAACCACAAGGCCCAGGTCTTTGCTATTTGGTATGAAGCTTCATCTAGTGGACCCTTATCAAGATTGTTCAAATGATAGTGCTGGGGCCAAAAATGCCCCCGCCCCGGGGCCCTTTGGTTTTACATAGGCTTATATAGGGAAAATCTTTAAAAATCTTCTTCTCTGAAACCACAAGGCCCAGGTCTTTGATATTTGGTATGAAGATTCATCTAGTGGACCCCTACCAAGATTGTTCAAATTATAGTGCTGGGGCCAAAAATGCCTCCGCCCCGGGGCCCTTTGGTTTTACATAGGCTTATATAGGGAAAATCTTAAAAAATCTCTTTCTCTGAAACCGCAAGGCCCAGGTCTTTGATATTTGGTATGAAGCTTCATCTAGTGGACCCCTACCAAGATTGTTCAAATAATAGTGCTGGGGCCAAAAATGCCCTCGCCCCGGGGCCTTTTTGTTTCACATGGGCTTATATAGGGAAAATCTTTGAAAATCATCTTCTCTGAAACTGCAAGGCCCAGGTCTTCGCTATTTGGTATGAAGCTTCATCTAGTGGACCCCTACCAAGATTGTTCAAATTATAGTGCTGGAGCCAAAAATGCCCCCGCCTTGGGGCCCTTTGGTTTTACATAGGCTTATATAGGGAAAATCTTTAAAAATCTTCTTCTCTGAAACTACAAGGCCCAGGTCTTTGATATTTGGTATGAAGCTTCATCTTGAGGACCTCTACCAAGATTGTTCAAATTATAGCCCTGGGGCCAAAAATGCCCCCGCTCCGGGGCCCTTTGGTTTTACATAGACTTATATAGGGACAATCTTGAAAAATCTTCTTCTCTGAAACCACAAGGCTTAGGTCTTTGATATTTGTTATGAAGCTTCAGCTAGTGGACCTCTACCAAGATTGTTTAAATTATAGCCCTGAGACCAAAAATGTCCCCACCATGTGGTCCTTTTGTTTTACATAGACTTATATAGGAAAATTCTTTTAAAATCTTATTCTCTTAAACCACAAGGCTTAGGTCTTTGATATTTGTTTTGAAGCTTCATCTAGTGGACCCCTACCAAGATTGTTCAAATTATAATGCTGGGGCCAAAAAAGCCCCTGCCCCGGGGCCCTTTGGTTTTACATAGGCATATATAAGGAAAATCTTTAAAATCTTCTGTGTAACCACAAGGCCTAGGTCTTTGATATTTGGTGTGAAATTTCATCTAGTGGACCTCTATCAAGATTGTTCAAATTATAGTGCTGGGACCAAAAATGCCCCCGCCCGAGACCCTTTGGTTTTACATAGACTTATATAGGGAAATCTTTAAAAATCTTCTTCTCTGAAACTGCAAGGCCATGGTCTTTGATATTTGGTATGGAGCTTCGTCCAGTGGACCTCTACCAAGATTGTTCAAATTATAGCCTTCAAATTATAGCCCTCAGGCCACAAATGCCCCCGCCCCGGTGCCCTTCGGTTTTACATAGGCTTATGTAGGGAATATCTTTAAAAAACCCTTCTTCTCTGAAACCGCAAGGCCCAGGTCTTTGATATTTGGTGTGTAGCTTCATCTGGTAGACCTTTGCCAAGATTGTTCAAATTATAGCCTTTGTTGATATTTGGTATGAAGCTTCACCTTTTTTTACCTCCCTTAACATTATGCACATTATAACCCTGGGGTCAGTAATGGCCCTCCATGGGGCCCACTTGTTACTCTATGGATCAGGTGAGCGATCCAGGGCCATCATGGCCCTCTTGTTCTATTTTTTTTTCAATTTGGTTTCCATGGCAACCAATACAAATGAGCAGTAGGCCTAAAATCATATGGCAGATAGTAGATTGCCTAAGGAATATTTCTATGAAAGTTTTGTCAAAATATCTGCAGCGGCTTGGCGGTAAATGCCATTTTTCGATTTTCCCCATTATAAGTCTATGGAAACTCTAAGTTGCCATAGCAACCAAACTAATGAGCCGAATTTCATAAAAACACAAACTTTCAATCCCCCAACCGAAGGATGCTACAGATGAAATTTGGGCCCAATCGACTTAGCGTCTTCAGAGGAGATGTCGTTTAAAAGTGTTGACGTCACCAGGCGCAGAGGCAGACGACCCAGACGCAGACGACGGACAACTGCCTACCCTATAAGCTCTACCGAAGCCTTCGGTTCTGGTGAGCTAAAAAGTGACGCCAAAGTAACTGTGGAGCTGAAGGTGTCTTGGGGCCGAAATGACTGGGGACCGATGTGCCTGGGACCAAGGCGATTGGGTGCGAGTTGTCTATGGCCGACATGGAATGGAATCGAGGTTTCTAGAGACCAAGGTGGCATCGGGACGAGTGTCGAAACCAACTAGTCCCTCAGACACCGCGGCCCCTAGACACCTCAGCCCCTCTTTATCCTTGAGGAACACCTGCTCTGAAGTAAACCCATTCAAAGGGTGTACCACGTATTATGGCACGTTGGCGTCTGTCAGACAGATGTAATTTAAAACCATGTAAGGTCTTCGCCTGCAAATATCAAATGCTTCTATTTTGTATAAAAGTGGATAGTGAAAATACGTTTGAAAGCCTTACTGATGTCGCCGAAGACAGTTCTTGCCTCCATAACATAAAACAAGCCTATATAATTTGACCCCCTTAACCCAACTTGAAAATTATTCCTGATTCTAGGATAAAGAATATAATTTCTAAAGGACCGAAATATCGGTTTCCTTCTAAAATTGATTTCAGTAAATGTAGAGATGAAATCGCTGCTTCCATGAATGAATTCGGTAATCGATGGTGTAAGCGAGAGTATGTTGAGCATAAAGCCCTTACGGACTAGAAACTTAGCATTTCTTTCTATACTCAAAATACTAACTTATTGCCTCCTAAGCCCAAGACGTCTTTACGTCATCTTAAACTAGGTATTCAAGAATTTCATAAGAAGTTTGTTTTGGCCCCTGCAAACAAGGCCGCTAACATCGTCGCCGTTGTGTGATGACTCCACTATGTTCACACGCTTAAGCATGAGCTTGGTGGTACTAAGGCCTATGAACTTCAGCCTTTAGCTGAAGAGAGAGCTATAGTAGATAAACATGTTTGTCATGCAGCCACCAAGTTTGCTGTGTGTGTTACCGAAGGCCAAGACAAGCTTCCTATGGTATACTGGTTACCAAAACTTCATAAAAGACTTTACAAAGCACGGTTTATTGCAAATTCTAGCTCTTGCACTACCACTGAACTTTCTAAATTATTAACTTCCTGTCTTACTGCTATCAAAACGCATGTGATTAAATATTGTGATAAAGTCTTTGAAAGATCAGGAAGAAATCTGTTTTGGTCTATAAAAAATTCGAATGAGGTTTTAAATAAATTGAAATCCAGACATTTTCGTGCTTCAAGTCTGTCTACTTACGACATTTCCACTCTTTACACTACACTTCCTCATAATCTTATAAAAGGAAAGCTTAATGATTTAATTGAATGGGCTTTTCACAGAGAAGATTCTCTCTTTCTTGCATGTAATTAAAAATCAAAAATGAGTTCCTTTAAGAGCAATGAAAACATTCATAGGAAAGAAGATGGGTCATACTACGTAGTTTCGGTTAATAAAGCCTCATCAGTGACCCTGTAATGATCCGGCAAAGACAGCCAGAGGAAACATACTGCAATTTTGCGAATTTCGAATAGGCAGTCGATTCAAAGACTGATATAAATAAAAATGGGGTCCACATAATTAAAAATCTGTCTAGAATATGAGTCTAAACCAATAATTTATTTCCGATTTCTCAGAATATTCACGCTGATCTCAAAGGACCAAAAGTAAAATATAAACTGCACTATGGTTGATGTACGGGGAGACGTTAATGTCAGAAATGCATTTTTCAATTCTAAAGAGCATAAGAATTATACACTTTGGTCATGTCAGAAAGTGTGTGATGTCCTAACCTTTCTACTTGACAATATTTATATTAGATTCGGAACTAAGTTATTTAGACAAATTGTGGGTATTCCGATTGGTACGCATTGCACACCTCTTGTGGCCGGTCTGTTCTTGTATTGTTATGAAAGAGACTACATGTTGTCGCTTTCCATTGATAACCAATCTGAAATTATTGAAGCTTTTAGCTCCACTTCTAGATATTTAGATGATTTAGCAAATATTGATAATACCTATTTCGATGGTTTGATCAGTCAGATTTACCCCCAGAACTTCAGTTATATAAAGCAAATTCTTCTGATACCGAAGGCCCGTTTTTGGATTTACATCTATCTATTGTAGATGGGTTTGTTTCGTGCAAAATTTATGATAAACGCGATGACTTTGATTTTGAGATTGAAAATTTTTCTTTTTTGGATGGTGATGTTCCTCGTGCGCCATCCTATGGCGTTTATATTTCGCAATTAATTCGATTTGCTAGAGTGTGTAGTCATGTAACTTACTTCAACACTCGTGATAAATTATTAACGGCTAAACTCCTTAATCAGGGTTATCGGTACCATAAACTACGCAAAGCCTTTTCAAAATCTTATAGACGCCATTCTGATTTAATTTCAAAATTCAATATTGGACTTTAATCTCTTCTGCAACAAGGTCTATCGGAACCCGAATTTTATGGTGACTTGGTATATAAATTCAGAAAAATATATAACCGCAATGACTTCAGCACCCAATTTCGTAAAATCATTCTTCGATATAAAAAGATTGGGTACAACATGGATGTTATACGACGGTAGTTAATCCAATCACGGTTGGCAACTTTGCTTCCATCTTTAATTGCACGCCGGTGGGTCAGGCCTCAGAGTCTATGACGGCTCCAACGTAAAGGCTTATTGAGAATTAGAGAGATTTAATTATTGGTAATGTTGGTTGGTGCCCGATGCTCTGTCCCTGGTCGGGCCCATCGGAGTCTAACTGTTGGTTTTGTTTTGCACCAGCATTTCAGTGGTTTCTTGCTGTCGAGTCCTCACCGTTGTCTCACCTCTGTGGTTCTTTGATTTTTGTGTTCACGGAGATGTATCACTGATGAGTAAGGAGGCCTTCATGCGGACTGAAAAAATAATTTGTCTAAATCGCGACGGAAGTAAGGGCGAGGATTGTGGCCACGTAAAATCGATTTAAGCCCCCCAGTGGAAATCTTTCCACTGACCGTTCCAAGGCGGTTCTTCTTTGGCGGTTTATTTATGTTATTGTTTGTTACTTACTGTGTGTATCACTTGTGTCTTTTTATTTTGGATGGCCATATGGCCATTTTGTGGGAAAGTAACTGTCCTTATGGCCTTCCTTTGTTTAGGTTTCCATTATGGTCTGGTCGCTTAATGTTTTTGTTTCTTTCCCTTTGGTGTCTTTGATGTGTGGAGTAAGTTAATTGTATCGATTCCTGATCTTTGTTTTACTTCTACTTTTCATATAGTATAACTGGGGTTTGCAGGGGTATACATTAGTATTCTTATTACTGTTCAAAAACATAGAATGTGGTACTTGTTAAAACCGCCTCGCCGAGGCGGTTCTAACGATCATCCACAATCTATGTTTTGAGCAGAAAGAGAAAAAATATAAGATTTTTTCAGTGGTAAAATTTACAATGTATTTTTATAGGCGTATTTTCTTAATGCCTACCACAATACGAATGCTTCACAACATTTATGTTATGTAGGTTAGTTGAATCATCACAGATAAACAGGATTTGAAAAAAGAAGATAACGGATTATTTGTATGAAGATGATTGTAAAGATGTTGAACCCCTGTTCTTTCTAAGAGTTTGCTTTTTTATTTCAACAGTGATATACGTCTGTCATACTACACCGCAGAAAAATTGCCTTTTTGGAACATAACAAACATTTGCATCTGTATAAAAAGCATCATTATAAAAAGCAGATCACTGCTCGATTTCCGAACGATCTCCGTCCTTTCTCCGTTCGGTTTTACTCCGTTTTGCCGCCGAAAGCTTTACCAAGAAATCGCATGATACACGTATACAATTAAAAACACATACGCATTACACTCATTCTCAAATGAATTGGGATATTGCAGTCGCCATATATTTTCTGAAATCAAGCAGTCATTTGTAACCAATGCATACGTTTATATGACAGAACAACACGTCCCAAAGATATCATGATAAACCTCCTGTAGAAAAGTACCTTTTCAGGGAAAATCGTCCACGGGAAAAACTGGTTTTGTAATGTTCGAGACTGTCGCTTTTCCAATTCTCTTTGTTTGCGCACTTACAAATTTGCAATTCCACTAGAAAGGAAAGGGTTATGTTGTTTCCATAAAATTTACATATGCTGGGTAGGGAAATAACTACCATTAGCAGGACTACATAGAGTCTTACTAAGTATTTATCCCCGATTATGGCTGTCGCCGAAATTTAATTAAGCATTGTAATGTACGAGACGACGTTTTTCTTCTTGATACTTCAGAACAACGTTGAGGTTTTTATACACGAAAACGTAACCAAATGGAGATTCTATATTATAATAAGCATATAAGGTTGTTTGATGTTACATGTACAATAGGAAATTAAAAATACTTGCCATACAAAATGTGCAAAGATTTGTTGCAAAAATGCATGTAATGTTCGCGATCATTATACCAGGCTTATTACGTATGTATCGACAAAAAATGCTAGATTGAATTAAACTCCCGCAATGTGTGACTAACACAAATACATCATCTGGAACGAAAATAATATTTTGATGTTGAAATTCCCTCATTTCCAGTGATTTGTAATGTTCGAGACTGGTAATATTCAATACCGAAAATTGTTAGTCTAACAGCTTGATCACATTGCTCTCACGTGGCACAGTTTTCCGTTACCAGATCACGTAGTAAAAAGTGTCTGCAGACGACGTGGTTGCCTTTTCCGGTGTTTGATGGGTGAGGGAGTCGGCAGACAATACCACAGTTAAGGGAAAACAGCAGTCATATTTTGTTTTAAAATATCTGCATAGAAACTTTTTATCTTTTTCCAATATTATTTGCCACAATTAATATTTTCAATTAAGAATATGCCACCAAAAATCACTATTAATAAACAACATTTGCACGCTTGCAAGATCATTATTCTATTGCAATAAGCAGTGGATGTATGTGATGAACTGTCCGCTACATTTGGTATCGATCATGACAGGTTTGCCTTAAGAACGCAGTTTATCTGTCAGGAGAGCATTATTTATGCATAAAAGTATATACCGAGGCTTTTTGCGTAATAGCGACACCATGTTTTAAAAGCATATGACTGAACATGCACTGTTACATTAGTTAGATCCGAAAAATGAATGAAAATGACACTAACAGCTATATTGTCAGTTAATCACGTTAGTAAACTATTTGACTTATAGAAACAAAATCACTGTAAAGTCCGCGACTTTTTACATATAATTCAAATAAACTTATTGCTTATGTTGATCGTTTATCTAAAGTAATATTACTTGTGTTCCTTATCTGCCACTCAATACCTGTTCAAATGCAATAGTCGTAAGTGATATAGCTATTACGTGCTTCTCTTAAAACAAAACGAAATTTGTATATTTCAGATAACTATATCTTTTTCTGTATTCTCTAACCAAAGTAGAAGTAAAACAAAGATCAGGAATTGATACAATTAACTTACTCCACCCATAAAAGACACCAAAGGGAAAGAAATACAAACATTAAGCAACCAGACCATAATGGAAACCTAAACAAAGGAAGGCCATAAGGACAGTTACTTTCCCACAAAATGGTCATATGGCCATCCAAAATTAAAAGACACAAGTGATACACACAGTTAGTAACAAACAGCAACATAAATAAATCGCCACAGAAGAGCCGCCTTGGAACGGTCAGTGGAAGATTTCCACTTGGGGGCTTAAATCGATTTTACGTGGCCACCATCCTCGCCCCCACTTCCGTCGCGATTTAGACAAATAAATTGTTCAGTCCGCATGAAGGCCTCCTAACTCATCAGTGCAACATCTCCGTCAACACAAAAAATCAAAGAACCACATAGGTGAGACAACGGTGAGGACTCGACAGCAAGAAACCACTGAAATGCTGGAGCAAAAGAAAACCAACAGCTAGACTCCGATGGGCCCGACCAGAGACAGAGCATCAGGCACCAACCAACATTACCAAGAATTAGATCTCTCTAATTCTCAATAAGCCTTTACGTTGGAGCCGTCATAGAATCTGAGGCATGACTCACCGGCGTGCAATTAAAGTGGGAAGCAAAGTTGCCAACCCTGAATTTTATTCAAAATGGCTATTCATTTCTTTAACATATATATGACCATATGTTCAATTTTGTCCCCGCTTAATAACCAGGTCGTAAGTTTCTGTCATTGCGAGCTAGGGTCTCTTGATTTTTGTGATGTTTTAGAAGTGGGTAACGAACAAGTACATTGTAGCGTACATTTCTCACAATCAAAATTTATCAGAATACCGACATATTTCTAGCTGTTGGGGTGAAATAACTTTTCATTTCTTGATCAAGGAATTTTAACTGAGTATAGGTACATGTTAATACTTTATTGTGAACATATCGGTGACTGAATCTAAGTAACTTTATAATTAGAATTTTTAAACGGCCGAAATCCCAATTCATTTGAGAATGAGTGATTAGCCCGCACCCGCCTACGATGCCTGAAATCGTACGGAAAACCGTGCACAGATAAATCGTACGGCTTCAGAGACAAATATAATCCAGGCAAAAACTGCTGTTACTTGCATATTAATGCATTTATTCCATGCTTAAATAAAATGAGCGCGATAGCTCAGTGCTTAGCTTTATTAAACAATTCATTCGAATGTTTAATAGATCAAAAATGATTTCTCCCTGATCTTTCATAGGCACACTAAGGTTCGTTGTATTATTATTATTTATCATATGACGTCGAGTCAGAGAGTGTAATAACGTGATGTAATATTTTCGATAATCCACTAGTGGATTAAATATGCAAATTAGCTAGATACGTCCCGTAACGTTACATGTACGACGTTCTTAACGACGTCGCGTTTACTAATGGCGGACTATTGATATATTTGTAAACAATCGTGGATAAAATGCGTTTTAAATGTCATATGATAAATAGAATCTTGCATTCGTGCTCATGTATTACTGAATTTATTAAACTCGTTGTGGAAAAAGGATAAAATGCTCGGCACAGCCTCGCATTTAATCCCTTTTCCTCAACTCGTTTAATAAATTCAATAATACATGAACACTCATGTAAGATCCTCTATATCAACAATTTATTAAACTCGTTGAAGAAAAGGGATAAAATGCTCGGCAAAGCCTCGTATTTTATCCCTTTTCCTCAACTCGTTTAATAAATTCAATAATACATGAACACTCATGTAAGATCCTCTATTTAGCTGGACTTTACCTTCAAATGAACATGGAATGCCACCCGGCACTCTGTACTGGAATGGGAATGTATGCCGGCCCCTCTGGAGAGTTTCACGACTGTCCCAGCGGTTTTGACTATTAACTGGAAAGTAAATAGACATTTAATAGCATTAACATCTCCGTGTAATATATACCCTCAAGAACATACCATTTTAAGAAAATCCCCCCCCCCCCCCCAATTTGCCTGGAGGCTGCTCACTAAATTTAATTGCAATTGACCAAGCGGTTTCAGAGATAACGTCCTTTGAAATGTTTCAATCCTGGTGACCTTGGACCGAAGTCACGGAATGACCATGAGAGTTGCTATTCATAAAGGTTCATATAAGACCTATTTTCATTTCATAAACTGTGGTTCCTTTTTGATACCATTTTCCCATTCAAAATCCTTAGGAACCGATGTTATCTTTGGCGTTAAATATGCCACGGCCAACCAAGGGTCATCATTTATATATTTATAATGTACGGCTCAAGCCCTTTTTGCCGCCTATGATGTTGCATAGTCATCTGACTCACGGTTCTGAAGGAGAAGATTTAAAAGGGTTTTTAAAACATAGCGGCCAGCTTGGTCATGTGATCAGGAACATTTATGTATACTTTTGTTAGCGTGAGACAAAGGTATTCTATATCGAATTTGAATCCAACTGGACCAATGGTTACTCAGACAATCTTGATGTACATTCATACCTAGTGACATTTGGTCAATGTCACTGAATGACCTTGAACTTTGACATTCGCAAAGACGATGGGACTAACTCTCTTTTTTTAAAAAAAATTCAATAAGTCTTGTTTTGAATAAACGCATTCCCATTTAAAAAGCCTAAGATCGAATTTGACAATGCTATAAAGCTATAAAACATGTTAAGCTGAACTCGGGGTCATCAGTTACATATAGAAATAGAA
Organism: Lucinisca nassula; assembly: GCA_963580285.1. Classification (NCBI taxonomy): domain Eukaryota; kingdom Metazoa; phylum Mollusca; class Bivalvia; order Lucinida; family Lucinidae; genus Lucinisca; species Lucinisca nassula. The sequence continues at coordinate 2,543,689 of OY757018.1, read as the reverse complement.
GTAAATGCAATTATCAGAAATCGACACAATTACCTCACACCTTCCATAAACACGAACATAAACCAACATCACATTACGCAAACACGCCTATACAAATACATTGCCACCTTTATCGCCGAAAAAATGAACATTTTATGCTGACAAATTCTGATATTTTTCTTATTGCTGCTCCAAATATAGATTGTCGGCACTCGTTAGAACCGCCTCATTGAGGCGGTTCTAACGAGTACCCACACTCTATATTTTAGAGCAGAAATAAGAAAAGTAAAGTATACCCCCGGAAACCCCAGTTTTACTATATAAAAGTCGGGTTCAAGGGGGTCAAAATTATATAGGCGTGTTTTCGTGATGACTATAAGGCGATCGCACAGGCGGAAAGCCGAAAAGATAGTTACTTTCCTACAAAATGTCAACACGGCATCCAAAAATAATAAACCACGATAGAAGAACCGCATTGGGACGGTCAGAAAAAAACATAGCAAGGCGGCTTGAATCGATTTTACGGCGCCACACACCTCGCCCTTGGGTCGATCGCAGTTTAGAGAAATGTGTTCAGTTGGCATGGAGGATTTCTAGCTCATTAGTGCAAGATCTCCGAGAACACAAAAATCAAACGAATACAGAGACCAAACAAATATAAGGACTTGACAGCATGAAATAACTAAAATGCTGGAGCAAAAGTGTCTTTTACTGCCTGCCAAGTGTTAAGTGCATCCAGTTTACGCTTCTGTATCAGACGATTTTAAGGTTTTGTGTTTGTTTTTTTTTTTTTTTTCGTATATGGCCGTAGCGGACATTTTGCTCAACTGACCTGGACCAAATATGTTCAGTTTTGTTCCCCTGAAGCATTCTATATGAAATCTGACTCTCATTCGCCCTGTCGTTTCTGAGGAAAAGATGTTTGAAAGTGTGGCCGGAGGATGACCGACGGCGGCGGATAACGGACAATAGGTATATCATAAGCTCACCTTGTGAGCTGGTGAGCTAAAATCCTTTTCTGGGCGAAGCAACATTTTACCAATTTGCATATTGTAGCTCCGTTTTGTATAAGCTTGGTAACCTAAGCATATCATTGATTTATAATGCAAATGCGTCTCCCCATGTGGCCAGGTTCTTTTATATGGTAATACAGAAATTGAAATTAATGTACTCGTATACGGTGGAGAATTGGATGCCTTATTATCATTGTGTACTTTGACGAACATCAGGAAAATAGATCCGTGTTTCATTATAAGAAATATCAAGGGATAGGGATTCGATTAACCCTTGTCCTGCTGAATATTTAAATATGCCACACCCACTACTGATTATCAGCCATCAGATTACTTGATGCAAATTATTGCAACAAATTCACAATCTTAATGGCAAACAATGCAGATCCTGATCAGATGGCTTCTTCAGAAGCCATCTGATCTGGATCTACATTGTTTGAAAGACCATGCATATCCGGGCTTAGCAGGACAAAGGTTAAGGCGTTTCTAGCCCGTGGGATGCCCTGGGCTAATCGGAACCGAGGTATTGGCAATGGTCTAGTCGGCCAGGACATTCGAACAATTTGAAACCGCCTACATATATACATGTACATGGACTCCAAACGTAACATTTCTTTTCGATATACGCATCATTTATACTTTCATTTTTACCAGGAACTGCTTCATCGCGTGTACGTACATGTATGTTGCGGAGCATTTGAGCATAATATAAATGTCATTAAGATAACACACATATGTGCCAAAAAGTGGACCTTACATAAGTGTTCATGTATAATTGTATTTATTAAACGAGTTGAGGAAAAGAGATATAATGCGAGGCTTTGTCGAGCACTTTGCCCTCTTTGCTGAACGAGTTCAATAAATTTATGATTTAGAGGATTTACATGAGTGTTCATGTATTATTGAATTTATTAAACGAGTTGAGAAAAAAATATAAAATACGAGATTAAACAAGTTGAGGAAAAGGGATAAAATGCGAGGCTTTGATGAGCATTTTATCCATTTTCCTCAACGAATTTAATAAATTCAATCATACATGTACACTAATGCAAGATTCTATTTACCATTTGGCATTTAAAACGCATTTCATTTACGAATTTTTTTATAAAAATGTCACTATTCCGACATTAGTAAACGCGACGTTGTTAAGGACGTCGTACATGTAAGGTAACGGGTCGTATCTAACCAATTTGCATACTATTGTGGTCGAGTGGACTATCGAGTTTATTACATGGCGTTATTACATTTTCAGACGCGACGTCATATGATTAAATGTACCATTCATACTTCCAGTGCTAACATTTTTGGGATGAAACTATATGACATATTTTCTTGGACCTTGGCTAAGCATACATTTTGGTTGCTTATTAGAATGAACCGCCTCATTCAAATGAGTACCCATCATCTTTTTTAGCACAAGTAAGATGTAAACCCCGTAAATTCCATTTCCCTACACAATTTCAGGTTCAAAGGGGTGTTCATTGCATGGACTTCATCACAAAAACACGCCTATATAATTTTGATCCACTCGAACCCCACTTTTATTTAGTAAAACTGGGGTTTGCATGGGGTAAACCTTATTTTTCTTATTTCTGCTCTAAAATATAGATTGTGGATACTCGTTAGAACCGCCTCGATGAGACGGTTCTAACGAGTACCCACAATCTATATTTTGAGCAGAAATAAGAAAAATATCACATTTTTTCATCTAAGAATTTTCATTTTTTCGGCGATAAAGGTCACAATATATTTGTATAGGCATGTTTTCGTAATGATTTCGGTTGACATAACCATAACATATCTTTGTGCTTTTAATGCTGACCTTCAACAGCCCAGAGCTAACAACTTCTGATACTGTTTTGTCTACTCTACGGCAACACAGACTGAAGCTCGTTAGAAACGCCTCATTGAGGCGGTTCTAATGACTAATTAGAGCCTGTGTGTTTGAACAAAACTTGATAGTTTAGGGTTTAACGACACTTCAGCACTTGTGGGTCATTTTGTGTCCTCTCTGACGTTACTTTAATTGTGTCACTTATGGTCGTTCTCTATACCGCGTTGTTGTAAGGAAACTGTGATGATTTCACGGGTGAGTGCGTGATTGTCTATAATATAATGTTATTAATCAAGTAATTTCGTTTTAGCCCAGTTACAGGTGCAAGGTCTGCTGTATTGGCCCGAGGCCGAAGGCCGAGGCCAATACAGCTGACCGAGGACCTGTGACTGGGCCAATACGAAATTACCTTATTAATGACAATTTTATTAATTGACGCAATAAAAAACATGATTTATGATTTTTGACCTTGGTTTATATTGCTTGACCTTGTGAAATACAGGATAGTCAATTAATAATAGAATAAAATTTCGGTCTAAGCCGTTCAGTATTGCAAGTTTAAGTTGGTTCAGTCATATACTATCAACTCTTACTTTATGCAAAATGAAAAACAAAACATGCTTTGAAATTAGGGCGTACATTAAAGGTCCAATTGGTTTGAATGTCTCGGTTTCACATAGATATAGTGAACTGTTTCAGATACATGGGACATCTGTTGTTTCTAAAAGGTCAATTTTCAGGTGGCATAAAAATTAAAATGTGCAAAAACTGACCTTCCCCGCCCAGCCAAGAAAAACTGTTACAAAAGCTAATGTTGCTGCTGTGGCAGATATGGTAAAATAAGATGCAAGGTTCACAGTGAAAGAAATTGCTGATAGTGTTTGATTTTTTCCTGTTTCCTTTACTAAAGAAAACCTTTTCTAGTCACAATATTGAATCCTAAAGTACACATTGTAGTGTAAATTACCAGTGTCTTCAGGGTAAACATAAAAGGCCTACTTCTCCAACTTTACAAAATGGATTTCGAGACTTTAAACATGTGTTTCCGTCATGGTAGACTACTTCGAAGGGTTGATTTTGTTTGTTTGATTTGTGCTTTAATGTCCCCGTCAACACTGTAAAGGTCATTTTGGAGACGTTGCTTCTAAATTGCGGGACTTTTACCCGATATAGAGATGGAATGACTTCTCAAGCCCTGCCGCCCAATGAAACCAAAAGGGTGTATAAGCATGGACGGGCCGACTCGCACTGCTTTGCATGGGCAGGATTAGATCCTCTAAGCGGTTTACCAGTACTCGTTTGCGGGTCGGTTTCAGTTCTGCGTGGAAGCATCATGCAGCACATATATTTCTTCAAGCCCCGATGGGCGGGGCCGACTTCGAAGGGTTGAAGTAAACCAAATGTGAATGGGATTAACAACGCTACTTGCTGGCGAGTCTTCGCCGTTGTTTTATCTCAGTCTGTGGTTGTTTGATTTTGTGTTCTCGGAGATGTTGTACTGATGAGTTAGGAGGGCTTCATGCGGACTGAACAATCATCTGTCAAAATCGCGACGGAAATAAGGGCGAGGACTGCGGCCGCATAAAATCGATTTATGCCCCATCAGTGGAACCGTTCCAAGGCGGTTCTTCTGTCGCTGTTTGTTTTTGTTATGGTTTATCTTTGAGTGTGTCTATCGCTTGTAATTTTTTCGTATGGATATTTGGTATTGCTGAGTTTTCCATTAGGGTCTAGTTATTCTAGTTATTTCATGTTTGTGTTTATTTCCCATTTGTGTCTCTGATGGGATCCGTGGTTTAATTGTATCGATTCCTGATCATTGCCTTCACTTCTATTTTGTAGAACGCCAATGACAACATTAAATGAACGCCTCTCGTAGCAGAGATGGTGAGGGACAGAGAAGAGAGGAAAATGAATTGAAGTGTACAACACAAGAAATAACAACATTCCTCCGCTATCCTAACGCGCTATAAAGACAGCAGGCATTGTCCAACTGTAGGCCAGCATCAGTTGGACGCCCAAGTGACGCAAGATACACGTCAGTGACGTCAACTTTGCTACACCCAACCAACCGCATTTGAACAAAAGTAGACAAATATGTATGCCCTTGTAAAAATGATCAGGAATCGATATAGTTAGGCTATAAACAACTATTACCTGGATTCGGTACAAGTCAGTGGTAGTCACTTGAAAGTATACAAGTAAAACAAAGATCAGGAATTGATACAGTTAACTTACTCCACCCATCAAAGACACCAAAGGGAAAGAAACACAAACATGAAGCGACCAGACCATGATGGAAACCTAAACAAAGGATGGCCATAAGGAAAGTTACTTTCCCACAAAATGACCAAATGGCCAACCAAAATAAAAAGGCACAAGTGATACACACAGTAAGTAACAAACAACAACACAAAACCAGCAACTAATGTGCTTAATAACTTTGGTCGAATGACAAAAATGCGACCCAATAAAATGGTTGAGAAAAACTACATAGAGACTAATCATAGCAACAGATAAGGTAAAGATTTTGTGATAACTGAGGATAGTTTTTTGTCAATTCTCCATAAAAACCTCTTTTGTGGGTATTCATTAGAACCGCCTCGACGAGGCGGTTCTGATGAATACCCACAACATAGCATTATATGGAGAAATAAGGAAAACTTTTCTTCATTTATCACAAAATACGCACCTTATCTGCTGTAGCTATCATCAAGCTTCGCAAGAAGCCTCCGTGGTGTAGGGGTTACGCTACTCGCCTTGTAAACCAGAGATCGCAGGATCGATCCCGGGCTTCTCCAGACTTTCGGATGAGTCTTAGACCGAGGTCCCGTCTCCGTATGACCTTAGCTGTTGGTGGGACGTAAAACTGAAACACTCACTCAATCACTCACGCTTCACAATGTTTGGCTTACTTTTGTGTATAACAATACTGTTTCTGTTTTATTTAACCCTCTGTAGGCCGGAAACCCCTAAAGGGATATCTTGGCAAACAGTGCAGGTCCAGATCAGACGCCGCGAACGCGGCCTCTGATCAGGGCCTGCACTATTTGCTAACAGAAAATTCCGTCAAAATAGAATAAAAACGAAGCAACAGGCCTACCACCCCTTATATGACAAATGGACGTTTCCAACATATAGCAATGGAAGAGTCCAATAGCATACAAAGGGTTAAATAAGCAAATTTCTGGCAAGTTCCCTGGAAGCTGTACTTTATCCAATTTCCTATTATAAAACGACATTTTGACGTCTGAAATGCCTTATTAAGACATGGCCGCGCTTAGTAATGAAGCAATGTAAGGAATAATGGGATCGATACTCTATTTCAAAAAGCAGTAAATATTGGATCGGCTCATCACATCTAGAGAAACAGACATATTTTTCGCCATTTTTGATACGGTAGACAGCTGTTGTGATATAATTTGGTGCAAAACATACAAAGCGATGCATCACGAAAAGACGCCTATGTAAATAAAAATCAAAAATGAGTTCCTTTAAGAGCAATGAAAACATTCATAAGAAAGAAATGGGTCATACTACGTAGTTTCGGCTAATAAAGCCTCATCAGTGACCCTGTAATGATCCGGCAAAGAAAGCCAGAGGAAACGTACTGCAATTTTGCGAATTTCGAATAGGCAGTCGATTCAAAGACTGATATAAATCAAAATGGGGTCCAAACAATTAAAAGCCTGTCTAGAATATGAGTCTAAACCAATAATTTATTTCTGATTTCTCAGAATATTCACGCTGATCTCAAAGGACCAAAAGTAAAATATAAACTGCACTGTAATTTTGATCCCCTTGAACCCCACTTTTATATAGAAAAGCTGGGGTTTCCGGGGGTATACCTTATTTTTCTTATTTCTGTTCTAAAATATAGATTGTTGGTACTCGTTAGAACCGCCTCGATGAGGCGGTTCTAACGAGTGCCCACAATCTATATTTTGAGCAGAACTAAGAAAAATATCACAAATTTTCATCATAAAATTTTCATTTTTACGGCGATAAAGGTGGCAATGTATTTGAATAGGCGTTTTTGCGTAATATGTGACAAGCGATGATTCAGATCAGCCATTGCTTTGTTTGTTTGTTTGTTTGTTTGTTTGATTTTATGTTTAACGCCGCTCGTAACACTATATGGGTCATTTTCGAGACGTTGCTTCCAATGGGGACTTTTACCCGACATTGAGATGTTATGGCATATCAAGTCATACCGACCAATGTAACCAATAGGGTTTTGATGCATGGACGGTCCGGCTCGTACATGTACGACTTTGGCTTGGCCGGGTTAAACCCTCAAACCGGTTTACCAGTACTCGTGTGCGGCCGGTTTCAGCATTGCGTGGAAGCATCATGTAGTCCAATTTATTTTTGGCGGGCCTAGATCAGCAATTGCGTCCATCCAGTATGGCAACATTTGTCATTTTGGATTCTTTCGAGAGCTTGGAAGATATAGAAGGTTGTGCGATCAGCGAAGAGTCAGATAAGAGCATATGTGTAAGCCTTCCCTGAAACAATCGAGTGGTCAAGTAAACTGAGAGGTTCTATATGACCTAAACAGTGTTGACTGCATAGTTACTCCAAAACAGAAAATAACTGAAACTCCACTTGTGGAGACAACAAGTCCATTCAAAGTGTTATCTCGTAAGATTCACTCTGTATAGATACAACAGGGCTTTACTAGCTAAATAGGAAAAGAGTATTTATGAGCCTGTTTTGAGCAAAAATGTGGCTCCAGCAAAGACTTACTTGATTTTATGCATCCTCGATCTTTTTGTATCTTATTTATTTATGCTTCTTGCCTAGGACCGATTCTATCGAGTACTCGGAATTTATGTTTTTCAGGCAAAAATAAGAAAAATAATGTATGCCCATATAAACCCCAAATTTTACCATATAAAGTGGGATTATTGTGGGTGTTCATTACACGGGCTTGTTTATGTGGCATTACGATAACACACCCGTGCGACATAGTGCATTTTTTCACAACTCCAAAATAGATACAGGAGAACTTCAATGGCTCGAACTCCGATGGCTCGTTCACCATGGCTGTGTCGAACCCATTCTTAAGTCCGCAGGGAATTCCTCCAAATACGATATAGTGATAATGTAGGGAGATTTTCTTCTTTATCTTTTAAATGTATGCTGTGTGTACTCATTAGAATCGCCTCGATGAGGCGATTCTAATGAGTACACAAAACATACATTTACAATATAGAACACCGGAAAGATATCCCATAATTGTCTCTGTTATGTCTCCTGGTATGGCACAAATAACAACCCTTCGTGGCTCGAACTACTGCTGTCTCGAACATATTTTCATGGTCCCAGAGGGGTTCGAGCCATCGAAGTTCGACTACTTTTCTGATGAAAACCCGTGATATTTGTATTATTTAAACTTCAAACATAGGTTGTGTGTTCTCGTTAGAACCGCCTTATTGAGGCGGTTCTAACGAGTACCCACAAGCAACGTCTTTGAGCAAAAATAAGAAGAATAATGTATTCCCCCGTAAACCCCATTTTCTTTATATTAAATAGGGTTTAGGGGGAGTTCAATTCACGGACTTGCTTACGTGATGCACATATCGGTGGTAATCGTCCCAGCACCCCTTCATTTAGAGAGGGAAGACTGTTTTCTGGGTACAAACTGCATGCTCATTTTTGTCGAGTATAACGCCAGACTAGAAGCCTCCGTGGTGCAGTGGTTACGCTACTCGCCTTGTAAACCAGGGATCGCAGGATCGATCCCGGGCTTCTTCAGACTTTCGGATGAGTCTTTAAACCGAGGTCCCGTCTCCGTAGGACCTTAGCTGTTGGTGGGACGTAAAACTAAAACTCACTCACTCATAACGCCAGACACGTGTTAACGATGTCAACGTTCGAGTGCTGACATGAGTATTGTTCCATTTCTATGTCTTCTTCGACCGTTTGTATTCGTATGCCTATCTATAACGAGCCGATGTAAGAATAAGTATCCGCCTCCGCCCATCGGGGCTTGAAGAAATAGATGGGCTGCATGATGCTTCCACGCAGAGCTGAAACTGTCCGCACACTAGTACTGGTAAACCGCTTAGAGGATCTAAGCCTGTCCAGGAACCGCGGTCCGACCGTCCATGATTATAAACCCTATTGGTTTCAATGGGCGACAGGGCTTGAGATGTCATTTCATCTCAATGACAGGTAAAAGTCCCACAAAATTGGAAGCAACGTTTCCAAAATGACCTATACTGTGTTGACGGGGACGTTAAACCTCAAATCAAACAAACAAACAAAAGAATAAGTACATTAAAATGACACATCTGACTAAAGCCTAAAAAAAGCTCGCCGGCCACCGGCGTAGCAAGAAACTGGTACATGTATTTCTATATGTTTAATGAGTTATTAATTTGTTAAACAAAGTAAAATTACCTCTTCCCCACAAACAGAATCTGTCATCGAAGTAGATTTCTTCCTTTTCATGCTCTATGTCAGTACGATGGGGACCATTTTGTACTGTTTCGCTCCATTTAGCTCTGGCCGCTCCTCGGAATCGAACTTCTATACCTGTTTTAAAACAGTCATACTGCATTACAAACTATCGTGTGTTACAATTGCGTCTTTCATATTTCAGCAACAATGTATTTACAATTTTTTACATATATTTTTCCTTATTTCTAGTCCAAACATAGATTGCGGGTGCTCGTGTGCACCGCCTCATTGTTGAGGCGGTTCTAACGAGTACCCACAACCTATGTATTGTAGCACAAATAAGGAAATTATTGTATACCCCTGTCCTACTTATAAATTTTAAAATGCCAAGAATTAGCACTCTGTTCATTGACATTGCTCGTCAATATTTGTAGAGAATGTGGTTTCTTCAGACCTTATTGAGACAATAGAATTTTATTCGGGCATCCCTTATATTTCAAATGAACCTGCCCTAACTGTAATATGTAGTTAAATGTGCTATTTTGCAATTCATTTATCGCCGTAATTCATTGATTGGTTGATTTATGCGGGTTGTACGACATGTGATTCCTTGTGGATCATTTTGTGTCTTCACACAGAGAGATAGAAGAGATAGTAGAGGAGATGCAAGTGAGGGACAGAGGAGAAAGAAGCAAATGAAAGAAAGTGTAGAAACAGAAGAATTAACAACATACCCCCATTACCATTCCACCTGCAAGGACAGCAGGCTATGTCCAACTGTAAGTCAATATCAGCTGCACGCCCCAGTGACGCAAGATGCATGCCACCTTTGCCACACCCAACCACCCCATCACCACAATTCAACTTGTGAGAGAAATTGTCACTCCTAAAATGAATTATGTTCTGCCACACCTAATTTTTCAAACGAGCCCTGCTTTACTGTTAGGTGGAAGGTTCCATATTTGTTAGATATGTTGAATTATTACATTATTTACACTATAATCCTACCGGAGATGATGTCAAGTGAAGTCCCGGGACACAAAAATATACATGTTTATCGCCCTATGCTTGCGGATGTGAAAAAAAACTTCCCCGAAGATTGTGTTTGTCGACAAGCAGAGTAAAACAAGACATTTAACATACGATTGAATCAGAAAACTGAACTCCAGCATTACGATAACACACCCGTGCAAATTGATGCATTTTTACACCTCTCCAAAATGGCCATTTTTCTGTTGAAAATCCGTGATATTTTTCTTATAAATACTGCAAACATAGGTTGTGGGTGCTCGTTAGAACCGCCTCATTGAGGCGGTTCTAACGAGTACCCACAACCTATGTCTTGGAGCAAGAATAAGAAAAATAATGTATACCCCCCATAAACCCCAGTTTTCTCTATATAAAGTGGGGTATAGGGGGTCTTCATTTCACAGACTTGTTCACGTGATGATTTCACATTCTCGGCAATGGTCAGGAATCGATGCAATAAACCCAAACCGCCCATCAGAGACACCAAAGAGAAAGAAACTCAAATATTAAATAAATAGAATCCGGTCGCCGGTATCAAAGTGTGTCGTTGGCAAGGTAACAGGACACTTCGGCCCCAAAACCACCTCGGCCCCTAGACACTTCGGCCCCCTAGACACCTCGGCCCCAAAACCACCTCGGCCCCACTTAAAATTGAAACCCTAGACTGGTCGGCCCCTGGACACCTCGGCCCCTAGACACGTCGGCCCCATATACCTAGACACTTCGGCCCCACTTTGCGTTTCACGGGGCTTCCACTTAAATAGGATATCGGGTTGGATGCCCGATGAGTTAATGTTTATTTTTATTTAGTGATTGGATTATTTTGATAGGAAGCCACACATATTTGAACCTATAATATATATACTTATTAAATAGTATAACGTTGCTAAATATATAGAAAATCTATATTCCATATGTCCATTTACAGTGTTTAAGAAGAATGGAAGAAATATTTGAAAATTCCCCTCTTTTATTTCAATGTATAATTCTAATTTTATTGCGGCATGCTTTAGAGCAGGCTCTTTTTCCTACATTTCTGCTCTTTTGATCATTTATAGGCTTTTTTATTATCCGAAATAATTCCACACCGCTAAAATACTTTTTAAATTAATTTCAATAAGAACATGATACCTAATTATCCTTACTTATTGGATGGAAATCTGGATGGGGCCGTAAAACCAAAAAAAAAAAAAAAAAAAAAAAAAAATAGCAACTCTCTGTTTCGTCAATCATGGTGATGATGGGGGATAATCTTATATTTGTTAACAAATTTATATATTTATTTATTAATTTATTTATTTTTTGGCCTCGGTAGCTAAGTCGGATGCGCTTCTGACTGGTGGTCAGAAGGACGCGGGTTCGATACCTACCCGGGTCGGCAACTTTATTTCGTGGACATTGATTATGAAATCTTTTCTACGGTCATTCTCTTCCTTCTGCTGATTCAAGAAGGGCAGTTGTCATTTTCTGGCGAAAACAAGTGCACTGTATTGGTTAACCGCTTACGTATAAGCCTGTCCAGGATAAGTGTGGATAGGTAAACTGGCCATCTCGAAAATGAACTTAAATAGTGTTGACTGGGCCGTTAAACCCCAATACAAACAAACAATTTATTAATTTATTTATTAGGTAGTTAACAGTGTTCGGGTTCGCTGAACTAGAACTATCCTCGTAAGTAAACCAATTAATATAATGTATGCATGCAATTCAAAAACTGCATGAAAAACGGTGCGATCCGGTTCAGAGGGCAGAAGCAATCTGATCAGGATCTACACTGTTTGCAAAGTTAAGGATTATCGTGTTCAGCGGGGTAAGGATTAATGAAATTCAGCTTAGTACACTATTTAGCAAAACGTTTTACAAGAACAATTAATTATTGGCATAAATTAGTAAAGTGTGAAGCTCAATAAACAACCAGGCGTTACTAATCCCTTTTCCCCAATAAAGAGATCCTTGATGATAAACAGATCATTGTTATCAATTTTCACACATTTGATTGTCATTCTAGCTCGTATTAAAGACGGACAGTAGCGAGTATAATTTATTTATTTATTTATTAGTCACATTTCTGATTATCAGCCACTCAAATTACTTGATACATGTTATTTATTTATTATATATTTATTTATTTATTTATTTCTGACTATCAGACCCTCAAATTACTTGATGCATGTATATTGTATTCATTTAAAATTCGCAAACTGAATGACAGTGTAGATCCAGATCAGATGGATCTGGATGTACACTGAGTGCAAAGTCTTCATGGCCCTATATATTTTGTAGAAAAGGCTCATTAACTATCAGTATCAAATATTCACAATTAGAACAACCCGCTAAACCCCACTTTTCGTGATGCTGACTCAAGGTCAACGTCACGATTGAAGGCGGCGGGGTATTAGCTGTCCTTAAGAGTCTAGTCCAAGTTAAATGTCGTGTATGCGTTGTTATATTTATTATAAACGTCTCATTGGTTATTTGTTATTTTGATATGAAATAAAAATAGCAATAAAATAATTTGATCTTATTTCCTAACAACTGAATAGAAGATTCCGTAAAACCAAAATTATATAACGAACGGTTGATAAAATTGTATTTTTACTTCTGCTCGAAAACACAGATCTTTGGTACTGGTTCAATAATTCTCAAGGAGGTGGTTCATCGCACATACCTGTTACTTTATATGAAATGACTAGTTTGCATAAACACAGATTAATATTAAACTGATTGTGATTAAAGGTTGTCACAGACGCATTCTGATCAATCCTGCACATTGAGATGGTTCCAACCAGTACCCTGTGTCTTGGAGCAGAAATAAGAATTATGAAAACATGTCTATACAAATGCATTGTAAACTTTTCCGCCGAAAAAAAAAAACGAACATTATAAGAGGAAAAATTGTGATATTTTATTATTTCTGCTCAAATAAAAACAATAAGGTTTACCCCTATAACCCAAATTTTACTATATAAAAGTGGGGTTCAAAGGGGTCAAAATTACACATTACGAAAACACGCCTATACAAATACATTGAAAACTTTACCGCCGAAAAACGAAACTTTTAAGATGAAAACTTGTGATATTTTTCTTGTTTCTGCTCAAAATGTAGATTGTGGGTACTCGTTAGAACCGCCCCATATTTTAGAACAGAAATACGAAAAATAAGGTTTACCCCTGTATACCCCAGTTTTACTATATAAAAGTGGGATTCAAGGGGGTCAAAATTATATCGGCGTGTTTTCGCGATGAAGGCATGTCTTCGTGATGTAAATAATGTATGCCTCTATGAGCCCCAGTTTACTACATATAAACTGGGGTTGAGCGGGGTCTGCATTACACGAGCTTGTTAACATGATGTTTTGTTTGTTAGATTTGACATTTAACGCCCCAACTGACACTATCTCGGTCATTTTGGAGACGTTGCCTCCATTTTTTGTGGGAATTTTACCCGACATTGAGATGAAATGACTTCTCAAGCCCTGCAGCCCAATGAAACCAATAGGGTTTATAAGTATGAACGGTTCGACTCGCACCGCTTTTCCTGGCCAGGCTTAAGACCTCTAAGCGGTTTTCCAGTACTCATGTCAAATGCTGTCGGTTTCTTGAAGTCCCGATGGGCGGGGCCGATTTTAACATGATATAAATGTCCATACCCTAACAGTTATCAAAAGTGGGGCCGAGGTGTCTATGGGGCCGAGATGTCTAGGGGCCGAGGTGACAGTGGGGCCGAGGTGTCTAGGGCCGAGGTGACTAGGGCCGAGGTGTCTAGGGCCGACTTGGTTTTGGGCCGACCTGTCTAGGGGCCGAGGTGGTAGTGGGGCCGGAGTGTCTGGAAATCGTTGCCAAGACACGTAATGACACACTCCACCCAGATGTAAATGGGTAGCAGTGGTGTAAAAGCCACTGCCTCTCTCTCGCGCGCGCGCGAAAAAAACACCTGGAATGAGTGTTCTTAGGCGATTCAATAAGCTTGGAACTTTCATCGCAATCGAACTAAAATAAATAAACTTAGACCCAAATGGAAACATCAACAGCTCGTACTTTCCCACAAAATCGCCAAATGACTATCCAAAACAAAAAAGTTACAAGCGATACCCAAACTCAAAGACAAACCATAACAAAATTAAAGGAGAACCGTCTTGGAACGGTCAGTGAAAAGAATTTTATGGTCTAGGAATTTTATGGCCTAAAAATGAATGCTTTTAGGTCAGACCAAAATGAATTATATGATTTCAGAAAGTAATTGACCTGTGACAACTAGTAGGCTAATGATGATGAATAGCCTGTTAGTGTGCAACAAGGCTGTGCCATGGCTGCAATTGTAGTTCTTGTGAAATTTGGTTGGCACTAGGGTCATTACGATAACACATCCTTGTCATTACGAAAACACGCCTATACCAATACATTGTAACCTTTATCGCCGAAAAAAATGAAAATTTTATGATGAAAAATTGTGATATTTTTCTTATTTCTGCTCAAAATATAGATTGTGGGCACCCGTTAGAACCGCCTCATTGAGGCGGTTCTAACGAGTACCCACAATCTATATTTTAGAGCAGAAATAAGAAAAATAAGGTTTACCCCCGGAAACCCCAGTTTTACTATATAAAAGTGGGGTTCAAGGCGGTCAAAATTATATAGGCGCGTTTTCGTGATGTGACACAGAGCACTCTTTCATTTATCAAAAAACACGGTAATATTTCTGAAGGAATATGATATCTTTCTAAAATATGATATATTTCTAATTTCATCTTCAAGCATAGGCTGTGGGCACTCGCTAGAACCGGATTATTGAGACGGTGCTAACGAGTACCCAGAACATATGTCTGAGCAGAAAAATTATACCTCTTCAAATTCCAGTGTTCTCTAGTTTAGACGGGTGTTCATTACTCGGACTTAGAATCATTTTGAAAAAAGAGTTCTGCTCAAGCAGGTGCTAGATGGCGTGGCCGGTGTTGCACACTTCAATACTGGTCATGAACAGACTCAATAAAACCGAGTCTGCTGTTTTTGTTTGTTTGTTGCCTTCTTTGCTTCCAAAGGATCTAACTATTTTACATGATGATTGACGCAATTATTGACAGATTGATAAATAGAGGTATTGAAGGACGAATGGATGGAAAATCGAACTTCCTTATCACTCCATACTTATAGCAGGTGCGACAACAATCTAGAATCTTCTAACTAACACTTAAGAGAGAATTCCATCTAAAATAGAGAAGCCTCCGTGGTCGAGTGGTTACGCTACTCGCCTTGTAAACCAGGGGTCGCAGGTTCGATCCCGGGCTTCTCCAGACTTTCGGATGAGTCTTTAAACCGAGGTCCCGTCTCCGTATGACCTTAGCTGTTGGTGGGACGTAAAAACTGAAACACTCACTCACCCCCATCTAAAATAGGGATATCGGAATACAATTCAATTAACCAGTTGATTATTGTGACAAATAAATGCAACATTTCAACTAACGGTTAGGGTGGATCCATTTAAATATTAGGGGTGCTTTCGGGGGTTGACATGATCTTCACAGCAAGGCAGCTTCAAGAGAAATGCCAGAAACAAAAGATGGACCTATACATGACCGTTGTCGACCTTACAATAGCATTTGACACAGTCAGTCGTGAGAGTCTTTGGAAAATCATGGTGATGTTTGGATGTCCATCCGAGTTCATAGCAACGGTAAAGCAGTTCCACGATGGTATGCTTGCACGGGTTCAAAATGATGGTGAGTTTTCGAATCCATTCCCTGTGACAAACGGAGTCAAGCAAGGCTGTGTGCTAACCCCAACGCATTTTAACGAACAACAAAATCACGGGCGACTAACCGAGTTAGCAACCCTTTCCTAATCAGTCGGAACTCAATTACCTTCACTGAACTAAATAATTTGGACATACACAGCTATTTAAATATTGAACAGTACGGAATATAAAACAAGGAAAGTACCGCCTTGGGAGGCCAGTAATAACTAAGAGAGGGTTAAACCGGTTTTGCTGTTATTTATCATATGACCACATGCCGGCCCCGTCCATCGGGGCTTGCAGAAATAGTTTCGGCTGCTGTATGCTTGTTACATGTGGGTTTACGGCGTCACGCAAACCCACATGCTGACAAGACGACCGAGGGTGATCTCTGTCAGGGGAACGGGCAACTGTGGGGTAAAGCACAAAAAAGATGTAATATACAAGACATAAATTATTAACAATAACTATATACAACAATTCCAACACTGAACACTACATTTATTTTCTTCTCTAATCATTTCACGGCGCACGCCCTGAAGGCAAACCTACGTTTTGTGCTCGGGACGGTGAGTAAACATTATATAGAAGCAAATAACACAAAATAAACCAACAAAACAGTACTGTCAGACCGCTAAGAGGGACAAATATGTTCTATAAAAGGATTATCCCTTGAAGACAAGGAATACACCACAGAACTAAAAAATATGGAATGTATATGTTTTCTGGGCCAGACTAGCTTGTTTCGGCCAATAAGGCCTTACCAGTGACCATCAGATATTTTCAAAACTCGACAATGGAATCAATGATCCCAAAGGACAAGAAAATATAATCTACACTATGATGTAGGGCAGGGAGACGTTTGACCGCCGCCACACATTCCCACACACCAGCTGTAGTGAAGTTAAATATGTTCTATAAAAGGGTTATCCTTTGGAAGCAAGGAATACACCACAGAACTAAAAAATATGGAGTGTACATGTTTTCTCGGCCAGACTAGCTAGTTTCGGCCAATTAGGCCTCATCAGTGACCCTCAGATATTTTCAAAATTCGACAATGGAATCAATGATCTCAAAGGACAAGAAAATATAATCTACACTATGGTGTAGGGCAGGGAGAAGTTTTACCGCCGCCACACATTCTCAATCACCAGCTGTAGTGAAGTTAAATATGTTCTATAAAAGGGTTATCCTTTGGAAGCAAGGAATACACCACAAAACTAAAAAATATGGAGTGTATATGTTTTTTGGGCCTGCCCAGATAAGGTGGGGAGAGGCGAACCGTCCAGTGCATATAAGCCCTATTGGTTACATTGTAACCATGTGCGGTCAGTTTAAGCTCTGCGTGGAAAAACATGCAGCCCCATCTATAAAGTGAAATCCCGATGGGCGGGGTCCGTGTGACAAACAGTATTCTTTCATATCCACAACGATATGCTTATGAACCCTATTGGTTTCATTAGGCGACAGGACTTGAGATGTGATTTCATCTCAATGTCGGGTAAATATCCCACAAAATTGGTAGGAACGTCTCCAAAATGACCTAAGTAATGTTGACTTGGACGTTACACTTCAATTCAAACAAAAACACATGTCACACAGACGTGTCCTCCAAATGTTCTTTGAAAAATGAATATTTTGCCATCTGCCCTAGAATTTTCTTTTTATGACATCATCGTGACATTGCAAAGCGCTTGGCCAGATTACAGTATTTCTTAATTGCGTCGGAGTCGGTTCATCAATGAATGACGAGACACGGTGTCAGACCACTGACATACATTTTTCAGACTTCTTAATTAATAATAATTGCAGTCAGACAGTTATAAACAGACGATTGTAGAAACTACAATATTAGCATTGATTTCCAATAGACTACTCCATACACACTTGCCGATCACTTGTAACAGGACTGCCAATACTGACGGGTTTTCCCATCTCAGCGCAGAATTTTATGCGTGTCAATCGAACGGCTTAGCTCTTTCAACCCCGTAGACTCGCTTTGATATATGTTCAAATAGTGTAGATCCTGATCAGACGGCCAGTTATGAGCTGTCTAACAGGACCAACACTGTTTGCTATCCCGTGTATGGAATTTACTAAAATACCTATTAACAAGAATAGACTTGTCCAAATTTAAAGACAAAAGAGGCGGTTCTTACGAGTTCCCACGATCTATGTTTTGATTTAAAAAGAAAAAGAAAAATATCAGAATTTGTTATCTGAAAATGTTCATAAATTTTCAACAAATTTGAATAGGTCTGTTTGCGTTATGTAACGGTTTGAAAGGGTTGACCCACAATAGGAAGCTTGGAATAGTTCTATTTACCATTCGAAGGTGTTAATTTCCTTGAGAGGTATATTTAAAACAAAGAGTGCAAACCCTGAACACATACCTCATTCTGATCTGGGTAAGATTCACAACCAATTTAATTTGATAACTGCCGGGGTCGGCAACATGCTTTCGTGGAGATTGATCAAGAAATCTTTTCTACGGTCATTCTACGGTCACTCTCTCCTTTCCGCTGATCAAGAAGGGCAGTTGCCAGTTTCTGGTGCAAGAATGTGTACTCTGCTGGTTAACCGCTTACCTATACGCTTGCCCAGGAAAAGTGTGGATAGGTAAAGTGACCGGCCCAAAAATGACCTCATTAAAGTTGACTGGGCCGTTAAACTACAATGCAAACAAACAAACAATAATGCTTGCAAATGCCCTTGTATGTGACTTTAGATGTAAGATTATATCGGCTTAATGTAACGCGTCATAGCATAGCACATATATTAAGCTATCGATTCTTCAACAGCAATAAGTCGTTTTAATAACAACATCACCGCATACGTCACTAGCTGTTCAGTGTAGTATCGTTGCAACGTGTTGACCGCCCAATTACGATTACAATAAGATATTTTGCATAGCCATGGCAACATATAATCAAAACATTGTCAGTACCGGTGGTCGATTTTCTGTGAATGTACGCCGGGAAAATGGTCATAAACGGGGTATAAGACTTTCATTTAACCCTTAAAATCCTGAACTTTTATCAAACAGTGTAGACACTGATCAGACACCGCCTTAAGGGGCGTCTGATCTGGATCTACACTGTATTCCAATGTCTGACTTTGTGGTAGATTACATTACACTCTGGCGTCATAACGATAAAAAAAGCGCTGCTAATTTCTAAAAATTACCCGTCACCTGGGTTGACAGTCATGTGGACGCCAACAATGTAATGCTACTGTTTTTAGTAATTTTGGGCGGATTGACAAACAGTGCATGTAGATATTGCAATAAGGCGAATAAGGAAACTTAAGCAAGATTGGGGAGGGTTGAAGGATTTTTTCTGTATCTTTGCAAACGCAAACGCGTGACGATTTGAAACCCGTTTGATGACTGCAACGCACACCACTGTGATGTGTGTTGTGCGGTGTAGCCAGTAAAGTGTACCGGTGACCACACATTTGTTATAAAACGAAAACTGCATCTCTTAAATGGTCTACAGGTTGAAAGGCTTGGCACCATCCAGTGGCGATCTTTTCCTTATTCCCCCTCCCCTTTTCCCCAAATAGCTTCATAAATGTAATGATTCATTAACACGAATGCAAGATTCTGTATCATATGAAATTAAAAAGTAAATTTATCCACGAGTCTTTAACCAAAACGTTAATGTTCCGCAATGAGTAAACGTCACGACGTTAAGGAAGTCGTACGTGTAACGTTATGGAGCGTATCTAACCAATTTGCATATTTAATCCAATAGTGGACGACCCCTGCCCATCGGGGCATGAAGAAATAGATGGGCTGCATGGTGCTTCCACGCAGAGCTGAAACCGATTGCACACGAGTACTGGTACGAGTACGCTTATAGGATCTAAATAGAAGTGAAGGCAAAGCGGTGCGAGTCGGACCGCCCATGCTTATAAACCCTATTGGTTTCATTGGGCGACAGAGCTTGAGATGTCAGTTCATCTCGATTTCGGGTAAAAGTCGCATAAAATTGGAAGCGACATCTCCAAAATGACCTATACAGTGTTGACGGGGACGTTAAACCCCAAATCAAACAAACAAACAAATCCAATAGTGGATTACCGAATTTAATACATGACGTCATTATATTCTCAGACGCAGCGTCATATAATGTCATATAATAAAAGTCCGACAGTAGCATGTGTGTGACCTTTTACTTACCTGCAATAATCACTGGTAAAGATATTTGCACGACCAAGGCACCTTTGACTCTTTGTCCGGAATAAAATACCAAGTCATCTCCTTCCAAGTTAAGATCTATAGCTGTAACAGCCATGTCATTACATATTGTAATACTTCACACAGAACACGAGTATTCCACTTGGAAAAGATACCTTTTCGAGATAAAGCCTTGTTTCATTTTTTTTATTCAAGGCGAAAACGTATAAAAGATGAAACTGTTGAATATTTCTTATCTATCCTGCAAACAAAGTTTGTTCATTACGAAAACACGTCTATACATATGCATTGCAATCTTTACCGCGGAAAAAAAAATGAAAATTTTAAGATGAAAAAGTCTGATATTTTTCTTATTTCTGGTCAAAATATAGATTGTAGGTACTCGTTAGAACCGCCTAATCGAGGCGGTTCTAACGAGTACCCACAATCTATATTTTAGAGCAGAAAATGGAAAAATAAGGTTCACCCCTGTAAACCCCAGTTTTATCATATAAAAGTGGGGGTCAAAGGGGTTAGAATCATATAGGCGTGTTTTCGAGATGTGGTGCTTGTTGTCCGAGCACGCATTATATATAATTTTGGAACAGAAATAAGACAGCTATATATACTATTTCAAACAACAGTTTCTGTATAATAAATATAGTCTGGTCCTAGTCAGTTATTAGGCGTGTTTGCTAGCGTGATGGCGTCATATCATGATTAACACTAGTTTTCACTGATCTTTATTCACTCCTTTATCACCAGTAGAATATTTATTACATACACCGCTACGAGACACTCCATATTGTCATTCTATCGTCGCCTTTGCAAAACAGTCCGTTTCCTAGGTAACGTAAAGAAGCATTATCATCGGATTTCTATTTGCTTGCGATCAATTTGGCTTTATTAAAAGATTCGTCTTTTTACATTGTATAACATTGCGTTACAAGCTCTCCTAGTTTAATGCAAACGAGTTTGGCTTCCTGAAAAGCTAGAAATATTGATCTGTAGCTGATGTCTGTTTGTCGGGTTTCAACACAGTCGTAGAGAATAATCGGCGTTTTATATTTCTGTCTTTCGCTGACAGCAGCTTGGTTTAATAATGAGTTGTCGCGACAACTGCATTAATAGGAAACACAGGGCTGAAATATCCAGCTTCTGTGCATTGGAAGTAGTATTTACGAAAAAGGATGCGTTCGCAGATGTTTGTTTTCATATCAAAGGGAAATCATTCAAACCAGAATCCTGGTTTCTTTTAATTTGTACTGTAATTGGAACATGGCCGTCATATCAACAGGTCCGTATAGAGTATGGAATAAGGAAAGTGGGTATTACAAGCGTATAGGGCCGTTGCATTATTTGCCTCAAAACCTTCGATTGCGGGCATTCGAAAGAACCGCTCAAAAAAGGAGAAACAACATTTGTTTAGAATATAGCTATAATAGGAAATTCCCTGCTTGTAAACAATGGGAATAGTACTAAATATCAAAGCGCCAAAGGAGCTGTAATGAGAGATTCAATCAGAAATTTCAGGCAGATCTTTACTTATACAGTGTATAAGGCGTTTGTAAAAAGGTTTCCGAAGAGCGAAGCAAAGTTGTCCACTGCAAAAGGGCCGACAACCAAACACGCGGCCCACCACAAAACCCCAGGGACGCCACCACGCAAGAATGGAAAACCCACAATTCCAAAACTTAAATCATGTCTTTTATCACTAATTTTGAAAGAGACAGTACGATTAGAAACAGTCAAAAGTAAATCCAAAATTGGGGCTTCAGGGTCTCAGAATCAGCCTTATTTAACTGTAATTCTTTTGGATAAATTCTATCAACCACCAATAGCGAAAACCCAAAAGGACAGTTACTTTTCAACAAAATGGCCACTTGGCTATCCAAAACAAAAACACATCATAACAAAAATAAACCGCGACAGACAAACCGGCTTGGAACGGTCAGTGAAAAACCTACAGGCATTTGAGGTAATTCCCATATAAATGAATCACCCAGTACAGCATTACGAAATCACGCCTATACAAATACATTGTAACCTTTATCGCCGGAAAAAATAAAATTTTAAGATGAGAAATGTGATATTTTCTTTCTTCTGCTCACAATGTAGATTGCGGATACTCGTTAGAACCGCCTCATCGAGGCGGTTCTAACGAGTATCCACAATCTATATTTTAGAGCAGAAATAAGAAGAATAAGGTTTACCCCTGTAAACCCCAGTTTTACTATATAAAAGTAGGGTTGGAGGGTGTCAAAATTATATAGGCGTGTTTTCGTGATGGTCTTTCAAAACGTTGTGAGACGTGACTAAACATTTTATTTCGGATTTGGCTGTGTTTTATGTACATCTGCAAGTCGTCTGTTACTAGAATTTTATATCAGCCGATAGATATAATTCTTTGCATGATCTTATACTTTATGTTACCAAACAGACGTGTAGTCACGAAAATCTACATAATGGTTTATAAAAACTAAAATTCATATTTTGAAAATTCTGTGTCAAAAGGTATCGGAAACTTGCTTGCAATTAAAATGTGACAGTCTCGTCACGCTTGAATTTTGAAATCTGGAAGGTTATTGGTCTACTATATCAAGGCAAAGCTATATTTCTGGAAATAACAGGAAGAGAAACAATTATTGCTGACATCCAACCTGAGATATCAACATCACGTTAAGAAATACGCGTAACGATTTTTGTACACCAAACTTCAAATGCAAAGTGGGATTTACCAGGACAGTCGTTAATTTCGTTATCTTTGCATTAAGATATGAATAGGTTTTGGCGGATCAAATAGGCGGTTCAAACGACCCCCAAACAAACTATATCTGAAGCGTAATTAGAAAAACTATCGTGCATTTCATCAGAAAAATTATATTATAGGACAGAAACCAAACAGAATGAAACGTTAAACGTAACCAATTTCATATATGGTAAAATCTTGTTATACATATAGCTAAGCTCTCCGCGCGGCGCCATCGTCATTGTAGCCGTCTGGCATTTTTGCTGTACTAATCATTGAAACAGTTTGGTTTGCTTAAATATTTCATAGTTGTATAAGTGAAACGACGTTGAAATTCTTGAAATGGACGTGTTGTGATTAATTCTATATTGTCCAGGAAACATTTGGATGATAAACATTTTAACTAAGAATAAACAAATTCTAACAAATTGATGATTGTCACAATAAAATAGTAAGGTGCCAAGAAACAGCTAAAATATAAAACGAGCCACCTGATGAGATTTTTTTATTTCTGTTTTCTTTCTTTTTTTTTCTTTTTTTTTTTTTCTTTTGTCATTTGCGATCAACAAACGGACATCTGCATCTTGGTTTTCGATTTCTGAATGGTACAATACCTCTAGTTTCTATTTCAAAACTTATTGCTCTTTGAAGCCGGGCATGTTGGTTTCTGTCTTGCCTGGTCCACGGATGCTTGGGGTCAGGTCATTTGCTAATGTTTTTTTTTTTTCAAATTGTTTTGCATTTTGCTATAATTAGAACACTTACCATCATCATAAAACATGTTCAGAAACTTTTAGACACAGTTTAAAAAAAACGTCTTTTTTCTGTCAAAATAGAAGTGGAGGCAATGCTCATGAATCGATACAATTAACCCACAGCTCCCATCAGAGACACCAAAGTGAAAGAAACACAAACATGAAACAACAGACCCTTTTGGAAACATCAATAGCTGAACGCCAAACGGGCAGTTACTTTCCCGCACAATGGCCAATTGGCTATCCAAAACAAATTGATATAAGCGACACAAACACTCAAAGACAAACCATAACAAAAATAAACCGCGACAGAAGAACCGCCTTGGTTTGTTTGTTTGATTTGATGTTTAACGTCCCCGTCAAGACTGTAAAGGTCATTTGGGAGACGTCGCTTCCAATTTTGTGGGACTTTTACCAGACATTGAGATGAAATGACATCTCAATCCCTGCCGCCTAATGAAACCATAAGGGTTTATAAGCATGGACGGTCCGACATTCGCACCGCTTTGCCTGGGCAGGCTTAGATCCTCTAAGTGGTATACCAGTACTCGTGTGCGGGTCGGTTTCAGCTCTGCGTGAACGCATCATGCAGCACATCTATGGACGGGGCCGAAGAGAACCGCCTTGGAACGGTCAGTGAAACGAATTCCACTTGGGGAGAGGGGCTTAAATCGATTTTTCGTGGCCACAATCCTCGCCCTTACTTCCGTTACGATTCAGACAACTATTTTGTTCAGTCCGCATGAAGGCCTCCTAACTCATCAGTGCAACATCTCCGTGAACACAAAAAAATCAAAGAAAAAAAGAGATGAAAAAAAAACAGTGAGGAACCACTGAAATGCTGGAGCAAAAGAACTCCGATGGGCCCGACCAAGACAGATCACCAGGCACCATCCAACATTACAAAGAATTAGATTCTCTCTAATTCTCAGTAAGCCTTTACGCTGGAACCGTCATACAATCTGAGGCCTGACCCACCGGCGTGCAATTAAAGAGGGAAGCAAAGTGACTGGGTTACCTACCAGGCATGCAGTCTGCCGTATAACATTTATGTTGTACCCATTTTTTTATGATTTCATTAATGATTTTCCGAAATTGGGTTCTGAAGTCATTACGGTTATATATTTTTCTGAATGTATATACTAAGTCACCATAAAGTTCGGGTTGTTGAATTCCAATGTTGAATTTTGAAATTAAATCAGAATGACGTCTATAAAATTTTGAAAAGGCTTTGCGTAGTTTATGGTACCGATAACCGTGATTAAGAAGTTTAACAATTAACAATATATTACGAGTGTTGAAGTCAGTTACATGACTACAAACTCTGGCAAATCGAATTAATTGCGAAATATAAACGCCATAGGATGGTGCACGAGCAACATCACATCCAAAAAAGGAAAATTTACAATCTCTTTATCATACATTTTGCAAGAAACAAACCCATCTTCAATAGATAGATGTAAATCAAAAAACGGGCCTCGGTATCAATATAATTTGCTATATTTCACTGAAATTCGTGGGGGTAAATTTGACTAATCAAACCATAAACATAGGTATTGTCAAAATTTAATAAATATCTCGAAGTCGAGCTAAAAGCTGCAATGTTTTCAGATTGGCATATTAGTCGCAGATACGATTGACTAGGCGGAGCTACTCAGGTGTTGTCAATATATGTCAAATTCGCTGAGTTCACCAGAAAATTCGGTAGAGTGCCTTTCGCATGCTTTTTGCAAGCGGTTCCAAATAGCCATATACACCACAGCTTTGTTTGTGTTAAAGTTGAATTCACACAATATCGGGTGACTTGGTTTACCTTTTTGTTAATGGAACATTCCGAAGACAGCTGCAAACGATATCTCCGCCTAGTCAGTCTTATCGGCGATTACTATATCCAGCAGAAAGGGACATCATGAAGTCTCTCTCATAACAAAAAAAAAATAAATAAATAAAACAGATAAGCCACAAGGGGTGCGCAATTAGTACCCATGGGAATACCCACAACTTGTCTCAATAACTTAGTACCAAATCTTATGTAAATATTGTGAAGTAGAAAGGCGAGAGCTTCACACAATGTCTGAATAATTTTTATGCTCTTCTGAAGTGAAAAAAGCATTTCTTCCCTATGAAATATCCATTCAATAAAATTATTAATTTTTTCTTTTATAAGATTATGCTGAAATATAGTGTAAAGCGTGAAAAAATCGTAAGTAGACAGACTTCCGGAATTTGGAATTTTTCAGGCAAAACCCAGGCACTGTTTGGAACCTTTCAGGCAAAATTCAGACAATATACATCTGAATTTTGTCTGAACTTTTTAACCAGGGTTCAGATAATCCAAAGACACTTTCAGAAAGGTTTCCTCAAAGTTTTTTCATCTCTGTGGTTGATTGATTTTTGTGTTCACGGAGATATTGCACTGATGAGTTAGGAGGCCTTCATGCGGACTGAACATCTTATTTGTGGAAATCGCGACGGAAGTAAGGGCGAGGATTGTGGCCACGTAAAATCGATTTAAGCACCCTGTGGAGTTCATTTCCACTGACCGTTCCAAGGCGGTTATTCTGTCGCGTTTCTTTTTTTTTTTGTTATGGTTTGTCTTTGGGTTTTTGTGATGCTTATATTATTTTATTTTGGATAGCCTATTGGCCATTTTGTGGGAAAGCAACTGTCCTTTTGGCTTTCCGCTATTGATGTTTCCATTAGGTCTGTTGTTTCATGTTTGTGCTTCTTTCCATTTGGTGTCTCTGATGGGAGCTGTGGGTTGATTGTATCGATTCCTGATCATTGCTTTCACTACTATTTGTCATGAACGAAAACGTCTGGATATCAGTTTATTTAAAACTTCGTTAGAATTTTTTATAGACCAAAGCATATTTCTACCTGATCTTTCGAAGACCTTGTCGCAATATTTTATCACATGTTTTTGGATGCCAGTAAAACATGAAGTTAATAATTTGGAGAGTTAAGTGGTGGCACAAGAGCTTTAATTTGCAATAAACCGTGCTTTATATGGTCCGATGGGCCTGACCAGAGACAGAGCATAAGGCACCAACCAACATTACCTTGAATTAGATCTCTCTATTTCTCAATAAGCCCTTACGCTGGAACCATCATAGAATCTGAGGCCTGACCCACCGGCGTGCAATTAAAGAATGAAGCAAAGTTGTCAACCGTGATTGGCTTAACTACCAGTCTGTCGTATAACATTTATGTTGTTGCCAATCATTTAATATCGACGAATGATTTAACGAAATCAGGTACTGAAGTTTTTGCAATTATATATTTTTCTGAACTTTACATAAGATGTACTAGCATGCAAAATTTAAAAAAGAAGAAGAAAACTCCTCTATGGGAAAGCCCCTTTATGTATTCCTGACCTTAACGAGTTGCCATAATAGACATTTGGACTAAAATAAATGACCATAAAAAAACATGTCTATCTCTAAAGCTAAAAGAATGAATGTGCTATCGTTATTCAAAGTAATAAATCCCGCTTCTTCCGGGGAGGTGGTGCATGTGTTAATGCGCGAAACCTTTCCTAGAACTGGTTTCAAGATATACCAAGGTAGTTGGCCGATATTCCGTTAGGCAACGCCTTCAGTTTATAGTGGACTGGTTTAATCATCCTGTTACGAGCCAAGAAAGGAATTTATATGCGAAACAGCAAACAAGTCTAAAAAGGTGACCGAAATGTAGTTACAGTATATTTCAACTAATACAGCCAACCCTCTATTTGCCGACATTCATTTTAACGGCAAAACTCGTTATAACGGCAAATTGAATGGTTCTGGTTTTCGTGCTGTTCTGGCGCCCAAACGAACTCGGTAACCTTTCTTTTATTGCATATTTCTATTAAGATGTACTAGCATGCACAATTGAACAAAAGAAGGAATTCCCTTATAGGAGAGCCCCTTTACGTATTCCCGACCTTAACGAGTTGCCATAACTAAGCCTGCCCAGGCAAAGCGGCGGTGAGAGTCAGATCGTCCAATGCATATATGCCTTCTGGTTTCATTAGACGACAGAGCTTGAGATGTCATTTAATCTCAATGTCGGGTAAAAGTCCTACGAAATTGGAATCAACGTCTCCAAAATGACCTAAATAGTGTTGACGGGGACGTTGAATAGAAGTAGTGGAATCGATACAATTAACCCACAGCTCCCATCAGAGACACCAAAGGGAAGGAAACAAAAACACGAAGCAACAACACCAACAGCGGAAAGCCAAAAGGACAGTTACTTTCCCACAAAATGGCCAAAAGAGTATCCAAAATAAAATGATATGAGGAACACAAACACCCCAAAAAATAAACCGCGACAGAAGAGCCGCCTTGGAACGGTCAGCGGAAACGAATTCCACTGTAGGGGCTTAAATCGATTTTACGTGGCCACAATCCTCGCCCTTACTTCCGTCGCGAATAAGACAAATAGTTTGTTCAGTCCACATGAAAATTTTGAGTAATCATCCATACCACTGCAGCGGCTTTGCACTCATCACGTGAACAAGTCCATGAAATAAACACCCCCTTATCCCCATTTTATAGAGAGCAAACTGGGGTTTACGGGGTATACGTTGTTTTTCTTATTTCTGCTCCAAGACATAGATTGTGGGTACTCGTTAGAACCGCCTCAATGATGCGGTTTTAACGAGCACCTCAGCCTAGTATGTTTTGAGTATAAATAAGAAAAATATCACGGATTTTACTCAGAAAAGTAGCCATTTTGGAGATATGAAAAATGCACAATATTGCACGGTAGTGTTACCGGAATGTAATGTTTTGGGTAAGGCAAAGAGTGTAGACACTAATATTTTAGGTAAGGTAGCAGCGGCTGATAAGGGTTTGCATGGTTTGGATAAAATAGAAGACTTTCAGGGTTACAGGAAACAGTCTAAAGCTTTGTCCAAGACATTTTCTCCACCCTACAGTCCACACGCCAATGCTGTGCTCTGTTTACGACATTTCTATTAACAGTAAATCATGCCGTACTGCTAGAGTAGCTGAGAAGCCATAAGACCGCGGAGGGTGTATCAGATAATTAAATTATTTCTAAACAGTAACCGTTGCCATGTTGTTGTGTTAAAGCAATCATAGTTGCTTCTCTTGCGTTTATTAAATGAGTTTATCATATGACGTCGCATCTGAGAGTGAAATAACGCCATGTAATATTTTCGATAATCCACTAGTGGATTAAATATGCAAATTGGGCAGATACGCCCGTAACGTTACATGTACGACGTCCTTAACGACGTCGCGTTTACTTATAGCGGAATATTGACATTTTTTAAACAATCGTGAATAAAATGCGTGTAAATGTTATATAATAAATAGAATCTTGCGTTCGTGCTCGTATATTATTGAATTTATTAAACTCGTTGAGGAAAAGGGTTAAAATGCTCGGCAAAACCTCGCATTTTATCCCTTTTCCTCAACTTGTTTAATAAATTCAATAATACATGAGCACTCATGTAAGATCCTCTATATACATTGGCAACTGTTACCCAAAATTAAAAAGGGAAACGATCATGAATTCTGATTTTTAAATAGAGGATCTTAAATGAGTGTTAATGTATTATTGAATTTATTAAACGAGTTGAGGAAAAGGGATAAAATGCGAGGCTTGCCGAGCATTTTATCCTTTTTCCTCAACGAGTTTAATAAATTCAATAAAAGCCTCACATTTTATCGCTTTTCCTCAACTCGTTTAATAAATTCAATAATACATGGACACGAATGCAAGATTCTATTTATCATGTGACATTTAAAGCAAATTTTATTCATGCTTTGTTTACAAAAATGTCAATGGTCCGCCATTAGTAAACGCGACGTCGATAAGGACGTCGTACATGAAACGTTACGGGACGTATGTAGCTAATTTGCATATTTAATCCACTAGTGGATTATCGAAAATATTACATGGCGTTATTACACTCTCAGACGCGACGTCATATGATAAAGTGGATTATTCCATCCTTAAAACTGTACAAAATAGAAGTGAAGACAATGATAAAAAATCGATACAATTAACCCACACTTCCAGTCAGGGACACCAGAGGGAAAGAAACACAAACATGAAACAACTAGACCCTTATGGAAACATCAATAATGGAAGCCAAAAGGACAGTTACTTTCCCACAAAATGGCCAAGTGGCTATCCAAGACAAAAAGGATATAAGCGATACATTCACTCAAAGACAAACAAACCATAACAAATATAAACCGCGAGAGCAGAACCGCCTTGGAACGGTCAGCCAAAAGAATTTCATTTGTGTGTGGGGGTGGGGGTGGAGGTGGGGGTGGTGTGCCTTTTACGAGGGCCGCAATCCTCGCCGTTGATTCCGCCACGATTTAGACAAAATATTTGGTCAGTCCGCATGAGGTCTTCCTAACTCATCGGTGCAATGTCTCCGAGAACACAACACAAACAACCACAGAGGTGAAACAACGTTGTAGAGTCGACAGCAACAAAACACTGAAAGTATGGAGCAAAACAAAACCAACCGTTAGACTCCGATGGGCCCTACCAGTGAAAGAGCATCAGGTACCAACCAACATTACTTAATTTAAGCTTCACACTGGAACCGTCATAGAATCGGAGGCCTGACCCACCTGCATGCAATTAAAGAGGGTAGCAAATTATCAACCGTGATTGGGTTAACTAACATGCATGCAGTCTGTCGTATAATAATAATGTTGTATCCAATCTTTATATATCGAAGAATTATTTTACGAAATTGGGTATATATTTGTCTGAATTTAAATACTGAGTAACCTTAAAAGTAGAAGTGAAGGCAATGATCAGGATTCGATACAATTAACCCACAGATTCCATCAGAGACACCAAAGGAAAGAAACACCAACATGAAACAACTAGACCCTAATTGAAAAAAATTAATAGGGGAAAGCCAAAAGGACAGTTACTTTCCCACAAAATGCCAATAGGCTATCCAAAATAAAATAATATAAGCGACACAAACAAAATGACAAAAATAAACCGCGACAGAAGAACCGCCTTTGAACGGTCAGTAAAACGAATTCCACTGGGTGGGGGTGGGGGGGGGGGGGGCTTAAATCGATTTAACGTGGCCACAATCCTCGCCCTTACTTACGTCGGGATTTAGACAAATAATTTTATCAGTTCGCATGAAGACATTCTAGCTCATAAAAGCATCGCGTTTATTATATATTTATGTAAATCCATAAACGGGGCCTCGGTCTAAGAAGAATTTGCTCTGTTTAACTAAAATTCTTGTGGGTTGGTGGGGGGTAAATTTGACTGATCTAACCATTGAAATAGGTATTGTCAACATTTAATAAATCATCCAAATATCTAGAAGTCGAGCTAAAGGCCTAAATGATTTCAGATTGATTTTCAACTGAAAGGGACATCATGGAATCTCTTTCATAACGAAACAAAATGAAAGATCAGCCATAAGGGGACGCAATTCGTACCCATCGGAATACCGACCATGTGTTTAAATAACTTTGTACCAAATCTTATGTAAATATTATCAAGTAGAAAAGTTAGAGCTTCACACACTTTCTGACATGACCATAAAGTATAATTTCCATGCTTTCAGAAGTGAAAAAAGCATTTCTTAATATTCCCTATGAAATGTTCATTCAATTAAATGCTATTAATTTATGAGGATGTATAGTGTAAATGGTTAAAAAATCATAAGAAAACAGCATTGAAGCTAAAAAATTTCTGGATTTCAATTTATTTAATAGACCTTAAAAAGAATTTTTAAGACCAAAACAGATAGCTTATATTATTTTGTTTTGGATAGCCAATTGGCCATTTTGTGGAATAGCAACTGTCCTTTTGGCTTTCCGCTACTAATGTTTTCATTATGATCTAGTTGTTTCATGTTTGTGTTTCTTTCCCTTTGGTGGGCCTGGTGGGAGATGTGGGTTAATTGTATCGATTCCTAATCATTTCCTTCACTTCTATTCTCTCTGATCTTTCAAATACTTTGTCGCAATGGTAGCATGATTTGAAATGTCGAGCAAATCTGTTCAAAGACACTTTCTTCTAACCTGCAGCATGGCACTAAAATATACAAATATCCTCAGTAATACAAGACAAACAAATAGCTTGCATTACGAAAATACGCCTATACAAATACATGGTAAATTTTACCGCCTTAAAAATGAAAAATTTCAGTTGCAAATTTGTGATATTTTTCTGATTTCTGCTCAATATATAGATTATGGGCACTCGTTAGAACCGCCTCGATGAGGCGGTTCTAACGAGTACCCACAATCTATATTGTAGAGCAGAAATAAGAAAGAAAAGGTATACCCCTGTGAACCCCAGTTTTTCCTATATAAAAGTGGGGTTCAAGGGGGTCAATATTATATAGGCATGTTTTCGTGCTGAAAACACTTTTACACAAGGACTATCGAAGCAGGACTTTACAGTGACCTAATTTCATAAATTAAAGAAAATCGTTGGTAAATCGAATATGTTAAAACAACTAGAAACTACCAACCGCTTCAAAAAAAAAAACAAAACAAAAAAAAAAAAAAAAAAAAACGTTATAACACGGATACTAAACGACAGACTTCACACCTATGTTTTGATCCAATCCGCTTTGATACCTATATTTTCTCCGTAAATTGCACGGCGGTGGGTCCGGACTAAGCCTCTATGTCGATATATGTGTGCCCTTCCTAATTGTGTCGTTTATTGGCCGTTAACGTTCCCCTCTGCTTTTTCTATGACGTCATTAACCAAAATCTTTCATAAGATGATAGGTGCCTGATGTTAAGTCTTTTGCAACCCTCGGTGCAACTGTCTTTCAGTGTTAAACACAAACAAACTTAACATTCTTTCGACAAGGATTAAACTGTTGTCTAAGTATATGGTGTGTAACCATACCGGAGGTATAACCATACCGGAGGTATTTTCCAGTTACGCCATGAAACGCTCGAGACTAAACCGGAGTATCAACAATCCAATCTAAATGGCCAAAAACATCTTATACATGTTCTAATCGCGACGGAAAAAAGGGCGAGGATTGCGGCCGCGTTAAATCGACTTAAGCCCCACACTCCCCCAGTGAAGTAGAAGTAAACCAAAGATCAGGATTCGATACAATTAACTTACTCCACCCACCAAAGACACAAATCCGTTTCATTGACCGTTCCAAGGCGGTTCTTTTGTCACGTTTTATGTTTAGTGATGGTTTGGCTTTGAGTACCGCTTATATTTGTCTGTTTTGGATAGCCAGTTGGCCATTTTAAGGGAAAATAATTGTCCTTTTGGCTTTCCGCTATTGCTGTTTCCATTAGGGGCTTGTTATTTAATGTTTGTGTTTCTTTCCCTTAGGTGTCTCTGATCGGAAGTGTTGGTTTATTGTATCGCTTCCTGATCGATGTTTTCACTTCTATATTTTAAACCTGCGTTTGCCTCATAAATATAATTTTTATACAGTGATGGTCATTGTTTTCACTTCTATGTTTTAAATAGAAGTGGAGGCAATGATCAGGAATCGATACAATTAACCCACAGCTCTCATCAGAGACACCAAAGGGAAAGAAACACAAACACGAAACAACAGACCCCAATGGAAACCTCAACAGTTACTTTCCCACAAAATGGCCAACAGGCTATCCAAAACAAAATAATATAAGCGGCACAAACGCCCAAAGACAAACCATAACAAAAATAAACCGCGACAGAAGAAGCGCCTTGGAACGGTCAGTGGAAACGAACTCCACCGGGCGGGGTGGGGGGGGGGGGCTTAAATCGATTTTACGTGGCCACAATGCTCGCCCTTACCTCCATCGCGATTAAGACAAATAATTTTTTCAGTCCGCATGAAGGCCTCCTAACTCATCTGTTAGCCTTATAAATATATCTTTATACAGTGAAGCCATGTATATATCGTATTGAAGGCAGGAACAGGAAACCTCGCAAACTTTGACTGCCGATCAGTTCTGAGACATCTGCAGTCCTTCCCAGCGCTGCCAACGATAACAAAAGTATTTCACTGCAGTTTCAAAGTACACGAGAGAACAATTAACGTCTGAATTTATTTCTTGAAATATTAATTTCTAGCGTGATAAACCTGATCTATTTATTAAATTTTAAATGTCAAGAAATATTAAACATTAGAAAAGCTTTTGCTGTTACAATAAGACTAACACGAGGGATCAAATGGCATCAGACAATGTGTTTGAATTGAGGTTTAACATCCCCGTCAGCACTGTAAAGGTCATTTTGGAGACGTTGCTTCCAGTACTCGTGTGCGGGTCAGTTTCAGCTCTGCGTGAAAGCTTTGTGCAGCCCATCTATTTCTTCAAGCCCCGATGGGCGGGGGCCTGTGGCATCAGACAAATCTTTGATACTCTAGGTTTCTAGCTTGGTAAATCCTACAAAAATAAATGTGCTGTCTGCAAGACTTTCATCAGACTGCGCATCCACGTGGTCTGATCAGAGTATGTGGTGTTCACATGATCAGTAATGCAGTAAACCTAGACTTAAAGGCTGATAACATAGTTCTGATTTTCGGTTCGAATGTTTGTCAGTCGACACAAAGTTTCTAAGCACAGAAGTTCTTCTGTGCTGATGTCCACGTGATTATCACTGATATGTAGGAATAGTATGAAAAAAATAGATGCGCTATTCTTAACGCTTGATTCAGTGTTGCGTAAGAGGGAGGTCCATAAAATCTGGACTGAAATCATGTGTTGGGCTCGGAAAACAGTGTAAACCCAGATCAGACGCCTGAGAACATGGCGTCTGATCAGGGTCTACACTGTTTGCTTACTGTTCAGGAATTATTGGCTTACGAAACGGTCCAAAAATCCCGTCCAGGATCATCATCACGTGAACAAGTCAGTGAAATAAAGACCTCCTAAACCCCACTTTATCATGATAGAGAAAACTGGGATTTAGTGGGGTAAACATTATTTTCCATATTTCTGCTTCAAGATATAGGTTGTGGGTACTCGTTAGAACCGCCTCAATGAGGCGGTTCTAACGAGCACCAAAAACCTATATTTGCAGTATAAATAATTAAGATATCACAAGTTTAACTTTTTTGAGGTTTGAAAAATCCACTATATCACACGGGTGTTTTATCGTAATGTAACGCGAGCGATCAAATGGCATCAAACAAACTCTTTGATGCACTAGATTTCTAGCTTAGTAAATCCTAAAACAATAAATGTGCTGTCTGCAAGACTTTCATCAGACTGCGCATCCACGCGGTCTGATCAGAATACGTGGTGTTCTCGTGGTCAGTAATGTACTCCTAGACTTAAAAGGCTAATACCAAAGTTCTGATTTTTGGGTCGAATATTTGTCAATCGACCCAAAGTTACTAAGCACTGGTTTGCTGGAAGTTCAGGTGATGCTATTTATAGAAAATAGACGCGCTATTCTTACCGCTTGATTCAGTGTTGCGTAAGAGGGAGGTCAATATATTCTGGACTGTTTTCATGTGTTGGGCTTGGTAAGCAGTGTAAACCAGATCCGACATCTGATCAGGGTAAACAGTGTAAACACGGATCAGACGTCACATGGCGTCTGATCAGGGTCTACACTGTGTGCTTACTGTGCAGGAATTTAAAGGAATGTAAAGGTTAAACGAAACGGTCCAAAATCAGGGTCTACACTGTATGTTACTGTATAGACGAAACGGTCCAAAATCTTCAGTTAAATAAATTAAAGCAATTCTTCTGATACCGAGGCCCCGTTTTTGGATTTACATCTATTTATTGTAGATGGGTTTGTTTCTTGCAAAATTCATGATAAACGCCATGATTTTGATTTTGAGATTGTAAAGTTTCATTTTTTGGATGGTGATGTTCCTCGTGAGCCATACTATGGCGTTTATATTTCGCAATTAATTCGATTTGCCCGAGTGTGTAGTCATGTAACGGACTTCAAAACTCGTAATAAATTGTTAACTGCTAAACTTCATAATCAGGGTTATCGGTACCATAAACAACCCAAAGCCTTTTCAAACTTTTTTATAGACGCCATTCTGATTTAATTTAAAAATTCAATATTGGACTTACTCGTAAAATCTCTTCTGCAACAAGGTCTATCGGAACCCGAATTTTATGGTGACTTAGTATATAAATTCAGAAAAATATATACTTGCAATGACTTCAGCACAGAATTTCATAAAATCATTCTTCGGTATAAAAAAAGATTGGCTACACCACAAGCTGCGTGCATGGTAGTTAAACTAATCACGGTTGACAACTTCGCTTCCCTCTTTATTTGAACGCCGGTGGGTAAGGCCTCAGATTCTATGACGGTTCCAGCGTAAAGGCTTACTGAGAATTAGAATTTAATGTTATGTAATTATGGTTGGTGTCTGATATTCTGTCTCTGGCCGGGCCCATCGGAGTCTAACTGTTGGTTTTCCTTTGCTCCAGCGTTTTAGTGGTTTCTTGCTGTCGAGTGCTCGTCGTTGTTTTATCTCAGTGGTTCTTTGGTTTTTGTGTTCTCGGAGATGTTGCACTGATGAGTTAGGAGGCCTTCATGCGTACTTAACAAATTGTTTGTCTAACCGCCTTGGAACGGTCAGCGGAAACGAATTCCACTGGGGGGCTTAAATCGATTTTACGTGCCCTTACTTCCGTCGCGATGAAGACAAATAATTTGTTCAAGGCGGTTCTTCTGTCGCGGTTATTTTTATTTTGGTTTGTCTTTGGGGGTGTGTATCGCTTGTGTCATTTTGCTTTGGATAGCCAACTGGCCATTTTGTGGGAAAGTAACTGTCCTTTTGACTTTTCGCTTTTGATGCTTCAATAAGAGTCTAGTTATTTCATGTTTGTGTTCCTTTTTATTTTTATTTTTTATATATTTTTTCTTTTTTTTGTGTCTCTGATGGGGGCTGTGGGTTAATTTATCGATTCTTGATCATTGCCTTCACTTCTTTTTTTTGCAAAAGATTTGTCTGAATCGCGACGGAAGGAAGGGCGAGTATTGCGGCCGCGTAAAGTCGATTTAAACCCCCAAGTATAATTCTTGTCACTGACCGTTACAAGGTGGTTCTACTGTCCCGGTTTATTTTTGTTATGGGTTTTCTTTGAGTGTATGTATCGCAAATATCATTTTATTTTGAATAGCCAATAGTCGCGGTTTATTGAAAGTTGATTTTTAAAATCAAGTTTCTAAGTCAACACATTTCTACTTGCGGTACTGGACCGCGTTACTCCACTTCCGCTGTTCGTTCGCTGCATAAAATATTCCAAAGGAACTCTTGAAAGTCAAATTTATAGGCATGGACATCTTTCAAAATATTTCATTTTTCGAGACTTTATACGGATTGAATATAAATTGGCACAGAAAGACTAATTCTGAAAAGAAAACAATACTCTGGGACTATTTTCCTACGCGCTTATGCAACTGGTTTGTGATTTTACTCTTTCATTCCTGGGTTTCTGAACAGGACTCTTCTCGCTTTTAATATATTCTTATAGAAAGGGATTTCTGAGTAGTTCACTGACATGATGGCAAACAGTGTACATGTAGATCCTGGCGAGACGTGCTAGCTACGTGCCGTCTTATCAGGATCTGCACGGTTTGCATAGATACAGTGTATTTCTACCTCGGCGTCTGAACCGGTCTACAGGGTTAAAAGGGTTAGCTCGCTTTCCTATGTTTATCTGTGGCCAACTAAACTACCCTTTACTGGCCGACATCGAACACAGTTATTCACCTGCTTTCGAGAGCTCCAATTACAAAATATGTGTCGCTTAAGGCTTTAAGCTGTGAGTTTTAAATCAAGTTCCGTACTTTTAGCAAATAGTGAAGACACAGATCAGACGCTACATTCTGTGGCCTCTAATCTGTGTTTCCGAATGTCCCAGTATGGAAACAATTGGCGTGTATGGGTTAATGTATAGGTTGGAATAAACGCCTTGGTTAGACAGTCTGATTAGTTCGCTAAACGTGACGTCTGATCGGGGTTATAATGTCTAAATCTAATGGTTTAAATATGATCTCTTTTTTTTTTTTCGTCAAGTTATTCTCCTCTTTAAGTCCCCACGCCAGAAGGAACATAGCTCCGAGCGGCTGCACAAAATATGAGCATCTTCGTATCAACGCGACGTTGATGCGACGCTGCTAAGGCGTCATGTGCCCGCTAGGAGAACTTCTACTTTTCTCTTTAAGATTATTAGCAGATGATACAAGCACAGAATGTACTGAGCTAATTTATAAGTTTATGGTTTTACCATGAAAAATTAGCAGACACGTTTTCCCTCCTTCCTTCCTTTTTCGTGGGGATGATTGGGTAAGGCAAAGGTGGTGTGTATCTTGTGTCACGCGGGAGTCCAGCTGATATTTACTTACATTTGGGCAAGGCCTGTTGTCCTTGCAGCAGGTAACGGGAGAGAGAGAGAGAGAGGGGTGGGTTTGTTGTTATTTCTTCTGTTTCTACACTTCCATTCATTTTCCTCTTTCTCCTCTGTCCCTCACTTTCATCTCCTCTACTATATCTTCTATCTCTTTTCTCCCTTTCTCTTGGAGAAGATAAAAATGATCTACAAGGGTTGACCTGTCGTTACACTCTAAACAATCGATGAATCAATATTTTTTTCTTCGTCGAATTTTTTTACCCTCTGGGACCTTCTCAAAATATCTAGATAACTGCTTGATCTACGACTGACATTTTTATCATGATAATTATTCCTCATAAATCAACTTTCCTCAGTACTTTCAGTAATTTGATTTTTGTTATGGGTTTTCTTTGAGTGTATGTATTGCTTATATCATTTTGTTTTGAATAGCCAATAGGCCGTGTTGTGGATCATAACTGTCCTTTTGGCTTTCCGCTATTGGTGTTCCCATTAGGGTCTAGTTATTTTTTGCTAGTCGTTCATGCCCTTTGGTGTCTCTGATGGGAGATGTGGGTTAATTGTATAGATTCCTGATCACTGCCTTCACTTTTCTTTTGCTATGTGTAATGTTTAATAAAAGATCTGCCAGTCTCTCATTTTTTTATCTGTATTGTCTGTTTATTATTTTGACGGTTTTCCTTGATCTCCAATAGCGCCACAATAAAACGACCGCCAAGTATAGGTGTTTGACAGTACTTCTAAGCCATTAACTGTAAGTCCGAAAAATGTCTACAGGTTACTGATAAAAATAAAAGTATCATCAAGGGATGCGGTCGCAAAATGTAGCACATACTTGGAGAAAAACACTCACAGTGAACGCGCGCAACATCAATCGCAAAACAATCAGTCCGCTCTTCTACTGAGTATAGAAGTGAGACACGTTCATATAATTCTAACCCCATTGAGTCCCACCTTGATATAGTAAAACTTTTGTATACAGGGATAAACCTTATTTACTTATTTTCTTATTTCTGCTCTAAAATATAGATTGTTGGTAGTCGTTAGAACCGTCTCGATGAGGCGATTCTAACGTGTCCCCTCAATCTATATTTTGAGCAGAAATAAGAGAAAATCGAGGCGATTCTAACGTGTGTCTTCAATCTATATTTTGGGCAGAAATAAAAACAATATCACAATTTTTCATCTGAAAATGTCACTCAGTTCATTTTTTCCGAGGTCAAATTTATTTTAATGGGCGTGTTTTCATAATGACATGATGGACTGGGTACGATATGTAATATTAATACGAACGTTGATTGATTTGTGCTACTGTATTGAAGTTGTTTTAGTGGTATGTTTAACAAAAGACAGAAAGGATCTGATATCAACTTGGAAACAGTTTCATTACTACAGTTTCACATGGGAAACAGTTTCATTACTGCATACCACACGGAATCTTTCATTTATTACTTTTGGGCAGGTCCAGTAAAGATTGATGGAGTTGCAGCCTTTATGCGGACTGAACAAATTATTTGTCTAAATCGCGGCGGAAGTAAGGGCGAGGATTGTGGCCACGTAAAATCGATTTAAGCCCCCCAGTGGAAATCTTCCACTGACCGTTCCAAGACGGCTCTTCTGTGGCGATTTATTTATGTTGTTGTTTGTTACTTACTGTGTGTATCACTTTTGTCTTTTTAGTTTGGATGGCCATATGGCCATTTTGTGGGAAAGTAACTGTCCGTATGGCCTTCCTTTGTTTAGGTTTCCATTATGGTCTTGTCGCTTAATGTTTGTATGTCTTTCCCTTTGGTGTCTTTTATGGGCGGAGTAAGTTAATTGTATCAATTTCTGATCTTTGTTTTACTTCTACTTTAAAAAGAAAATTCCGGTACTCTATGTAAACATTGGACTAATTGATCATAGATCTGTGTCTTAACTGTTTTGACACTGTCCGCACTTTTTGGAATATGCGGGTTTAACTTTTAACCTGCTGTTCACGACAACCCCATATCTTATGAAACAGTGTAGATCCAGATCTGATGGCTTCTGAAGAACCCTTATCCTGCTGTTCACGACAACCCCTATCTTCTGAAACAGTGTAGATCCTGATCAGATGGCTTCTGAAGAACCCTTATCCTGCTGTTCACGACAACTCCTATCTTCTGAAACAGTGTAGATCCTGATCAGATGGCTTCTGAAGAACCCTTATCCTGCTGTTCACGACAACCCCTATCTTCTGAAACAGTGTAGATCCAGATCTGATGGCTTCTGAAGAAGCCATCTGATCAGGATCTACACTGTTTGACATTCAGTTTATGGATTTGTAAGAATAAATAACATTAAGTAATCTGATTGGTTCAAAGTCGGAAATGGGTGTGGCTAAACTGAATATTCAGCAAGAGAAGGGTTAACATTGATCCTAGTTTTGCCGTAGGAGAAAACACCGTTTTCTAAAGAATATAATATGATTCCACTATAAAGAATATAATATGATTCCACTATAAAGAATATTATATGATTCCACTATAAATACCATACTGCTACAGACACCTATGCAAAATATTCTTCATGGAAGTGATGGCTTTCACAGAGGTGTTTGTTTGTTTGATTTGAGGTTTAAGGTCCCCGTCAACACTGTAAAGGTCATTCTGGAGACGTTGCTTCCAATTTTGTCGGACTTTTTCCCGACTCAAGCCCTGCCGCCGAGTGAAACCAATAGGGTTTATAAGCATAGACGGTCCGACTCGCACCGCTTTGTCTGGGCAGGCTTAGATCCTCTAAGCGGTTTACCAGTACTCGTGTGTGGGTCGGTTTCAGCTCTGCGTGGAAGCATCATACAGCCCATCTATTTCTTCAAGCCCCGATGGGCGGGGGCCGTTACAGAGGTATGCATTAGCTTTGAAGGTAATTATCAGGAACCCGAAAACAAGCCTATATAATTTTGACCCCCTTGAACCCCACTTTTATATAGTAAAACAGGGGTTTACAGGGGTAAACCTTATTTCTCTTATTTTTGCTCTAAAATATCGATTGTGGGTACTCATTAGAACTGCCTCATCGAGGCGGTTCTAACGAGTACCCACAATCGATGAGGCGGTTCTAACGAGTACCCACAATCTATATTTTGAATAGAAATACGAAAAAATTCACAATTTTTCAACATAAAATTTTCATTTTTTCGGCGATAAAGGTTACAATGTATTTGTATAGGCGTGTTTTCATAATGCATCCAAGGTATCAAAGGGAAAAGAACACGAACCTAAACCAACATCACTAAAATAAAATGTCACAGGCGTCATGATGGCCGTACATCATTACGATAACAAACCCGTACGACATAGTGCATTTTTTTCACATCTCCAAAATGGCTACCTTTCTGACGAAAATCGATGATATTTCCCTTATTTGTAAAGCAAGCATAGGTTGTGGGTTCTCGTTAGAACCGCCTCATTAAGGCGGTTCTAACGAGTACCCACAACCTATGTCTAGGAGCAGAAATAAGGAATATAATGTAGATCCCCGTAAACCCCTGCTTTCTCTATATTAAAAGAGGGGTGTAAGGGGGTGTTATTTAGACGGACTTGTTAGCGTGATGTGAAAATCATGCACGCACATACCAGCAATGAATTGATTATAGATACAGGCCAAAACTATAGCCATGCAGTAAAATTAAGTTAAACAGATATTATCGATTGAACTACATGTAAGTATCCCTAAAAAATCTGATTGAAATTCCATAGAAAAATTAAAAAGAGAAACAACCAGGAACTGATACAATCAGAACCCAAATTCTTCCCACAATATCACTGTGGAATAATGACGAAACATGGAGTGACGACAGAAAACAAAACAGACCACAGGAAAACCGAGTCAGCAGATTTTTCCCAAACAGGTTGAGACTCCGAGTACTTCAAGGGCGGTTAATATGCAGAAGTCCATTTTTAATCGATCTATACAAAGTGGAAGATATCATTCCGGAAAAAAATGGATTTATGAGAACCCAAAATATATTGTCTTCAGCACACACACTCACACAAAAAGACTGCTATCTGTTAACCGTTTCACAAAAAGTGTAATTTTCCCGCTTCTGATGCCTGAAACACCCAGCCCAAAATTAACTAAACATCTATTGACATGAGCGATTCTCTTTCATTAAGCACACACACACAGCAGGATTATATTATAGGCCTCAGTCAAAGGGAGCCAATCTGTGTGGCCGTCATGCGTGATAACACCATCCAATGGAAGCCATTGGTTAATGATGTCGTTTAAACGACATCTTTAACCAATGGGTTAAACGACATCTTTAACCAATGGGAGGCCAAGATTATGTCGATTAAACGATATATTTATTGTTTTAAATTCCGCTCTACTTTTTTCAGAGTGGAAAGGAAAACAAGAAATATGTCGTTTAAACGACATAAGTTTGTTTTCTGTTCCATTCTATTTGTATTGTTTTAAATTCCATCCCACCTTTTTCAGAGTGGACAGGAAAACAAGAAATATGTCGTTTAAACGACATATTTTTTGTTTTCTGTTCCATGCTAATTTTATTGTTTTAAATTCCACGCTACTTTTTCAGAGTGGAACAGAAAACAAGAAATGTAGCCTATTTTTGTTTTCTGTTCCATTCTAATTTTATTTTGTTTTTAATTCCACCCTACTTTTTCAGAGTGGAAAGGAAAACGATAAAACGATATATTTCTTTTTTTCCTCTCCACGCTAATTTTATTCATCACGTGAACAAGTCCGTGAAATAAAGACCCCCCTAAACCCCACTTTATATAGAGAAAACTGGGGTTTGCGGGGGTAATCATTATTTTCCTTAGTTCTGCTCCTAGACATAGGTTGTGGGTATTCGTTAGAACCGCCTCAACGAGGCGGTTCTAACGAGTACCCAAAACCTATGTTTGGAGTATAAATAAGAAAAATATCACAATTTTTCATCAGAAAAATTGTTTTTTTTTTAGGTTTGAAAAATGCACTATATCACACGGATGTGTTATCGTAATGGTTTACAATTCTGTTCTGCTATAACTGGAACAGAAATGACCCTTCCCGGGTTCCGTAATAGATCCGATAAATACGGGTCATCGTTTTCCACAGTAGTAAACACCAAACACATTAATTTGTTGCATGTAATTTGTTTGTTTGATTTGAGGTTTAACGTCCCCGTCAACACTAAAGGTCATTTTGGAGACGTTGCTTCCAGTTTTGTTGGACTTTACCCGACATTGAGATGAAAT
This sequence comes from Lucinisca nassula, assembly GCA_963580285.1. Classification (NCBI taxonomy): domain Eukaryota; kingdom Metazoa; phylum Mollusca; class Bivalvia; order Lucinida; family Lucinidae; genus Lucinisca; species Lucinisca nassula. The sequence continues at coordinate 2,500,456 of OY757018.1, read as the reverse complement.
GACATCTCAAGCCCTGTCGTCCAATAAACCAATAGGGTTTATTAGCATGGACGGTCCGCCTCGCACCGCGGTTCCTGGACAGGCTTAGATCCTTTAAGCGGTATACCTGTACTAGTGTGCGGGCCGGATTCAGCTCTGCGTGGAAGCATCATGCAGCCCATATATTTCTTCAAGCCCCTATGGGCGGGGGCCGTGTTGCATGAAATGTGTTTGCGTTTAAATGTTTCGCGTAATGACTCCTTTTTCCAGCAATATTGACACAAATACAGTGTAGTTTCACTTTGCTCTCGCGACTTTTTGCCATACACAAACTGCGCGTGCGCGTAAATCGGATTGGCGTTGCCAAAGTGAAAGTGCCTAAAGTCATCTATACTGAAAAAAAAAAATATATAAATAAGTGACCTGCTCAAATAGACTAGTCGATCTGTATGAAAAAAAAAACAACAACAACGGACAATTAATTTGACAACGTGAGTTACTTCCGACGGCGAATGAGATGACTACTTTCACGCGTCCTTAAAGACATTTATTTTTGATTATTGAGGACTATCATTTCATTACATAATATTATGTAGCCCTCAGTGCTCACTAAAGGGAAATCCTATGTCTGCAACAGGTAAGGGGCCTTCTTGGGTAAAATCAATAATTGACTAACTGTTAACTACAGTGTACCTTATTGATTTTTCTCTTTAGTGCCTGAGACAGGGGGTTCAACAGGAGCTACTAATCACCCTATTAAAGACCGCCTTTGATCTGCTATAGACAGTATATCACAGGCATAATAAAACAATTCGGAACACACGGTGTGTCCTACTGTCTAAGAATAAATGTTTTTAATTGATATTCTCCAGGTAATTAAATCTAGAAGATTACGATAACACATCCGTGTGACTAAGTGCACTTTCTCATATCTCAAAAAAATGGTTACTTTTCTGATGAAAACGTATGATGCTCGTCAGATTCTGCAAGGTATGCATCTGGTGAACAAGTCCGTGAAATGAAGACCCCCTACACCCCACTTTATACAGAGAAAACTGGGGTTTACGGGGGTAAACATTATTTTTCTTATTTTTACTCCAAGATATAGGTTGTGGGTACTCGTAAGAACCGCCTCTATGAGGCGGTTCTAACGAGCACCCACAACCTATGTTTGCAGTATAAATAAGAAGAATATCATGGAATTTCATCCGAAAAGTAGCCATTTTGGAGATGTGAAAAATGCACTATGTCGCACGGGTGTGTTAGCGTAATGAGTCGGGGCAGGTATTTCCTACAATTGACATGGGCGCCAAGCGAAGCATCGGCGCAGTCTGATCAGAGTCTTCGCTTTGCGCTATAAGGATAGCCAAGCCCCAAATGCTCATTCATGCAGCAAGAGAAGCAACTGGTCAGATTACAGTCGAACTTCAATGGCTCGAACACCTTTGGGACCTCGAAAATCTGTTCGAGACAGGGGTAGTTCGAGCCACTGAGGGTAACTGCCAGGAGGCATAACAAGATACTTTTGGACATCTTTTCGGTTTTCTATAATGAAAATGTATGCTGTGTGTACTCATTAGAATCGCCTCATCGAGGCGATTCTAATGAGTACACACAGCATACATTTGCAAGATAAAAGACAAATATCTCCTAAATTATACCCGTCTATTTCTTATTTAGAGGATTTGCCAAGGGACTCAAGAATGGGTTCGACTCAGCCATGGTAAACGAGCCATCGGTGTTCGAGCCATTGAAGCTCTACTGTATTTGGATGCGCAAGCTGACTTCGCTGGGCTCACAGGTAAATTGTAGGAAATGCTGTGCCCCAGCTCATATAATATGAAACAGCAAGAACTCTTATAAAACTACTCATCAGCGCAGTATAATCGGAATTTTCGCTTTTCGCCCCAAAACTAGTTGATAGCTTATAGTTTACTTTAGTTACCAAAGTGGCAAGACAGGGCTTTTTTACAGGTTACAAAAGCTTAAAGGGATCTGGGTTTTAATGATAACTCATGTCAGTTTGTAGTTGTACTGGGCACCGCCTCCATAATTATAGATTTTCATGTTGACTTGATTGCTGCACACAGTTGCCTCGGTCTTGGAAACAGTATGTTGGGTAAGCAAATTTCACAACTATTCATACAGTAATACATTGATATTTTTATAATATCGGCAATATTCTGATATATGGTACATTAAATAGTTATGGAATTCCCTGAATTATTTATTTGATCATTAAGAAAACACGCCTATTCAAATATATTGAAAACTTTACCAACAAAAGTTGAAATTTTCAGATAAAAAATTCTGATAGGTTTCATATTTTTACTCAATCTATGGTTTTGAACAGGAATAAGAAAATCACAGTTTTACTTGTAAAAGTGAGATTTTAGGAGGCCTTCATGCGAACTGAACAAATTATTCAATCTTAATCGCGACGGAAGTAAGGGAGAGGATTGTGGCCACGTAAAATCGATTTAAGCCCCACCCCCCCCCCCCTCCCAGTGGAATTCTTTTCGCTGACCGTTCCAAGGCGGTTCTTCTGTCGCGGTTAATTTTTGTTATAGTTTGTCTTTGGGTGTTTGTGTCGCTTTATTTTTATTTTGGATAGCCTATTGGCCATTTTTTTGAAAGTAACTGTCCTTTTGGCTTTCACTATTGTTGTTTCCATTAGGGTCGGTTGTTTCGTGTTTGTGTTTCTTTCCCGTTGTTGTCTCAGATGGGAGCTGTGGGTTAATTGTATCGATTCCTGATCATTGCCTCCACTTCTATTTTGAAAGCGTTTAAATTATATAGGCGAGTTTTCATGATTACCAAAATGCAAGTAGCAAAATGATAATAAAAGGTAATCGGCCCCCGCCCATTGGGGTTTGAAGAAATAAATAGGCTGCATGATGCTTCCACGCAGAGCTGAATCCGACCGCACACGAGTACTCGTATTTAAGCCTGCCCAGGCAAAGCTGTGCGAGTCGGACCGTCCCTGCTTATAAATCCTTCAGCAAAACACCTTAAAGACAACTGCATTACGATAACACTCCCGTGTGACATAATGCATTCTTTCATTTCCCCAAAATCGCTACCTTTCTGATGAAAATCCGCGACATTTTTCTTGTTTATGCTGCAAACATAGGGTTCTAACGAGTACCCACAACCTCTGTCTTGAACTAGAAATAAGAAAACAAAATGAAAATCCCCGTAAACCGCAGTGTCCCTATATAAGGTGGGATTTAGGGGGGCGGGGGGGGGGGCAGGGTGAGATTCACGGCCTCGTTAATGTGATGATATTTTACTTATCTCATAGTTTACCATTTACATGTAGATATGTTTGTTCTCCAGTGATATACCGCTATTAAGACAACCTAAAATTGAGATAAGTTATGCTGTTAAATCCTTCAGGTACATTTTCTTTGTGTTTTCTACATCAAGTATGCTCTAGTGGGAGACCACCTTTGGGGGTGTTTAAAGGTGGTCTTAAAGAAAACAAATGTTACGGGACCAATACTGTTATAGTAATTCCCCTTTGTATTTTCAATAGTTTTCCGTTACAGTTTTGTCCGTAACGCTTTGGTTATTGCTTCATGGCATGATTTATTATATTAGGAATGTTATCATATTCTGCATAAATGTTGATACAAATGAGATGTTGCAGTTACAGAAAAATACGGGTTGCGGGATCTATTCTCGCCCCCGCCCATCGGGGCTTGAAGAAGAAGATGGGCTGCATGATGCATGCACGCAGAGCTGAGACCGACCGCACACGAGTACTGGTAAACCGCTTAGAAGATCTAAACCTGTCACAAGCGGTGCGAGTGAGACCGCCCATGCTTATAAACACTATTGGTTTCATTGGGCGACAGGGCTTCTCATTTCATCCCATTGTCGGGCAAAAGGCCCACAAAATTGGAAGCAACGCCTCCAAAATTACCTATATCACAGTTGACCATCGTACAGTATCTGAAATCGGAAGCTGCTGATACTGTACGCTCAAAAATCGTTAGCTGCTTTACACGATATTTATAAAAAACGCTAAAAATCAATTAAATTCGGTATTAACACCCGGAAAGGACACATGCTTGGGAAGGTAATAGTCATCTCTTTTCAAATTTGCTTCGATTTGGAATCATAAGGTACCCTGTTCTGCACAGTAAAATGATTCTGGTGCTGCATCAGTGATTTTTTTCATTATCGCTCGCAGCTACCCTTATATTTTTCACATTTTATCTGTCTTATGGCCAATTTACACTTATTCTAAATAAGCGTAGACATAAAACAATCATTAACCATCACATCTCAGTACCCATTTGCTAGTTCTGCCTGCCTCCCTTCAAAAAACTTACTGCTTTATTCAGGGCCTATCATACTAGCCCCTGTACGATTAGCTGCATCTGTACGCAATCATTAGCTGCAAAAGTCGAAAAAAAAGACTGTACGCTTAGCTGCAGCATATAAAAAGTGAACGTGTGAAGGGTATTGACATCATGCTATATACACGTTGTGGTCCATCGCTATGCAAGAGAAATTTGGACCATTACAAAGAAAATTTGTACAGACATGTTCTGATAGATTCAAGGTTTGCGATGATTGACATAGTTCTAAAATCACTTGTCTATTGTAACAGCTGTCTAGGCAACATGAAAACACGCCTTTATAATTCTGAGCCCTTTGGACCCCACTTTTATACAGTAAAACCGGGGTTTACAGGGGTAAACGTTATTTTTATTATTTCTGCACAAAAATATACGGTCCTACTAAACCCTACTGGGACTGACAAGGACTGACAATGTCGGACAAGGACACTTAAAATGTTAGAATATAATATAAAAATGCATGTTTTACATTACGAAAACATGCCTATACTAATACATTGCCTCCTTTATCGCCGAAAAAAAATTAAGATGAAAAATTGTGATCTTTTTCTTATTTCTGCTCAAAATATAGATCGTCGAGGCGGTTCTAACGAGTACCGACAATCTATATTTTGGAGCAGAAATAAGAAAAATAAGGTTTATCCCCCAGAAACCCCAGTTTTACTATATAAAAGTAGGGTTCAAGGCGATCAAAATTATATAGGCGTGTTTTCGTGATGGTATTTTCAACGCAACTATCTCAAAGATATTTTCTCTGGGCGAGATATAAACAACATACGCCAATACCGCAAGTGCTGTACAATGACTGCAAGGATACAAGGATAGGACGAGCTGGTTGTGATGTTTTGAACAGTAGTTTATTATTAATATTATAAACACTATTTATTTTCTTGATCTGCATTTGAGTACGCGTGGGTGTTATTACTTGGGCTAGTTGGCCACCGCCCTTCTGGCCTTGAAGAAATAGATATGGCTACATTATTCTTCACCGTAGAACTGAGACCATTGGTAAACTGCTTAGAGGGTTCTAATCCTGCCCAGGAAAGTGGTGCGAGTCGGACCATCCATGCATATAAACCCTATTGGGTTCATTGGGCAGAAGGGCTTGAGATGTCAGCTCAATGTCGCATACATTACAAAAACACGCCTATTGAAATATATAGGAAAATATATCACCACAAATGAAAATTTCAGACAAAAGATGAAAGTTTCAATATTTCTGCTACAAATATACATTGTAGTAACTCGTTAGAACGGCCTCGACGAGGCGGTT
>OY757018.1:1736862-1894634 GCA_963580285.1 Lucinisca nassula | reverse complement strand
ACCCTAGTGTTCACCCTAATGGTCAAGTTTATTTCTCAAGAACTATAAGAGCTTCATTAATGATATGTGGTACAAACTTGTATCTGTGGATGACAACCTGAATACAAGCATCCATATTTGACATTGACCTATATTTCATGGTTCACTGACTTTGTAAAATATTGCGACCACCCTAGCGTTCACCCTAATGGTCAAGTTTATTTCTCAAGAACTATAAGAGCTTTATTAATGATACTTGGTACAAACTTGTATCTGGGGATGGTGACTTAAATGCAAGCATCCATATTTAACCTTGATCTATATTTCATGGTTCACTGACTTTGTAAAATATTGCGACCACCCTGGTGTTCACCCTAATGGTCAAGTTTATTTTTCAAGATTTATAAGAACTTCATTAATGATATTTGGTACAAACTTGAATCTGGGGATGGCAACTTAAAGTTCACTGACTTTGTAAAATATTGCGACCACCCTGGCGTTCACCCTAATGGTTAAGTTCATTTCTCAAGAATTATTAGAGCTTTATTAATGATACTTAGTACAAGCTTGCATTTGAGAATGGAATCTTTTGTGCAAGCATCTATGTTTGGCCTTGACCAACATATCATGGTTCGATGACTTTGCGCCCACACAGGCGCGACACAGCCTTCGGCAGAATTCTTGTAATGACGTGACATTATTTGGCTAGAAGAGTGAGAATAAATTGGAACAACTGCATGTTTTTTTTTTTGTTTGTTTGTTTGTGGGGGGGGGGGGGGGGGGGGCTGGGTGGGGGGAGTGGGTTTTACTGTGGGTATACATTATTTTCCTAATATTTCTACAAAACATCAGATTGTGGCTGCTTCTTAGACACATCAGTGAAATAGTTCTAACTAGTACCCACAATCTACACATCATATTGATGTGTAGCCTGATAATAAGAATTTTTGTCTATGTTCTATGCGCAATCAAGATCAGAACTCCATTTTTTAATATGGGAATCCAACTTTTTATCTGTGAATCAAACTTTTTACCTGTGAATCAAACTTTTATCAAGAAAGGATTCCGGGAATCCTGTTTTCAAAATCCTAGTGAGAGCTCTGGGCGAGGACTCTGCAGCAAGAAAACACTGAAATGCTGGAGCAAAAGAAAACCAACAGTTAGACTCCGATGAAAGGCTTATTAGAAAATCTGGAGAAGCCCTGAATCAAACCTGTGACCCCTGGTTTTTGAGGTGAGTATCTTAACCGCTGTGTGATTAAGTTTTTCGACCCAACAACAGCTAAGGTCATATGAAGACAGGACCTTGTATAAAACTTTAAAAAAGATGAGGCTTAAATGGACGTGTTACTGTCAATAGTGCTTGTGGGATATCTTGTAGCAAGGGAGAAAGGTTTGTAGAATTTTATGGAAACAACACAATACAGTAAAATTCCTATATTAAGACCACCTTTGGGACTGTTCAAAAGAGGTCTTTAAGACCACTTTTGAACAGTCCCAAAGGTGTTCTCTGACTAGAGGAGGCTGTATGCAGAAAACACAAATAGTGAAATAGAGAATAAATGCAATCTACTAAATGAGACTTTTGAAGCCGAATTAGTCATAATTCTAGGCGGTCTTAATAGTGGATTTTCACTGTATTTGGTTAATTTTTACTGTTTTAGAAAAAAAAAAAGATCAGCTCAGCTAGTGTGTGCTTTGTTGAGTAAAAAATCAGTTTGTTGGTCTGCTGTAAGTAGACAATTTGTTTGATTTGAAGTTTAACGTCCCTGTCAAGACTGTAAAGGTCATTTTGGAGACGTTGCTTCCAATTTTGTTTGACTTTTACCCATTATTTAGATGAAAGGACATCTCAAGCCCTGCCGACCAATGAAACCAATAGGGTTTATAAGCATAGATGGTCTGACTCACACTGCTTTGTCTGGGCAGGCTTAGATCCTCCAAGCAGTTTACCAGCACTCGTGTGCCAGTCCATTTCAGCTCTGCGTGGAAGCATCATGCAGTCATCTATTTCTTCAAGCCCCGATGGGCAGGGTCCGCTGTTAGTAGAAAAATCGTGCATCATGCTCCCAGCTATGATTTTCTTGAACAACACTGTTCTGATGACGTTGTATTTATTTTCAGGGCTGACCCGCTATCAAACACACAAGCAGAATTTGCTGAAATAGAATCTGCCATGGCTTTTTGTGAAAAAAATGGTAAGAATAGAGTAAATTATAATTAAGGCGAATGTTAACACCCAGCAGTTTTCCCCGACATTTTTCAAAGGGAGACAACTTTCGGAACTTCACTTTTCTATTAAAAGCCTCCATGGTGTAGTGGCTATCCTACTCCCCTTGTAAACCAGGGGTCGCAGGATCGATCCCGAGCTTCTCCAGACTTTCGGATGTGTCTTTAAACTGAGGTCCTGTCTCCGTATGACCTTAGCTGTTGGTGGGATGTAAAACACAAACACTCACTCACATTTCTATCAACCCTGGCCCACAGAAAAAGGGATGTACTCTTTTAAGTTAAAGGAAAGAATTTGCTCCTCAGGAGCAGGGGTGTACTCTCTGTGTATCTTTCAGCAGGCAACTGGGTCTCAATTGATTTGGCTTACTTTGGAAGGAAGGGCTGCTGCCTGTGTAGCTAGAAGGGTTAGAAATAGTTAGAAACAGAATGGATGCATTGCTTCTGCTCATTATGGTAACACAGTTGTGGCCTACAATGGTATCTTTCAATGTGAAAAACCAGAGCTGGTTGTTCAAAGCATCTTTAGTTTAACGAGCTTATTGGTCAAATTCTTTGCATTTGCATTTTTCAGCAAAAATATTAGCATATTTTTCATATTAAATGATCAAAGTTTTAATTATACTTTAACTAACAACATCTTAAATTTTCAGACATCCCACGGAGGTCATTCTTTTGCAGTGTCTTATTTGTTTTTTAGCCTTTATGCCATTGGTTCCTGTTTCATCTGATGTTTGTGCGTGTGCCTCCATGTCGCTTACTTTACGGGCCTCCGTGGCCTTATAGATAAGAGCGCTGACTCTTAGTCATTAGGTCTCTCACCGCCGTGGGTTCGAGCCTCGCTCGGGTCACGTGTGAGACTCCAAGTTCTGCAACGGAAGGTCAGGTGGTTTTTCTCCGTGTACTCCGGTTTTGGCCCACCTTTGATTAACGATTGGCTCGATATGAGTGAAATAATCTTGAAAGGGCCGTAAAACCCAAACCAAAAAAAAAAAAAAAAAAAATGTCGCCTACTTTCTTTAGGTGACTTGAGATGGCTGCGTTCTTTGTGGCCTTTCCTGAGTCACTTTTTCTTACTAGTTTTCAACAACTGCCCCCCCCCCCTTGCATTTTGCAGGTGATTTTTGTTTTAAATAGAGGATCTTACATGAGTGCTCATATATTATTGAATTTATTAAACGAGTTGAGGAAAAGGGATAAAATGCGAGGCTGTGCCGAGCATTTTATCCCTTTTTCTCAACGAGTTTAATAAATTTAATAATACATGAGCACGAATGCAAGATTCTATTTATCATATGACATTAAAACCGTATTTTATTGACGATTGTTTACAAAAATGACAACATTCCGCCGTTAGTAAATGCGACGTCATTTAAGGACGTCATACATGTAACGTTACGGGACGTATCTAGCTAATTTACATATTTAATCCACTAGTGGATTATCGAAAATAATACATGACATTATTACACTCTCAGACGCGACGTCATATGATACATTTCCTTATTCTGTTCCAAACAAAGATTGTGGTGCTCATTAGAGCTGCCTCACTTAGGCAGTTCTAACAGGCTCTTTCAATCTGTCTTGAGCATGAATAAGGAAACTGATGTATACTGTTGTAAACATATAAAGTTGGGTTTACTGGGGTGTTCATTACGCAACTTGATAATGTGATGCCAAACATAGATAGTGGTGTTTGTTTGAACCACCTCATTGAAGTTGATTTTTATAACTGACTCAATATAAGCCCTTTTTGTACCAAATGGAATCCCCCCCCCTCCCCCCATATATTGCAGGAGTCCATTTCAAAATTTAGGGGGGTCAGGCTGTGTTTTCTTCAAAATTGATTTGGAAAATGGCTGAACTTTATGCCAACAGTGTAGGCCCTGATCAGACGCCGCGTTCTGCGGCGTCTGATCTGGGCCTGCACTATTTGCTAGGGTACCAAATGGGTTAAATAATCTTGAAAGGGCCATAAAACTGAGATCTGAAGGTGAAAAAAAATCTGTAGCTAAAGTTAGAGTTGTGTATAAGTAGTTGCATTAGAACTTCTCTCCTTATTCAATCACAGCTCATTAATTGTTTGTTTGTTTGTTTGTATTGGAGTTTAGCCTCCCAGTTAACACTATTTAAGGTCATTTTTGAGCCAGTCAGTTTACCTATCCACTTTTTTCCTGGCCAGACATATACGTAAGTAGTTAACCAGAATATTGCACACTCTTTCACTGGAAACTGACAACTACCCTTTTTGAATCAGCGGAAGGGAGAGAATGACCGTAGAAAAGATTTCATGATCAATCTCCATGAAAGAATGTTGTTGACCCCGGCAGGTATCAAACCTTCGTCCTCCTGATCAGTAGTCAGACGCGCATCTGACTGAGTTACCGAGGCCGGCCACAGCTCATTGTACAGTTGTACTTCATATGGAATCATTTAGGTTTGATTTGATGTCACTTTTTAAGCTCACTTTTGTGGTCACATTTTGTCTGTCATGCGTACGTGCGTCCGTCCGTCCGTGCGTCCGTAAACAATTTCAAATAAGTATATCTCTAATACCCCATGGTCAATCTTGATCAAATTTCATGAGAAGCATCACCAGATAGGGGGAAAGGCTGCATAAGGTTTTTGGGCTGATCAGATTGGAATTCTGGTTGCTATGGCAACATACAGCTCCCATAGACTTACAATGGGAAAAAATTAAAATATCTTCTTCTCTGAAACCACAGGGCCCAGAGCTAAGATATTTAGCATGTAGCAATGGCCAGTGGTCACCTACATAATTCCTGCCAATCATGCCCATGGGGTCCACATTGGCCACGCCCCAGGGCCCCTTCGCTCCCATAGACTCACAATGGAACAAAAAGCTTCAAAAATCTTCTTCTCGGAAACCACAGGACCCAGAGTTTAGATATTTAGCATATAGCAAGGGCAAGTGGTCACCTACATAATTCCTGCCAATCATGCCCCTGTGTTCCAAACAGGCCACGCCCCGGGGCCCTTTAGCTCCAAAAGACTCATAATGGAAAAAAGCTTCAAAAATCTTCTTCTCTGAAACCATAGGGCCCAGAGCTGCAATATTTGGCATGTAGCAACGTCAAGTGGTCACCTACATAATTCCTGCCAATCACGCCCCTGGGGTCCAAATTGGCCACACCCCGGGGCCCCTTAGCTCCCTAGACTCATAATGGAAAAAAAGCTTCAAAAATCTTCTTCTCTGAAACCACAGGGCCCAGAGCATAGATATTTAGCATGTAGCAACGGCCAGTGGCCACCTACATAATTCCTGCCAATCATGCCCCTGGGTTCCAAATGGGCCACTCCCTGGGGCCCCTTCGCTCCCATAGACTCAAAATGGAACAAAAAGCTTAAAAAATCTTCTTCTCGGAAACCACAGGGCCCAGAACTAAGATATTTAGCATGTAGCAACGGCCAGTGGTCACCTACATAATTCCTGCCAATCATGCCCCTGGGGTCCACATTGGCGACGCCCCAGGGCCCCTTCGCTCCCATAGACTTACACAAAACAACAAAAAGCTTCAAAAATCTTCTTCTCGGAAACCACAGGACCCAGAGCTTGGATATTTAGCATATAGCAAGGGCAAGTGGTCACCTACATAATTCCTGCCAATCATGCCCCTGGGTTCCAAATGGGCCACAAAGCTTCTAAAATCTTCTTCTCTGAAACCACAGGGCCCAGAGCTGCGATATTTGGCATGTAGCAACGACAAGTGGTCACCTACATAATTCCTGCCAATCATGCCCCTGGGGTCCAAATTGGCCACACCCCGGGGCCCCTTAGCTCCCATAGACTCATAATGGAAAAAAAGCTTCAAAACTCTTCTTCCCAATACACAGGGCCCAGAGCTAAGATATTTAGCATGTAGCAACGGCCAGTGGCCACCTACATAATTCCTGCCAATCATGCCCCTGGGTTCCAAATGACCGATGCCCTGGGGCCCCTTCGCTCCCATAGATTCATAATGGAACAAAAAGCTTCAAAAATCTTCTTCTCGGAAACCACAGGGCCCAGAGCTTAGATATTTAGCATGTCGCAACGGCAAGTGGTCACATACATAATTCCTGCCAATCATTCCTCTGGGGTCCAAACGGGCCACGCCCCGGGGCCCTTTAGCTACTATAGACTCATAATGGAAAAAAGCTTCAAAAAGCTTCTTCTCTGAAACCACAGGGCCAAGAGCTGAGATATTTTGCATGTAGCAAGGGCAAGTGGTCACCTACATAAATCCTGCCAATCATGCCCCTAGGTTCCAAATGGCCACGCCCCGGGGCCCTTTAGCTCCCATAGACTCATTGTGGTAAAAAAGGCTTCAAAAATCTTCTTCTCTGAAACTACAGGGCCCAGAGTTTAGATATTTAGCATGTAGGAATGCCAATTGGTCACCTACATGATTCCTGCCAATCATGCCCCTGGGTTCCAAATGGGACACGCCCCGGGGCCCCTTCACTCCCATAGACTCATAATGGAAAAAAAAGCTTCAAAAATCTTCTTCTCTGAAACCACAGGGCCCAGAGCTTAGATATTTAGCATGTAGCAACAGCAAGTGGTCACATACATAGTTCCTGCCAATCATGCCCCTGGGGTCCAAAAGGGCCACGCCCTGGGGCCCTTTAGCTCCTTTAGACTAATAATGGAAAAAAGCTTCAAAAATCTTCTTCTCTGAAACCACAGGGCCCAGAGCTTAGATATTAAGCATGTAGCAATGACAAGTGGTCACCTACATAAATCCTGCCAATCATGCCCCTGGGGTCCAAATGGGCCACACCCTGGGACCCCCATAGCTCCCATAGACCCATAATGAAAAAAAAAAACTTCAAAAATCTTCTTCTCTGAAAACACAGAGCCCAGAGCTTAGATATTTAGCATGTATCAACTGCAAGTGGTCTCCTACATATTTCCTGATAATCATTCCCCTGGGGTCCAAATAGGCCATGCCCAGGGGCCCCTTAGCTCCCATAGACTCATAATGGAAAAAAGCTTCAAAAATCTTCTTCTCAGAAACTGTGAAGCACAGAACTTAGATATTTAGTATCTAGCAACATAAAATAGCCATCTACGTAAATCCTGCTAACCCTGCCCCTGGGGTCAAAATTGGCCACGCCCGAGCTCATCACCTCCAATAGACTTATAATGGAAAAAAAAACTTGAAAAATCTTCTTCTATGAAACCATAAGGCCCAGAGCTTAGATTTTTAGTATGTAGCAATGTTAAGTGGCCACCTACATAAATCCTGCCAGTTATGCCCCTGGGATCCAAATTGGCCACACCCCAGGGGTCTTTAGCTTCCATAGACTTACAATTGGAGAAACTTCAAAAATCTTCTCCTCTGAAACCACAGGGCCCTTATAACGAAAAAAAAAAAAAACTTAAAATGGGGGAAAAAATCTTCAAAAATCTTCTCTGAAACCATAAGTCCCAGAGCTTAGGTATTTAGCATGTAGCAATGTCGAGTGGTCGCCTACATGAATCCTGCCAATCATGCCCCTGGGGTCCAAATCCTGTGGCCCCTTAACTCCTACAAACTTATAATGGAAAAAAAAGCTTCAAAATTCTTTGAAACCATGAAGTACAGACCTTAGATATTTAGTATATAACAACACAAAATGGTCGCCTACATAAATCCTGCCAACCGTGCCCTTTGGGTCAAAATTGGCCAAGCCCAGGGCTCATTACCTCCTATAGACTTATACTGGAAAAAACTTAGGAAAATCTTTTTCTCCAAAACCATTAGGCACAGATTTTGTTTGATTTGAGGTTTTACATCCCCGTCAACACTGTATAGGTCATTTTGGAGATGTCTCTTCCAATTTTGTGGGACTTTTACCCGACATTGAGATGAAATTACATCTCAAGCCCTGTTGCCCAATGAAACCAGTAGGGTTTTTAAGCATGGACACCGCTTTGCCTGAGCTTAGATATTTAGTATATAGCAATGTCAAGTGGTCTCCTACACTAATGATTTTCTGGTACACAGGTGAGCGATATAGGGCCATTGGGCCCTCTTGTATTCATGTATGCAAGCAAGGGATTTATGCAGTCTTTTGTTTTACTGTCCTTTTTGCTTTCCGCTTGTGGTGTTTTAATTATGGTGGAGTTGTTTTATGTTGGTGTTTCTTTCCCTTTGGTGCCTGGATGGGAGGTGTTATTCCCTGATCAGTTTAATATTTTACCATTTTGCTTTTGAGGCTTCTCCATTCTGTTTTTTGTCGCACCTGCTGCAGGTATAGCTGGATATAAGAGTCTGGTTTTGCATCCATTTCTTTGTTTCTCACTCATTTATTTGTCAATCTGTAAACATTTTTTTTGCCAAACACTTGCATTAACCCATTGTATGCGGGAAACCCCTAAAGGGATACCTTGGCAAACAGTGCAGGCCCAGATCAGACGCCGCAGAATGCGGCGTCTGATCAGGGCCTGCACTGTTTGATAACTGAATTTTCTTTTAAAAATAGACTAAAAATGAAAACCCTGACAACCCTAATATGACAAATGGACTTGTCAACATATAGCAAACGGGCCTCCGTGGCCTAGTGGTTAAGAGCACTGACTCTTGATCATTAGGTCTCTCACCGCTGTGGTTCGAGCCTCGCTCGGGTCACGTGAGACGCCAAGTTCTGCAACGGAAGGTCAGGTGGTTTTTCTCTGGGTACTCCGGTTTTCGCCCACCTCTGATTAACGATTGGCTCGATAGGAGTGAAATAATCTTGAAAGGGCCGTAAAACCAAAACCAAACCAACATATAGCAATGGAATAGGCCACTAGTATACAATCTGTCAACCCAAGTGTTTTAAGTCCATTTCTCAAGGCATGACATAGCTTTGGTAGAATACTTGTTTCAGTTATACATGTGTATGTTATCCCAGGCTTTTCCAGACTTTCGGATGAGTCTTTAAACCGAGGTCCCGTCTCCATATGACCTAAGCTGTTGGTGGGACGTAAAACTCGAACACTCACTCACTCAGTTATATGGTATTGTTTCTAAAATATTTGGACACCTTCAGAACTTGCTATAATTCTCCTAAAAATTTTAACACATTAATCCAACAAGGACTCCAAAAGGTGCAGACAGAATGGCAAACATTGTAGACCCTGATCAGACTGCTCCATCTGATCTGGGTCTGCACTGTTTGCTTCGGCCTATCTGTCCCAATACTAAGAATCACTACAGTACCTTCAAATTTTTTTGTACTTTCAGGCTGGGAATATTTCATAGAACAGCCAAAGTTTTCTACATTTAAAAAGAAGTCATACGGAGCCAACTTCAGTTGGGACAAAAGGACAAGAGTTTCAACAAAATAATGAATTGAAAATTTTAGATACTGTCAAGTATATTGCAACGTGGAACAGCCTATATTTATCATTCATGGACAGCATAGACCAAGGATAGCCTGTAGTTCTATACAGAATGGACAAAGGTTGCTTAAATATTGCCTAACCATTTTTGTACCAAATGGACTGTTCCTCCTTATACATGTATATAGCAGGAGTCCATTTCAAAATTCAGGGTGTCAGGTTGTTTTCTCAAAAAATTATTTGGAAAATGGCTTAACTTTTCGCAAATAGTGTAGGCCCTAATCAGACGCTGCATTCTGCAGTGTCTGATCAGGGCCTACACTGTTTGCCAATGACCTTTTTAGGGTTTCTGGAACAAAAAGGGTTAAACATTCTCTATAAGTAAAACTGATCTACTGGAGTATTTGATTAATGCATGTTCTTCTTTTCATAGAAAAGTATAGAGACATGGTTTATCAATTTGATTGCTATTTGTCCGTAGAAGCATATAGTTTGGATACTGCTTTTGTTACAAACTTGTATAGAAACATTATGGTGCAGGTTCCAGGGTGCAGGTACTTATTTGTTTCCATGGAAACAAGATGTATTCCTGTGAATCACCTTGCCATTCTTCAAGTGCCCACATTTTGTGGTGTAGGTACAGTAGAACTTTGATGGCTGGAACACCGATGACTCGTTTACCATGGATGAGTCGAACACATTCTTGAGCCCCTAGCAAAATCCTCTACATAAGAAATAGTGGGCGATAATTAAGGAGATTTTAGTCTCTTATCTTGCAAATGTATGCTGTGTATACTCATTAGAATTGCCTCGATGAGGCGGTTCTAATGAGTACACACAGCAAAATATTCATTATAGAACACCGAAAAGATGTCAAAAAGTATCTCGTTAAGCCTCCTGACAGTAACCCTCAGTGGCTCGAACTACCCCTGTCTCGAACAGATTTTCGAGGCCCCTAAGGTGTTCAAGCCATTGAAGTTCGAATGTATAGGTTTGATATGTTTCTCTGAGGTTCTTTTACAAGTATCAATGTCAAACTTTGTTTGTTTTCATAGAGAATAAAAATGCTATTAACTGTTCCAATCTTTTGTTTCTTTATTTTGATGTAAATAATAGCCATATTTTACCACAATGTTTGGTGATATACTGGTAACATTTCATGTAGGAGTTAGTGTGATATCTCATCACGAAAACACGCCTATATAATTTTGACCCCCCTTGAACCCCACTTTCATATAGTAAAACGGGGGTTAACAGGGGTAAACAATATTTTTCTTATTTCTGCTCAAAAACATAGATTGTGGGTACTCGATAGAACCGCCTCGTCGAGGCGGTTCTATCGAGTCCCCGCAATCTATGTTTTGAGCAGAAATAAGAAAAATATCACACTTTTTCATGATAAAATGTTCATTTTTTCGGCGATAAAGGTGGCAGTGTATTTGTATAGGCGTGTTTGCGTAATGTCCTTGTAACAGCTGGTCACGTGGTCTAATCAAATTTACATTATTTTTCAAGTTCAGAAGTTATGTTGAAGCATGATGCTGAACCTTCTGTGCATTATGATCACATAAGAGGTGGAGGAAAAGAACCGGATTCGATTGCACCATGTGACTGGCTGTTACAAGAAGATAATTACCACACACCTACATGTACACGAAATTTCACAGAAACTTACCAGTCAAATATGGCTACTCATTACGGTAACACATCCATGCGATAAAGTGCATTTTTCACATCTCCAAAATGGCTACTTTTCTGATGAAAATCAGTGATATTTTTCTTAAAATATGGCAAACATAGGTTGTGGGTGCTCGTTAGAACCGCCTCATTGAGGCGGTTCTAACGAGTACCCACAACCAATGTTTTGGAGCAAAAACAAGAAAAATAATGTATACCCCCGTAAACCCCAGTTTTCTCCATATGAAATGGGGTATAGGGGGGTCTTCATTTCACGGACTTGTTCACGTGATGTATGCAGAATAGTTTTGTATAACACTGATGCCAATTCACCAGAGTTTGTGTGATGAAGACAACATACTCTAGATTTTATCAGTGATGTTGATCTTGCTAAACAGTGATGTAGGGAATGTATTCCAGATTAATTTAGCCACACCCATTTCTGACTTTCAGCCAATCAGATTATTGATGTAATTTATTCATACAAATTCACAATTGTCAAACAGTATAGATACAGAAAAGATGGCTTCTTCAGAAGCCTTCTGATCTGTATCTACACTGTTTGCAAAAGGAAGTGCAAATTCTAGTTCTGACAGCAAGATTAAGAGAGATAGAGACTGTTTTAACCCTTATCCCACTGCTTAAATTAATTTAGCCACACCCTATTTACGGTTCAACCAAACAAATTACATGATGTAGAGTGTTCATTAAAATTTACAAACTGAATGACACAGTGTAGATCCTGATCAGTTGGCTCCTTCAGAAGCCATCTGATCTAGATCTACACTGTTCTCAAAGGTAGGGTTTGTCCTGAACAGCAGGATAAGTTTAAGCTGTTCATCTAGTTAAGTATAAGTCTGCTGTGATGCAGCTCAAATTTGAAATGAATGTGTGTTTGGTTAGATCTCCATGCTAGTGAAATTGTCAGAGACACTGCTTTTGAGTGTAAGAATAGTTAAATTAGTGCTTAACCCTTTACCACTCAGGGATTTTGTGAATTTCACTGATTTTCACAGTGTTGCACCTGACAGCAACTTCAACTAGCCATTGTTTCATAATGTATGGTCTGTTTTACACCAAACTCGGTATGAATGTTCATTGGGCAGTAGCCTTTCAAATGCAACCTTTCATGACTTGATCATTGTTGTCATGGTAAAGAGGGGGCATCTCAAAGTTGGGAAAAAGTGTGTTTTCACATGAATTTTGGACCACATTTTAATCTTCACACAGCTGTCAAGGCAACCATTAAGGTGGTTGGCACTAACCATTTTCACTGTTTGCAGCATGTGTTATCAGCATCAATTTTCAGGCATGTTTGACCCCAGACACCCTCAGATATAAATTTTAGCGGCCGGTTGGGCCATAAACCCAAAATTTTTCGGGATGTGAGGTGGGCGGTGCCCCCCTTCAAACCCCCCAGGAATATTTTTAGTGGGGAGGCGCGCGAAAAAACAGGTCACTTTTTTGCCCAACAAATCCTAAAGCAAACTTAACTATCCAGGGGTAGAAATGCAGATTTTATGTGCTTCTGGGGCTTAAAATGGGGGGGGGGGGGTGCAGACACGTAAAAACACGTATCTGAGTGGTAAAGGGTTAACTAAAATCTGGGAACATACTGAATTTTAGTCTAAAATGCTTTAATTATATCTGAAATATTGTTTCTTACAATAAAATGATGAAAAAACATTATTTTGGTCAGTTGGGATTTTCTTCTTTAACCCTTTACCACTCAGGGATTTTGTGAATTTCACTGATTTTCACAGTGTTGCACCTGACAGCAACTTCAACTAGCCATTGTTTCATAATGTATGGTCTGTTTTACACCAAACTCGGTATGAATGTTTTCATGACTTGATCATTGTTGTCATGGTAAAGAGGGGGCATCTCAAAGTTGGGAAAAAGTGTGTTTTCACATGAATTTTGGACCACATTTTAATCTTCACACAGC
The DNA here is from genome assembly GCA_963580285.1 of Lucinisca nassula. Classification (NCBI taxonomy): domain Eukaryota; kingdom Metazoa; phylum Mollusca; class Bivalvia; order Lucinida; family Lucinidae; genus Lucinisca; species Lucinisca nassula. Next base: position 1,881,489 of record OY757018.1, on the reverse strand, counting down.
TGTCAAGGCAACCATTAAGGTGGTTGGCACTAACCATTTTCACTGTTTGCAGCATGTGTTATCAGCATCAATTTTCAGGCATGTTTGACCCCAGACACCCTCAGATATAAATTTTAGCGGCCGGTTGGGCCATAAACCCAAAATTTTTCGGGATGTGAGGGGGGCGGTGCCCCCCTTCAAACCCCCCAGGAATATTTTTAGTGGGGAGGCGCGCGAAAAAACAGGTCACTTTTTTGCCCAACAAATCCTAAAGCAAACTTAACTATCCAGGGGTAGAAATGCAGATTTTATGTGCTTCTGGGGCTTAAAATGGGGGGGGGGGGGGGTGCAGACACGTAAAAACACGTATCTGAGTGGTAAAGGGTTAACTAAAATCTGGGAACATACTGAATTTTAGTCTAAAATGCTTTAATTATATCTGAAATATTGTTTCTTACAATAAAATGATGAAAAAACATTATTTTGGTCAGTTGGGATTTTCTTCTTTAACCCTTTACCACTCAGGGATTTTGTGAATTTCACTGATTTTCACAGTGTTGCACCTGACAGCAACTTCAACTAGCCATTGTTTCATAATGTATGGTCTGTTTTACACCAAACTCGGTATGAATGTTTTCATGACTTGATCATTGTTGTCATGGTAAAGAGGGGGCATCTCAAAGTTGGGAAAAAGTGTGTTTTCACATGAATTTTGGACCACATTTTAATCTTCACACAGCTGTCAAGGCAACCATTAAGGTGGTTGGCACTAACCATTTTCACTGTTTGCAGCATGTGTTATCAGCATCAATTTTCAGGCATGTTTGACCCCAGACACCCTCAGATATAAATTTTAGCGGCCGGTTGGGCCATAAACCCAAAATTTTTCGGGATGTGAGGGGGGCGGTGCCCCCCTTCAAACCCCCCAGGAATATTTTTAGTGGGGAGGCGCGCGAAAAAACAGGTCACTTTTTTGCCCAACAAATCCTAAAGCAAACTTAACTATCCAGGGGTAGAAATGCAGATTTTATGTGCTTCTGGGGCTTAAAATGGGGGGGGGGGGTGCAGACACGTAAAAACACGTATCTGAGTGGTAAAGGGTTAACTAAAATCTGGGAACATACTGAATTTTAGTCTAAAATGCTTTAATTATATCTGAAATATTGTTTCTTACAATAAAATGATGAAAAAACATTATTTTGGTCAGTTGGGATTTTCTTCTTTAACCCTTTACCACTCAGGGATTTTGTGAATTTCACTGATTTTCACAGTGTTGCACCTGACAGCAACTTCAACTCGCCATTGTTTCATAATGTATGGTCTGTTTTACACCAAACTCGGTATGAATGTTTTCATGACTTGATCATTGTTGTCATGGTAAAGAGGGGGCATCTCAAAGTTGGGAAAAAGTGTGTTTTCACATGAATTTTGGACCACATTTTAATCTTCACACAGCTGTCAAGGCAACCATTAAGGTGGTTGGCACTAACCATTTTCACTGTTTGCAGCATGTGTTATCAGCATCAATTTTCAGGCATGTTTGACCCCAGACACCCTCAGATATAAATTTTAGCGGCCGGTTGGGCCATAAACCCAAAATTTTTCGGGATGTGAGGGGGGCGGTGCCCCCCTTCAAATCCCCCAGGAATATTTTTAGTGGGGAGGCGCGCGAAAAAACAGGTCACTTTTTTGCCCAACAAATCCTAAAGCAAACTTAACTATCCAGGGGTAGAAATGCAGATTTTATGTGCTTCTGGGGCTTAAAATGGGGGGGGGGGGGTGCAGACACGTAAAAACACGTATCTGAGTGGTAAAGGGTTAAGCATGGGTGTCTGTTGGATAAATTTTACAGAGTAGAGTCCGTCAAAAGTTCAGCAGAATTTTTAATGTAATTACGATCTCGAGAGTATATATACCAAAATTGCTTACTGTTGTTTTGCCCAAACAAAAACATGGATACAATATAGAAAAAAAATGACATAATATAGGAGACACCTAATGAGAATATCTGTCTATGGCCTTGCAAACAACACAGGGGCAGGTCAGCTGATAAGCCCCAATGCGAGTGTCTAAAAATAAATTTTGTACCTGGAGTTATTGGGAGTTATGTTTAGAAAACAGTAAATTTGGTGCCGAAAGAGTTAATATATATTTGGATATAATAGTTTCTTAGATCCATCTGGCATTTATGTTATATCATAAACCGTGCTGTAATAAACGTGTTGAAAGAGTACAAATCTTACTGGCTTTGTAGTTAAAAATCAATACCTTTCTCAATCTTGAAGGTTCAAGCATGTTAAAGTCGCATGCAGGAAGCCAAGTACCTCAGCAGAATGTTAGGTACTCCTGCCCATGTCTAATAAGTGCATGGCAATAGAACTTGAATTAACCCTTATCTTGCTGTTCTTGACAATCCTTTTCACTGCAAACAGTGTAGATCCAGATCAGATGGCTTCTGAAGCCATCTGATCAGGATCTACACTGTTTAGTTTTCAGTTTATGAATTTGTAGCAATAAATTACATCAAGTAATTTGATTGGTTGATAGACAGAAATGGGTGTGGCTTAAATGAATATTCAGCAAGATAGGGTTAAAATGGTGTATGTGTAATATCAAAGCAGGCTAGTACTGGTATGTTACTAACTACTGAACAGACTAATTGAATATAGGTACATCAGGCTTTGAAAGACACGAGACGAAAGTTTTTCATAAGATGCAACATGTACATGCCTTAAAGTTGTCAATACAGGATATACAGCTTAATAGGCAGGAATATTTATTTGTCCATGTAATACATGCAGTTTGAAATTTGTTGACATTAGAAATGAAAAATAAAACTGTTTTGTAGTGTTCGTTGTTGTTTTACTGTATATGACCATCATATATTGCATGTTCAGCTGAGTTGAGCATAAAAATCAGTTTTATAACCTTGAGGGACAGGCTATCTATGGCTCACATTAAGATAACACACCTGTGCGACATAGTGCATTTTTAACCTCTCCAAAATGGCCATTTTTCTGATGAAAATCTGTGATATTTTTCTTATAAATACTGCAAACATAGGTTGTGGGTGCTCATTAGAACTGCCTCATTGAGGCGGTACTAACGAGTACCCACAACCTGTCTTGGAGCAAAAATAAGAAAAATAATGTATACCCCCGTAAACCCCAGTTTTCTCTATATAAAGTGAGGTATAGGGGGGTCTTCATTTCCCGCACTTGTTCACGAGATGAGGCACATATTTTATTATGAGTAGTCCTATAGATACCTTGCCACATATTGCCTGAACAAATAGAGGCACTGAGAAGGAGGTGTTCTTCATCAGAAATATAGAAAGAGATAGAAATGTCAAAGCTACAAGGTGCCATGACAGTGTTGAATCAAAAGTATGAATCCTCTTATTTACAGCAAAGTATCTAGAATAAAATATGTTTATTTGCCACATAAATGGCAAATAAACATATTCTATTCTAGATACCTTGCTGAAACTGCTCTGCAGATTCACTTTTACTGCAACTTCTTTATAATACTTTAACTGGACTAAATTGTGAATTTAGTTAATTGTGATTTAGTTAAACAACATTGTTTTAATCCTGTTTTAATCCAAACAAAAATGTATAGATTATAGAGAAAAATGACTATTTATGGTCTTTTTCAAATAAAATGTGCATTTTTGTGATCAATATTTAAACAGTGTTACATGTATATCCAAAACCCTCTATATAACACAATTGTTCGGGTCCAAAGAAGAAACCATATTAATTTTACAACCTTTTTATTATTAGCTCACCTGAGCCGAAGGCTCACAAGGTGAACTTATAGTATAGATAGTCATCCGGCGCCCGTCTGTCGTCCTTCTGTCGTCCAAACCTTTGAACTTGAATATCTAAGTAACTAGATGGCCAATCCCAATCAATTTTATGTGCAGCATCACTGGGTTGAGGGATTCACTGCATTAGGTTTTGGACCAGTTTTGATCAGAACTGTGGTTGCCATGGAAACAAGGTTCCATAGACTTATAATGGGGAAAACGACATCTCCACTTTTTCTCGGTCATTTCTGATCCGATATTCATCAAACTTGCAGATAACCAGGAGGGGCTTACAGTCTACGTCGAGTTCAAATTTGGGCTGCTCGGGACGAAAAGCTTTGGAGTTACCTGCCCTTGAGCATAAATATAAGTGAAAAATGGTGTCTCCAGCTTTTCTCAACCATTTATGATCTGCTCTTATTGTAACTTTTCATAAACAAGCACAAGCATAAAATCTCGGATGAGTTCGAATTTGGTTTGAATCTGACCAGCGGTTTTCCAGTTACATCCCCTTGAGCGGGAAAATTTTCCCATAGACTTATAATGGGGAAAACGACGTCTCCACTTTTTCTTAGCCATTTCTGATCTGATATTCATCAAACTTGCAGATAACCAGGAGGGGCTTATAGTCTACGTCGAGTTAGAATTTGGGCTGCACGGGACGAACAGCTTTGGAGTTGCCTGTCCTTGAGCATAAAAATAAGTGAAAAATGGTGTCTCCAGCTTTTCTCAGCCGTTTATGATCTGATCTTTTTGTAACTTTTCATAAACGACGACAAGCATAAAATCTCAGACGAGTTCGAATTTTGTTTGAATCTGACCAGCGGTTTTCCAGTTACATCTCCTTGAGCGTGAAAAATTTTCCAATAGACTTATAATGGGGAAAACAACGTCTCCACTTTTTCTCAGCCATTTCTGATCCGATCTTCATCAAACTGGCAGATAACCAGGAGGGGCTTACAGTATAGGTCGAGTTAGAATTTGGGCTGCACGGGACGAAAAGCTTGAGCATAAAAATAAGTGAAAAATGGTGTCTCCAGCTTTTCTCAGCCGTTTATGATCTGATCTTTTTGTAACTTTTCATAAACGCCGACAAGCATAAAATCTCGGACGAGTTTGAATTTTGTTTGAATCTAACCAGCGGTTTTCCAGTTACATCCCCTTGAGCGTGAACAATTTTCCCATAGACTTATAATGGGGAAAACGACGTCTCCACTTTTTCTCAGCCATTTCTGATCCGATCTTCATCAAACTTGTAGATAACCAGAAGGGGTTTACAGTCTACGTCGAGTTCATATTTGGGATGCCTGGGACAAACAGCTTTGGAGTTACCTGCCCTTGAGCATAAAAATAAGTGAAAAATGGTGTCTCCAGCTTTTCTCAGCTGTTTGTGATCTGATCGTTTTGTAACTTTTCATAAACGAGAACAAGCATAAAATCTTGGACGAGTTCGAATTTCGCTTGAACCTGACAAGCGTTTTTTTTTTTCAGTTACATCCCCTTGAGCATGAAAAAAATTTCCCATAGACTTATAATGGGGAAAACTACGTCTCCACTTTTTCTTCCCCATTTCTGATCGGATCTTCATCAAACTTGCAGATAACCAGGAGGGGCTTACAGTCTACACCAGGAGGGGCTTACAGGCTGCACGGCATCTGAGTTATCTGCCCTTGAGCATAAATGTATGTGAAAAAGTGTGTCTCCAGCTTTTCTCAGCCGTTTTTGATTGGATCATTTTGTAATTTTTGGTAAAGAGGGCAAGCATAAAATCTCAAGCGAGTTTGAAGTTGACTTGAATCTGACCAGTGGTTTTCCAGTTATATCTCCTTTAGTGTGAAAGAATTTCCCATAGACTTACAATGGGAAAATGATGCCTCCAGCTTTTTTCTTAACCATTTCAAATCAGATCTTCATGAAACTTGCAGATAACCAGGAGGGGCATAAGTCTATGTTGAGTTTGAATTTTGGCCACGCAGGTCAAATGACTTCTGAGTTACCTGCCCTTGAGCATAAATATTAGCAAAAAATGGTGTATCCAGCTTTCCGCTACCGTTTTTGATCTGATCTTTTTGTTACTTTTGGTAAACAAGGATAAGCATAAAATCTCTAATGAGTTTGATTTTGGTTTGAATCTGACCACCGGATTTCCAGTTACATCCCCTTGAGCTTGATTTTGGTTTGAATCTGACCACCGGATTTCCAGTTACATCCCCTTGAGCTTGAAAAATTTTCCCATAGACTTACAATGAGAAAAAATGTCTCCAACTTTGCTTGGCTATTTCTAACCTGACCTTTATCAAACTTCCAGATAATCAGAAGGAGCTAACAGTCTATGTATAGTTCGAATTTGGGCCGAATGAGACAAAAGGCCTTTGAATTACCTGCCCTTGAGCATAAATATTAGTGAAAAATAGTGTCTCCACCTTTTCTCAGCCGTTTCTGATCTGATCTTTTTGAAACTTTCAGTAAACGAGAACACGCATAAAACCTCAGATGAGTTTGAATTTGGCTTAAATCTGACATTCGGTTTTGCAGTTACAGCCCTTAATGCGCGAACAATTTTCCCATAGACTTACAATGGAAAATGACGTTACCAATGACTTTTTATAGGGATAAAAATTTCCAGCAGTTTTTTCGTCCATATGTCAGGCCATACACACATTAAGCAAGCTTGATCCTTAAGTCTTTGGTCTAGTTCTTAAGTGAGCGATCGTTGCCCATCGGGCTACTTTTTTTTTTAGCTCACCATCACGTAGTGACGAGGTGAGCTTTTGGGATCACTGTTCGTCCGTCGTGCGTGCGCACATCCGTGCATGCCTAAACAATTTCTTTAAACGACATCTCCAAAACCACTGATCGGATTTTGACCAAACTTCACAGGAATGATCCTTAGGTGGTCCCCTTTCAAAGTTGTTCAAATGGTTGCGGTCCGTTGCACATCTAGGTCACAGGAGCCAAAAATAGATTTTTTTCACAAAAAACTTAAAAAATCTTCTTCTCTGAAATCACAAGGCGCAGGTCTTTGATATTTGGTATAAAGCTTCATCTAGTGGATCCCTACCAAGATTGTTCAAATTATAGTGCTGGAGCCAAAAATGCCCCCGCCCCGGGTCCCTTTGGTTTTACATAGGCTTATATAGGGAAAATCTTCAAAAATCTTCTTCTCTGAAACCACAAGGTCCAGGACTTTGATATTTGGTATGAAGCTTCATCTAGTGGACCCCTACCAAGATTGTTCAAATTACAGTGCTGGGACAAAAAATGCCCCTGCCATGGGGCCCTTTGGTTTTACATAGGCTTATATAGGGAAAATTTTTAAAAATCTTCTTCTCTGAAACCACAAGGCCCAGGTCTTTGATATTTGGTATGAAGCTTCATCTAGTGGACTCCTACCAAGATTGTTCAAATTATAGTGCTGGGACCAAAAATGCCCCTGCCCCGGGGCCCTTTGGTTTTACATAGGCTTATATTGGGAAAATCTTTAAAAATCATCTTCTCTGAAACCACAAGGCCCAGGTCTTTGATATTTGGTATGAAGCTTCATCTAGTGGACCCCTACCAAGATTGTTCAAATTATAGTGCTGGGACAAAAAATGCCCCCGCCACGGGGCCATTTGGTTTTACATTGGCTTTTATGGGGAAAAATCTTCAAAAATCTTCTTCTCTGAAACCACAAGGCCCAGGTCTTTGATATTTGGTATGAAGCTTCATCTAGTGGACCCCTACCAAGATTATTCAAATTATAGTGCTGGGGCCAAAAATGCCCCCGGCCCGGGGCCCTTTGGTTTTACATAGGCTAATATAGGGAAAATCTCTAAAAATCTTTCTTCTCAGGAACCGCAAGGCCCAGGACTTTTATATTTGGTATGAAGCCTTATCTAGTGGACCCCTACCAAGAATGTTCAAATTATAGTGCTGGGACAAAAAATGCCCCCGCCACGGGGCCCTTTGGTTTTACATTGGCTTTTATGGAGAAAATCTTTAAAAATCTTCTTCTCTGAAACCACAAGGCCCAGGTCTTTGATATTTGGAATGAAGCTTCATCTAGTGGACCCTACCAAGATTATTCAAATTATAGTGCTGGGGCCAAAAATGCCCCCGCCCCGTGGCGCTTTGCTTTTACATAGGCTTATATACGGAAAATCTTTAAAAATCTACTTCTCTGAAACCCCAAGGCCCAGGACTTTGATATTTGGTATGAAGCTTCATCTAGTGGACCCCTACCAAGATTGTTCAAATTATAGTGCTGGGACAAAAACTGCCCCCGCCACGGGGCCCTTTGGTTTTACATTGGCTTTTATGGGGAAAATCTTTAAAAATCTTCTTGTTTGAAACCACAAGGCCCAGGTCTTTGATATTTGGTATGAAGCTTCATCTAGTGGACCCCTACCAAGATTGTTCAAATTATAGTGCTGGGACAAAAAATGCCCCCGCCCCGGGGCCCTTTGGTTTTACATTGGCTTTTATGGGGAAAATCTTTAAAAATCTTCTTCTCTGAAACCACAAGGCCCAGGTCTTTGATATTTGGTATGAAGCTTCATCTAGTGGACCCCTACCAAGATTGTTCAAATTATACTGCTGGGGCCAAAAATGCCCCTGCCCCGAGGCCCTTTGGTTTTACATAGGCTTATATACGGAAAATCTTTAAAAATCTACTTCTCTGAAACCGCAAGGCCCAAGATTGTTCAAATTATAGCCCTTGGGCCAAAAATGCCCCCGCTCCGGGGCCCTTCTGTTTTACATAGACTTATATAGGGAAAATCTTTAAAAATCTTATTCTCTGAAACCACAAGGCCTAGGTCTTTAATATTTGGTATGAAGCTTCTTCTAAAGGACCCCTACCAAGATGATTCAAATTATAGTACTGGGGCCAAAAGTGGCCCCTCCCCAGGGCCCTTTGGTTTTACATAGGCTTATATAGGGATAATCTTTAAAAATCTTCTTCTCTGAAACCATTAGGCCTGGGTCTTTGATATTTGGTATGAAGCTGCATCTAGTGGACCTCTATCAAGATTATTCAAATTATAGCCCTGATACCAAAAATGTCCCCGTTCCAGGGCCCTTTGGTTTTACATAGACTTATATAGGGAAATCTTTAAAAATCTTCTCTGAAACTGCAAGGCCAAGGCCTTTGATATTTAGTAAGAGCTTTATCTAGTGGACCTCTTCCAAGATTGTTCAAATTATAGCCCTGGGGCCACAAATGCCCCCATCCCGGGGCCCCTTAGTTTTACATAGATTTATATAGCCCCGGGGCCATTTGGTTTTGCATAGGCTTATGCAGGGAATATCTTAAAAAAAATCTTCTCTGAAACTGCAAGGCCCAGGTCTTTGATATTGATGTGTAGCTTCATCTAGTGGACCTTTGCCAAGATTGTTCTAATTATAGCCTTTGTTGTTGTTTGGTATGAAGCTTCACCTTTAAGACCTCCCTCAACATTATGCACATTAAAGCCCTGGGGCCAATGATGGCCCTCTCTGGGGCCCACTTGTTACACTATGGATCAGGTGAGCGATCCAGGGCCATCATGGCCCTCTTGTTTGTTTTGGTTTTACAGTCCTTTCAAGATTATTTCACTCATAACAAGCCGGAGAAAAACCGCCTGCCCTTCAGTTGCAGAACTTGTCCTCTCACATGTGACCTGAGCCAGCAACCTATTTTATCCAAACAAAAATGTATAGATGATTTAGAAAAAGGACCGTTTATGATCATTGTTCTATATAATCTTTGTAGTTTTGTTTTGGTTTAAAAGTATTTTATTTTAAATAAAGTCTTATACATATTTTACACAAAAACAAGAGATGAAGACATTGAAGGTATGCAGGACTATGATCAGTAATTGATCTTGATCTATAATACTTGTAAAAATTCATTTTGTTGAATAAGCCAATGTCCTAAGCTTCAGAAAAATCCACTGATTGACCTTTTTACCTTACAAATGCCATAGCGCCAGATTTGCCATTGACATACAGGCAGTCCAGTTCATTTGAAGAAATGTGGTAGGACACAAGTCTTTAATGCTGCCTACCGCATTTCAAGGTCATTGGCTTTTTGGTTCCGGAGAAGAAATGCAAAGGGCTTTTAAACAATATATGGGTAAGGTGGTTATCTTTAGTCATGTGACTTCAAGCCCCCATCCACCCACCCTACCCACCCAATCCAAAAAAAAACTTTCATTGCCATACCACCCAGACTCCAAAAGTAATTTGGTTTCAGTCAGGCCAGCCTTTTTAGTGGAGATGACAAGACTACTAAATCTGAAGCTCCACATGTAAAGTGAGTGAGTGTTTGAGTTTTACGTCCCACCAACAGCTTAGGTCATACGAAGACGGGACCTCGGTTTAAAGACTCATCCGAAAGTCTGGAGAAGCCCGGGATCGATCCTGCGACCCCTGGTTAACCACATGTAACTTGGCTTCCTAGCAGTTTTCGTAGACCTGGTAGAGAGGAAGATAAAAATACTGAATCTGTCGGCCATCCAGGACAAAGGTAGTAAGTGAGCTTGATCCATAGAATTGCTAAACTGCCTTTCAGCTGATTACAAATATCAACTTTAATGCCATATATTAAAAAAGAATCCGAAAATCCATTTTTTTTTTGCATTTTTCCCATACAAATGACCAAGTAACCAAATTTGACCTTCAAAAAAAATAGATCAAGGTCAACCAAAGGTTTATTATTTGAACAAACTTGCAGCTATGTAGTTATAGATACAAGATTGGATGGTAAATTGTAAAATTCCTATTTTAGAACAAGTATGGTAAGGAGTTGCAATGAATACTACGGGTAAATACAGTAGCCAATGATAAAAAGCTTTTTTGTTTTGTGCTAGACTGTACTGTACAATATTTGTTATGCCCTGGAGGTGTGGAATTACTGAATATGATTAAAGTGGTGCTGGTATTATCATCAGAATAATGAACATTGTTATTATAGAAATACATATACCTTATTAATCCTAAGTATTTGGACACATCATCATCTTACAATACTTGCACGAAAATTTAAACAAGTATAAATTTACCACCTGATCTTGTCTAAAAATGGCTGGATAAGTGGCAAACACGTGGAGCGTGATAGCTCAGTGGTTAGTGCACTTGCCTCTGATGCTAGAGGTCCTGGGTTCGATCCCAGGCAGCAGCGATAAAATTTCGGTGTCTGAACACACTCCATTTGCATCATTTGCAGGGATGAATGTCATAAAGTGCACCGTCCTTAGGATCGGGACGTTAACTGGAGGCCCCCTGTGCAGGGAGAACCATCCCCATTTCCGGGTTAAGAACCCTACCGTAATTACATGATTACTGTGTAGGCTCTCATCCTGCAAAACCTGGAGTGTATGTAATGTACACCTGCGGTAATGGTCAAATGTGACCGACGCAGTATCAGGAGAAAGAAAGAAAACGTTGTAGACCCCAAGCGAGATATCACATTTTGCGGCCTCGCATCCAGGTTGTTCTATTTGCTCAGGCCTGTCTGAATACATAGGTAAATAAGGTAATATTGCTGTCTGCATAATTGTCCCCAGGCAGAGTCTTAGATGACAAGAACAATCAGCATTCTAAGCCAAACTCACTGAAAACAACAAAACTGATGTGTACCATACAGTTAACAAGATAAGGTACATAAAATCTTCTATAAGTTTTGCTGCCCCTAATAAGAAAAGAAATGGGCCATTCCTTAGGGCAATGTTTCTTATTATCACTTTGACAAGCCCTTGAAATGAACAAACCTGTAAACCCCACTTTGTAAAGAGAAAACTGAGGTTTACCTGGGTATACATTATTTTTGTCATGTCGCTTTAAGCATGGAGCAAAATAGGAAGCTAGGTTTTCCGTCTTTTTGTTTGTCCATTTGTCAAGCCGTCAACATTCGCGGCCACCCCACCTTTCACCCTGATGTAAGAGTCCATTTTTCAAGAACTATAAGAGCTTCATTAATGATACTTGTGACAAACTTGCATCTAGGAATGGCGACTTTAACCCATTTGGTACCCCCAAAACGGGTACCTTTGCAAACAGCCTAGGCCCAGATCAGACGCCGCAGAACGCAGCGTCTGATCTGGGCCTACACTGTTTGCAAAAAGTTAAGCCAATTTCCGAATCAATTTTGAAGAAAACACAACTAGACACCCCTAAATTTCGAACTGGACTCCTGCCTTTTGGTACAAAAAGGGTTAATGCACATGTCCATATTTGACATTAACCTACATTTCATGGTTCACTGACTTGGTGAACTACTGCGACCACCCTAATTGTAACCCTTTTTATACCGAATGGAATCTTCCTCTTTATATATAGCAGGAGTCCATTTGATAATTTAGGGTGTCATGTTGTGGTTTCTTCAAAATTGGTAAGGAAAATGGCTGAAATTTTTGCAAACAGTGTAGGCCCTGATCAGAAGCCGCGTTCTGCAGCGTCTTATCTGGGCCTGCACTGTTTGCCGAATACCCGTTCTGGGGTTTCCGGAACTAAATGGGTTAAGAGTTCATTTCTCAAGAACTATAAGAACATCAATGATACTTGATACAAACTTGCATCTAAGGATGGCAGCTTTAGTGCAAGCATCCATACGAGGGCTATTTGATATGTTGTATTTATATATTGAAGGATTTGAATTTGTCAGACATATTGTAGTTTTCTTCAACATAATCTCCCTCAGTATCTATACACTTTTGCCAGCGGTGTTTAAGGGTCTTAATGCCACTTTTATAGAACACCTTTTCTTGGCTGTTCAGAAAGTCATCCACTGTATATATGACGTTCTCACTGGACTGAAAGTGGGTGCCTGAAATAGCCGTTTTCAGTCTTCGAAGTGGATGAAAGCCCGATGGGGTGAGATGAGATGAATAACGTGGATGCTCAATTTAAAGCCACAATCGTGAATGGCAGCCATAGCAATGACAGACTTGTGAACAGGAGCATTATCTTGATGGCACAACACATCTTTTGTGAGCTTTCCATGGCGCTTAGTATTTTCCCATAACTGCATCAGAAGTGAAGCATACTATGTGCCATTTATTGTTTGTCCCTATCAGCAGAATACCATCTGCATCCCAGAAAACCAAGGCCATAACCTTCCCAGCTGATGGAAGATTTTGCCTTCCTTGGCGGGGATGAGCCAGGGCGCTTCCATTGTTTCGATTGTTGTTTGGCCTCGGAGAAAATGATGAACCCATGTTTCATCCATTATATATATAAGTGACATATCTCTGAATCTTCCTCAAAAAGATTAAGATTAGCACGCAATAATGTGTGCCTGGTGTTCTTCTGATCAACTGTCAGAAGTCTTGGTACCCATCGGGTCGAAAGCTTTCTCATTTCAAGCTCCTGTCAGAATGGAATATACTCTTTCCTGTGACATGGCAACTCTATTGGCTTTATATCTTTCTGTGACTCGTCTGTCAGTCATAACAATATCATGGAATTTATTGCCCATTTCTGGGGTTGCAACATTGACAGGCCTTCCAGGACGGGGGTCATCCTTAAGGCTCTGTCTGCCGTGCTTAAATTCTGTCACCCACCTTTTCACTGTAGCATATGAAGGGACATCTTTCCCTAGTGTTGCTACCATATCATTATGGATATCCTTAGGTGTTAAACCTTTTTTTATGCAAATATTGGATCCTGCTCTTTCACCAATTTTGTCCATTTTGCAAAAGCTGCTAGTCTTGTTATACCCCCACAAACGAAGTTTGAAGGGGGTATATAGGAGTCAGCTTGTCGTCTGTCGTCGTCGTCGGTTCGTTACAAAAAACTTTAACATTGCTCATAACTTCCTTATTCTTTGACCGATTTCTTTAATATTCACACACCACACACCTTGCCACTAGTACTTAAGATTGATATACACAAACCTGACCTTGACCTTTACGTTGACCTTGAGGATGCAGGGGTATAATTGGCGCCCGTTAGGTGGCAGCTCGTTTACTTTAGAGTGCTGCTTCGTCAATAAACTGACCAAATGAGACCAGTCCTTGTGTACATGGCCCTATATAGCCAGAAAATAGTAGGACTTATAAGGAAATCCCAGCATACCTCCTTCCATACGAGGCTCACAACATATCAATCAGCCCTCGTATTTGACCATGACCTACATCCCACGGTTCACCGACTTGGTGAAGACTTTGCCCCCAACAGGCGCAACATAGCCTTCAGCAGAATTCTTGTTGCTATTTATGCTCCAAGAAAAAGGCTGTTAGAACTCATTAGAACTGCCCGAATGAGGTTGTTCTATCCAGCACCTACAAAGTATCTTTAACCCTTATCTTGCTGTTCACCACAACCCCTATCTTTGAAAACAGTGTAGATCCAGATCAGATGGCTTCTGAAGAAGCCATCTGATCAGGATCTACACTGTTTGGTATTCAGTTTATGAATTTGTAGCAATAAATTACATCAAGTAATTTGATTGGTTGATAGACAGAAATGGGTGTGGCTTAAATGAATATTCAGCGAGATAAGAGTTAAGTAAAAAGAATAATCATCATGTTAACAAGTCTGTGAAATGGACACCCCCTTAAACCCCACTTTATATACAGAAAACTGGGTTTTAGGTGGGTATACATTACTTTTCTTATTTCTGCTCCAAGACATAGGTTGTGGGTACTCGTTAGAACCGCCTCAATGCGGCGGTTCTAACGAGCACCCACAACCTATGTTTGGAGTATTAATAAGAAAAATATCATATCACAAATTTTCATCAGAAGAGGGGCCATTTCGGAGATATGAACAAATGCACTATGTCACACGGGTGTGTTATCGTAATGAATATCACAAATTTTTTGGCCCCCGCCCATCGGGGCTTGAAGAAATATATGGGCTGCATGATGCTTCCACGCAGAGCTGAATCCAACACGCACACGAGTACTGGTTAACCGCTTAGAGGATCTAAGCCAGCCCAGGCAAAGCGGTGCTCATGGGTCGGACCATCCATGCTTATAAACCCTATTGGTTTTATTGGGCGACAGGGCTTGAGATGTCATTTCATCTCAATGTCGGGTAAAAGTCCCACAAAATTGGAAGCAACATCTCCAAAATCACCTTTACAGTGTTGACAGGGATGTTAAACCTCAAATCAAACAAAATCACAAATTTTCATCAAACGCTTAAACGTTTTGCAACATGAAAGAGCTGTACTTTGTCCCCCAGATGTGTTATCAAAACTGTGTCTGATCTGGGTCTTCACTGTTTGCAAAGCCCAAGCTATGATTTCAATCCAGATTCTAAAGTCAACCCCCTTATGCAACGGCGGCTAATCGTTATTCCGACAAGTCAGTGATAGTCATGCAGACTTTAGGACTGAAGAGTTTTTATACTTGGTAACTTTTGTTTGTTTGATTTAAAGTTAAACGTCCCCGTCAACACTTGGTAACTTTGGGTCCATTGACAATCAATCAACCCAAAAATAATTTTGAAAAAAAAAAAATCATGTGACTCCTGGACTGATTCAACCAGACACTGTCGTGATATGACTGAAAAATTGTTGAAAGCGACATTAAACCCAAATTCACACACACACACAACTGAAGGTTCAAAGAAAGAAGTTCAGCAGTGAAATGCTCTGGCAGCGTTATGATAAAGGTTGAGTTCAATTACCATAATGATACAAAGTATTGGGACAGACAGGTCTAAGCAAATAGAGAAGATCCAGATTCAGAGTCTGATCACTGTTTGCCATTCCTTCTCCTTTACTAATCACAAAACAAACTTGTTAAAGTTTTATGAAAATTACAGCAAGTCCTCAAGGTGTCAGAGTTTTTAAGTTTTTTGTGGTACTCTTAAAGGAAAGAATTTGCTCCTTGGGAGCAAATTCTTTCCTTTAAAGGTCAATTATCATGAAATCTGAAAGTTGCAATATGAAACTGTCAACGTTTACTGAAATGTGTATAAAACAATGTCAAGTATTTTTGGGGGGTTGCAATTGTCTATTTCCCCATAAATCACCAATTAACTCCAATTTTTGGCCGGCTCAATAAAAAAGAAACTCGCTTACCGTTCTTGGAAATGGTTCTGTCCCTTGACAGATAATGATATGCGTGACGTCAGAGTTGTAGAAGTGTCCTTGAGACAACATGGGGGATTAAATAAGTGCTCGTGTTTTTCAAAAGATAAGGAGTTAAAATGGTGTTTTGTGTTGTTTTTTGGGTGTAATGAAACGTGTGAAACAAACCCAGGGGTCAGTTTCTTTCAATTTCCCAAAGATAAGAAGTTAAAAAACCTGTGGATTGAGAAACTAACAGAGGGGAAGACAGCCGAGCCCTCTGTTCTGAAAATGGAGACAAAATATTTTTGATAAAAAAATACATGTGCCTCACAGAATCACTTTCTAAGAAAGAAGGTCAGCAGTTAAATGCTCTGGCACCGTACTGGTATGATAAATGTAGAGTTTGATTCAGACACTTTTCTGTCTCCATATGACCTTAGTTGTTGGTGGGTTGTAAAACTGAAACACACACACACATTCAGACACTTTTGGCTTCAATCATTATCATTCTACTAAGAATGACTTTTCATCTTGCTAAGAGCAACCCTGTACATGCCATCACGAAAACACGCCTATATAATTTTGACCCCCTTAAACCCCACTTTTATATAGTAAAACTGGGGTTTACAGGGGTAAACCATATTTTTCTTATTTCTGCTCTAAAATATAGATTGTGGGTACTTGTTAGAACCGCCTCGTCGAGGCAGTTCTAACGAGTATCCACAATCAAAATTTTAAGCAAAAATAAGAAAAGTATCGAAATTAATCATCTGAATTTTTTCATTTTGCGGTGATAAAATTTACAACGTATTTGTATAGGCGTGTTTTCGTAATGCCAGGTTCTTGTACTGAAACACAACAGAACACATTAAATATTTTCTAGTATCTTTATAAATTTTAAATATCACAGACAAAAACACATTGTAAGACTGTACAAAAGATATTCAATTTACATCTGTCTTTGAAGAGCCAAAACCTCACATAAACAAGTCTGTGACATAAACACCTCCTAGATGAGATGATTCACATAAGCTTTTCGCTTGTTTTCAAATCCTGTCATTGCAATTTGTACATGTACTGTTGTAACTTGCCTATCTATTTAAAATGAATAAATATTGTTTAAACCAAACACCTCCTATATAGAAGTGGAGGAATCAACCCACAGCTCCCATCAGAGACACCAAAGGGAAAAAAACACAAACATGAGCAGCAGACCCCAATGGAAACACCAACAGCGGAAAGCCAAAAGGACAACTGCTTTCCCACAAAATGGCCAATAGGCTATCCAAAATATAACTAGAGCTGTCAGTGAAATTGACTAGGGCCCCGGCAGCGCTATCAGAGGATAAAAAAATTTGTGGACGGACAGACAGACAGACGGACGGACTGAGTGATTACTATAGGGCACCCACACTTTCAGTGCGGGGCCCTAATAACATAAGCGACACAAACACCCAAAGACAAACCATAACAAAAATCAACCGCGACAGAAGAACCGCCCTGAAACGGCCAGCAGAAACGAACTACACTGGGGGGCTTAAATCGATTTCACATGGCCACAATCTCCGCCCTTACTTCTGTCGCGATTTAGACAATTTGTTCAGTCCACATGAAGGCCTCCCAAACCCCACTTTGTATAGAGAAAACTAGGGTTTAGGGGGATATACATTCTTTTTCTTATTTCTGCTCCAAGACATAGGTTATGGGTACTCGTAAGAAACTCCTTAATAAATAGAAAAATATCACAGATTTTCATCAGTAAAGTAACCATTTTGGAGATGTAAAAATGCACAATGTCACACGGGTGTGTTATGGTAAACATTAAACCGGGGGCCAGTTAGTCAAAACTAAAGATGTCTTCACATAAAGTATGGTTAAAACTTTGATCATTTATTATGCTGATATTTTTTCAGCAACATAACAAAATTTTAGATATTGTACTTGCTAAAACAGTTAACAATTTGACCACTAACAAGCTTGTTATGCTAACGATGATTTGAACAACTGGCCCCAGATCTACATTTTTGCCAGTGCAAATGGAAGGCTCTGTGTCAGGTTGTTCAAGTTAATGACATAATTAGTTAACATATCATTTAAACTTTGATCATTAAATATGAGGAGATTGATCGTGAAATCTTTTCTACGGTAATTCCCTCCTTTCCGCTGATTCAAGAAGGGCAGCTGTCAGTTTCTGGCGAAAGAATGTGCACAGTACTGGTTAACCGCTTACGTATAGGCCTTCCCAGGAAAAGTATGGATAGGTAAACTGACCGGCTCAAAAATGACCTAAAATAGTGTTGACTAGGCCGTTAAACTCCAATACAAACAAAGTCATTTAATATGGCAAAGATGGCAATATTTTTGCTGAAAAAAATGTGAGTAGCTTTTCCATTTGCAATCACATTTTTCCTGCACAAATACAAGAGTATATATTAAGTACTGTACTTTTTAGAACAGTTAAAATATTGACCATTTACAACTTTGTTAAGCTAATGATGCTCCTTCAGGACCAGTCTGATCTGGATCTACTCTGTTTGCTGTGGCGTATCTGTTGCAATACTTAGGATAATTACGGAAGCTGAATTCAAGCTTCATTAGGATCAACACTGTTTGCCCTCTTATTACTGATCTTAACTAATTATAACCCTGTTGTTGCAACAATGAATATGTTCATATTTAAATATTGAAGTCAAGTTGAGAAACTTAGAGGTTAAAAAGGTTTAATTAAACACTGCTCTTGGCATAACAGAACAAATATTCTGCTTCAGAAGAAATCAATCAAAGTTGTGTCACAAGCACGAGAAAACAGGATTTACAACAGGTGACAAGGGATGCATCAAACCAGACAGCATTCACTGTTCACATGAGAATTCTAGGACCCTAGGCTTTCTAACATACACATCTAAAGCTTGTTAACTTTGAGCTCAGTGGTCAAATTGTTAACTGTTCTAGCAAGAACAATGTCTAATACTCAGGTATTTTTGCTGAAAAAATGTGAGTAGCTTTTGCAAGTGCAAAAGCTACTCACATTTTTTCAGCAAAAATGAAAGTGTATATTTTATATATACTGATCAAGTTTTAACAATATGTTAACTAATAATATTGTTAGTTTTGAACAACTGACCCCTCCTTTCCCTTGGAAAATTAAACAAAGTACAGTAGAACTTCGATGGCTTGAACACTGATGGCTTGTTTTCCATGGCTGAGTTGAACCCGTTCTTTAGCCCCTAGGGAAATCCTCTACATAAGAAATGTATGCTGTGTCTACCATTTAGAATCACCTCATTGAGGCGATTCTAATGAGCACACAAAGCATACATTTTCATTATAGAACGCTGAAAAGATGACTAAAAGTATCTTGCTATGCCTCCTGACAGTAACCCTCAGGGGCTCGAACTACCCATCTAGAACGGATATTCGAGGCCCTAAAGGTGTTAGAGCAATTGAAGTTTGACTGTACAATGTACATCTATATTTTCACTGGACTGAGAACGCAAAAGACAGGTTTTCTAACAATACAGCCCATACACCTCACCTGCACTCACACTTCAAATGTATCCAGGTAGTTTTCTATGTAATAACATGCCGTGAAACTGACACCGCCCATCGGGGCTTCGAGAAAAGATTAATGCTTCCATGTAGAGCTGAAACCAATCTCACATGAGTAATGGTAAACTGCTCAGAGGGTCTAAGCCTGCCCAGGCAATGTGGTGGAAGTCGGAAAATCCCTACGTCATATAAACCCTTTTGGTTTGTTTGGGTGGCAGGGCTTCAGATGTCATTTCATCTCAATGTTGGGTAAAAGTCCCACAAAATTGGAAACAATGTCTCCAAAATAACCTATAAAGTGTTGACAGAGAATAAAAACCTCAATTCAAACAAACGTGAAATACATGTCCTTGCAAAACAGCTTGGATCAATACTTAAGACTATAAATGGTATATAAACTCTGATAAGAACTGTACATAATAACAAAACAAATTAAAAATTCTACAACTGATATGTTAGGTAAAATATCACAAAAAGACGCACTGAAATTGAATCTAAAGTATACATTGTGTACATAGAAGAAATCAACAATCTAATTGAAAACAGTTATAAAACATCCATATTAAGTGAAAATGTCTTTGATCATAACACATTCGTGTGGTCATTTTTCTGATGCAAATTTGAGAGGTTTCTTTTTCATCCCCTCTGCTCCAAACATAGACTGTTGGTACTTGACAGAGCATCCTCATTACAATAACTCATCCCTGTGATACATATCTCCAAAATGGTTATTTTCTGATGAAAATTTGTGATATTTTTCGTACCTTTGCTCGAGACATAGGTTGAGTGCTCGTTAGAACCACCTCACTGAGGCGGTTCTAACATGTACCCACATCCTAGGATCAAAAATAAGGGCAATTGTGTATACACCTGTTAACCCCAGTTTTCGCTTCATAAAGTTGGGTTAAGAGGGGTGTTCATTACAAAGACTTGTTAAAGCGATGAGTACCCACAATCCATGTTTCAGAGCAAACATAAGGAATGCAATGTAATATACACTATTAAGTTTGTGAAACTGAAGTCAAAACATATATCATGTAATTTGATTGGCTGATAATCTGAAATGGGTGTGGCTTGTTCAAATGGTGGTAAAAGGAGGATGAGATAAACAGGGTCAGATAAGAGTTTCTATACCTTGTGCAAATGCTGTATAATCTTATCTGGAGTTCTAAAAAGTCTCTAGAAATGTCATGTTTCTGGGGGAAAATTGTTATACATGTTTAAGGTTCTTTATTCGGTCTCTTTCCATCGATTCTAATGAGTACCCACAATCCATGATTAGGAACAAAAAGAGGAAAAAGTCTGTATCCCCTGTACACTCCAGTCTTCCCAATATTAAGTGCGGTACAGAAGGGTATTGATTACATGGAATTGTTAATGTGATTGCATTGTTTAAAGCTTTGAATCATTTCTAATACATGTAATAATATTCTGTACAAATGTGAACACAATAATTATTTCTTTGTGTTAACAAATGACAAACTTACCAGGGTTGACATTATAGAACTTTTTTCATGCTCAACTTATGTGAGCATAAAACTAGTCCTGCAGATGAATATTTAAAGGTCATTTATCATAATATTGAAATCATTAAGAACTAAACGCACATTGCTTCAGGTCAGTAAAATCTGAAAACTGAATCAAAATTATCTTTATAGTTTCGGAGATACTGCATTAATACAGTAAAATTCCTGTATTAAGACCACCTTTGGGACTGTTCAAAAGTGGTCTTTAAGACCACTTTTGAACAGTCCCAAAGGTGGTCCCTGACCAGAGGTCATTGCAGGCAGAAAATACAAAGAAAAATTAAGTGTACCCTTCAAAATAAGCTTTTTATAGCAGAATTAGTCCTAATTTGAGGTGGTCTTAATAGTGGAATTTCACTGCATTTATGAAGTATTCTATGATGTCATACTTGACTTTAAATTCTTTGAACTTTGTAACAACCAATATATATTGTGGTTTATAATCATCATAAAGTACTTAGCCACCTGATAATATTAACAAAATTGATCTCAATCAAAACTCAAAAACAATTTGTTCTAATTTCAAACTTAAGGGCAATAAATTTCAAATTCAAATAATATATTAAATGATTTAAATTTCAGATTACATGTTTGTATGTAGATCAAATATCATACAATGGTAGGTTATGTGTTTAGAGGACATTCAAAAAGCATTTTTATTTACTTACTTGAAGAATTTGTATATGAACTGTTCATTTTAAATAGTTTAAAATTTCATTTAAAACTCAAATGTTTTAATTCAGACATGAAATTTCAAATCTATATCCAACTTTATTAATTACATTCACAGCCACCAGTGGACATAAGAAAAATGTATAATAAAATCATAGAACTTGAAAATATGTCAGTTTTAAAGTTACTTTAAAAAGTTAAAACCCACTACGATGTCACAAAATATTGCATTGTGGGTCTAAATCAACCAAAATTCAAGGGAGGTTACCCTAAGTGGAAAATAGGTAGTTGAGCATAGCTTTGAAATGAATAGGAATTTTTTCATGCTGTTTTCAGTAAAATGTTCCTCTTTGTGTGTTCTTTCAGTATACTTAATATATATATCAGAAATATGTAAATTTTCATGATAAATGACCTTTAAATCACAACAATTGTTAGCATTCTGCTATTTAACAGCAGGACAAATACCATCGTATGTAGATATAAATATGAAGAACCCTAATGTTGGTGTTTCATTACATGCATAAATTTCATGCCCACTTGAGAATATTTTTCTTATTTCTGCTATTTCTAACATTATTATATTTCACCAAAATAAGCTGTAAAAAATGTCTACAGCCCCCGCCCATCGGGGCTTGAAGAAACATATGGGCTGCATGATGCTTCCACGCAGAGCTGAAACTGACCCGCACACGAGTAAAGGTAAACCGCTTAGAGGATCTAAGCCTGCCCAGGCAATGCGGTGCGAGTCTGACCATCCATGCTTATAGACCCTATTGGTTTCATTTGGCGGCAGGGCTTGAGATGTCATTTCATCTCAAAGACAGGTAAAAGTCCCACAAAATTGGAAGCAACGTCTCCAAAATGACCTTTACAGTGTTGACGGGGACGTTAAACCTCAAATCAAACAAACAAAAAAACAAACAAAATGTCTAAAACACAAGCAGAATTTAAGCCGAAAAACCTTGACTGATGTGGAGAGAGATATCACTTGTAGCTGTCGGTTTGGGCTGTAGTTTGTGAGCTCCCATTTTGAACTGTTGGCCAAGAACAAGGCCGATGTCTGTGAGGGCCTGAAAAATAGAAAAATAGCATGTTGAAATTATTTGTAAGGGGAGAAAATTTATACACTGTCATGGAAGGGAACACTTCCTTAAGCCATATATATATATATATGCCTAGCGGCCCTTTTTTTGGACACTGCCAAACAGTGTAGACCCAGATCAGACGCTGCAGAATGTTGCGTCTGATCTGTCTGTACACAGTTTGCTTAAGGAACATTTGTAAAATTTGCCACAAACAAAAACAAACCTGACACCCCTATAATTGGAAATGGACCACTCAAAACTTACTAAGTGGAATATTCCTTTGTCGTATATATGTTGAAATTATTTGTACAGGGAGTCAATTTATACACCATCATGGAAGGGAACTCTTTCTTAACCCATATATGCCTAGCAGCCCTTTTTTAGGACACCCCTATAATTGGAAATAGATCCCTCCAAACGTACTAAGTGGAAGATTCCATTGTCTTATATGTGTTAATACTTCCTGTTCCTTATCAATAGGGGTCTACTCTTAAAGGAGAGAAAAAAAGGCTCCTCACATTACATAGCCACAGATAAGAGCGGGTATCCGCATGCTGATTTTCTAATTTCTGCATGAAAACTTATGTTGAGGGTACCCATCAGAAGCGCCTTGCAAAGACACTTCTGATGGCTAGCATGAAACATATTGTGGGTACTTCTCCGAGGCACTTCTGATGGGTACCCACAACATTTGTTTTTGTGCAGAAATAAGAAAAATATCAGTACTTTTCTGATGAAAAAAGCACCTTATCTGTAGCTATGTCACAAGCAAATTCTTTCTCCTTCCTCCACAATGCCTCCACTTTCAATTTATGTTTGTCATTTATAGACACATCCAAACACTACGTCATCACTCAATAATACTATTTGCCGGGACTTACCGGTGGTTGGCAAAAAACGTCTTTGGCCGTTTATCGCCATTGTAAATGCGATGTTATTTTCTCTAAAGTTGTATTTTGTTTGGAATCGAAACAACAAAATTGACCTTTCAACTTTTATAATAGACATGTCTTAGCTAGTACTTATTGGTTTTTAGAAGATTTGAGGATGCTTTAATGATTAAAGTACCTGTTAAACTTATGCAGGTACGAGGTGGGACGGTCTTAATTATTTTTAATATTTATCCACTCATTTAAAGTGTAATTCGATAGATTTTCTGTGACAGACAGCTAAAATATGCCCGTAATATTAAACCTATTTACAATGTGTTTATATGGAACCAGGGTTTTTTTGCCAACCACAAAAGATTGTTATCAAAAGGAAAAGTAATTTTGCGCATGGGCAATGACATGTAAACAAAGTCACGTGTCAAAACATTGGATCCGTCTATAGAAATTCATTTAGAAGATTGCTCAACTTTTTTGCTAACAGTGAAGGCCATGAGCACAGAACATGGTATCTAACTGGTCTGTCCCCTCTTGCAGCTTAAATTCCCATCTAAAACAGTATAATGTCAGGTAAAAAACCACATGCAGAAAGTACAAGATTTTCAGGTTAACCAATTTTGTACCGGAAACAACCAATTTTGTACCGGAAACAACAAAACGGGTACCCTGGCAAACAGTGCAGGCCCAGATCAGATGCCGCAGAACACAGCGTCTGATCAGGGCCAACACTGTTTGCAAAAAGTTCAGCCATTTTCCAAACAAATTTTGAAGGAACCACAACCTGACATCCCTAAATTTTGAAATGGACTCCTGCCATATATAAGGAGGAAGATTCCATTTGGTACAAAAAGGGTTAAAGCCTTGCTCAGACAAGAATTTGATTTTGAAAGGAAATTTTAGCCCTTGTCCTGCTGATCCACACTAGCCCATACCTTTGCAAACAATGTAGATTCAGATCAGATGGCTTCTGCAATCGAAATTTTTAAGCTGACAATTTTCATTTTTGGGTTGTAAAATTTTTAATATATCTTAATACGCATGTTTTTACAATCCTTATGACTGGGCTCATGTACTAAGACCACTGGCTGGGCAGAGAAGCTCAACGGCTAGAGTCAAGTCAATGACCTTCACCTCAGAGATTACGCACAGAGCTTCAAGTAGTGTTAAAACAAAACTGTGAACCATTTTTACTATAGCATCGTGCAGAGTATAAACCTAGTCCACTAAGGGGAATGGGAATACCTAGCACATTATTCCGCCATTTTTCAAAGGGAGACAACTTTTGGGACTTCCTGTTCGCTTTCCCATAAGCCCTGCCCCACTGAAAAAGGGGTCTACTCTTAAAGGAAAGAATTTGCTCCTCTTGAGGAGCAAATTCTTTCCTTAAAGAGTTGACCCCTATTGACATGGGAGACAAAAATATTTTTGCAGGAGTTGCCTCCCCTGAAGGTGTTACAGTTAAACATCGATACTTGGAACACCAATGGCTCATTAACCATGGCAGATCAGGCTTCTGACTCAATGACAGCCTAAATATAAAGCTTCTGTTAGTTGGTTGAGGCCTAATACTATACCTTTTACTAGACCTGCCATAGTTTAACCCTTGTCTTGCTGTTCACGACAACAACTATCTTTGCAAACAGTGTAGATCCAGATCAGATGGCTTCTGAAGAAGCCATCTGATCAGGATCTACACTGTTTGGCATTCAGTTTATGAATTTGTAGCAATAAACTACATCAAGTAATTTGATTGGTTGATAGACAGAAATGGGTGTGGCTTAAATGAATATTCAGCAAGATAAGGGTTAACTAGTGGTTGTCTCTAGATCTGGCTAACAGTGTTAATGGAACAGGCCTGCAGCCCTTGTCTTCTATCTATCTATCTTCATATACTGAGTCGGTCAAACTTGGCCATTACCTCAGTCTTTGCTTTGATCATCTCAGAGACTGAATTTGATTTATAGGTGTCTGATGATGGGTTTGATTTAGTCAGGAAACTATATTGCGAATCATAGAAATTGTGTTTAGCCCTTTTTGTACCAAATGGAATCTTCCTCCTTATGTATGGCAGGAGTCCATTTCGAAATTTAGAGGTAACAGGTTGTGTTTTTCTTCAAAATTTATTTGGAAAATGGCTGAACCTTTTGCAAACAGTGTAGGCCCTGATCAGATGCCGCATTCTGTTGCGTCTGGTCTGAGCCTGCACTATTTGCCAGGGTACCTGATTTGGGGTTTCTGGTACAAAATGGGTTAATGAAACAGGCCTTCAGTCCTTATCTTTGCTTTGATCATCTCAGAGACTGAATTTAACTTATAGGTGTTTGTGACGATGCGTTTTGACTGATAGAGTCAGGAAAATGTTATGCCAACGAAAGAAAGTGTGTTTAATGTTGGGAATTACACCCGGTGTGTTTAATGTTGAGAATTACAACTGGTGTGTTTAATGTTGGGAATTACACCTGTTGTGTTTAATGTTGGGAATTACACCTGACCTGTTTAATGTTGGGAATTACACCTGACCTGTTTAATGTTGGGAATTACACCTGGTGTGTTTAATGTTGGGAATTACACCTGACCCTAGGGCAACTGCATCAGTAAAAATCTTTTTAACATTATGATAACACACCCACCCGTACGAAAATTCTAGACGGACTCCAGCCGGATTCCAAGGAGATTCCAAGCGGAAATCTCACGGATTTTAGAAAATTCTGGCGTAATACACACAGACACGTATTTTTTTCCAATCCCAGGCGTATTCTATAGTGTCAGTCCAAGCGTATTTTTTTCAAAGTCCGCCAGCAATAAAAAGTCCACCCGGATTATTAATACTTAAACTTTCTTCAACATGGAATTTTTTAACTTAAACATTTAGAAAGATTGTTACTTTTCTCCAAGTCCGCCTGGAATAAAAATACGCCCGGATTATTAATACTTAAACTTTATTCAACATGGATTTTTTGGACTTAAGAGTTAAAATGTCTCGGGTGTTGTTTCGGGAACATCCCCTCTTTCAGAATTGTATGCTTTTCTGAAGTTTCAATTTTAGAATTCTCATGTAAAAAATGTGGAATTCCAAGTAAATCCAAAATTTTTATGCAGAAATACATGGAAGTCCATGAATCATGAAAACAGGATTTTTTTTTTACATAGAAACCCATGTAAAAATTGGACTTAGAAAAAAATGAATCTGCAATAATATGGAAAATGTTAATTAACTTGGTCTTATAATCACGTGGAAAGTTCGTACTCCAACTTATTTACAATGGAAAAATACGGGGTCCCGTTTTACTATTAAATACAATTTTGAGATATCTATAACTTTATTCTAGATATTTATTAATCAAATTATAGATACCTATAAATCAAATTATAGATATCTATAATAAACATTATTGAATATATTATTATCAATATTTTTGATATCATAAAATGTAATCAATGATATGTAATATATATTTCTTGATATCTAAAAATTTGTTTTATGATATCCATTATTCCATTACATGTGTAGATTTTCTAAAATCCAATTATAGATATCATTTAAAGGGCTGAATTATAGATATCACAATTTTCAATAATGGACATCAGCAAATGTAATTATTGATATCCAAAATGTTCTTTGATATTTGATATCAAATAATAGATAGCTATAATTGGAATTATAGATATTCCGTATCATATTATAGACATCATAAAATAAATAATAGATATCTACTTTTATTTATAGATATCTAACACTGTTGATATCCTATATTTTTATTATAGATATCTATAAATCAAATTATTGAAATCTGTAAATCAAATTTAAGATATCTATTAATCATTATAGATTATAAATCAAATTATAGACATGTATAATTAGCATTTTTGATATCTATAATTATCAGTATTTTTGATATCATAAAAGGTAATCAATGATATGATATATATGTTTGTTTTATGATAACCATTATTCCTTTTCAGATACAGATATCTAAAAATAAAATTATAATATCATTTAAAAGGCTGAATTATAGATATCACAATTTTCAATAATGGATATAAGAAACAAGATGTGTTTGTGAAACATTGATGCCCCCGGACAGCGCATTTTAAATATGAAAGCAGTATCACTAAGCAATCGAAAAATATGGCCAATGTTCAAGTCTTAAAAAAAGTAGGTCAAGGTCACAAGGTAAAAAAATTATGGGATTTTTGAAAAGGTCTTGTGACATAGTATGCACATGTGAAATATGAAAGCCCTATCATTTACCAATTGAAAGTTATGCCAATTTTAAAGTTTTTAAAAAGTAGGTCAAACGCCAAGGTCACGAGGTAAAAAAATATGGTACCACTGGAAAGGTCTTGTGAAAAAGAATGCACATGTGAAATATGAAAGCCCAATCACTTACAAATCAAAAGTTATGGACTATGCTAAAGTTGGTACCACTAGAAAGGTCTTGTGACAAGAAATGCACATGTGAATTATGAAAGCCCTACCCCTTACCAATCGAAAGTTATGGCCAATAATAAAGTTTTTAAAAATTAGGTCAAACGTCAAGGTCAAAAATTATGGTACCACTAGAAAGGTGTTGTGACAAGGAGTGCACATGTGAAATATGAAAGCCCTACCACTTACAAATCGAAAGTTATGGCCAATGTTAAAGTTTTTAAAAAGTAGGTCAAACATCAAGGTCAAGGTCACAAGGTCAAACATTATGGTACCACTAGAAAGGTCTTGTGACAAGGAATGCAGATGTGAAATATGAAAGTCCTATCACTTACCAAGCGAAAGTTATGGCCAATGTTAATGTTTTTAAAAAAATGAAAAAAGTAGGTCAAAGGTCAAGGTCACGAGATAAAAAATTATGGCACCACTGTAAAGGTCTTGTGATAAGGTATACACATGTGAAATATGAGAGCTCTATCTATTACAATTTTTAAAAGTTATGCCCAATGTTAAGGTTTTTGTAGACAAACAGACAGACAGACCAAAAACTATATGCCCCCCAAATCTAGATTCCGGAGAAATAAAAATGTTATAGATATCAAATAATGTAATTTTTGATATCCTTAAATGTTCTCCAATATTTGATATCTATATAGATCGAATAATAGATATCTATAATTATCTCTTCCAATATTATAGTATCAGAAAATAAATTATAGATTATCTAATATTATTTATAGATATCTAATGATATTTTTGGCATCCTATATTTTTATTATAGATATCATCAATATTATTTATAGATATCTTGAAATTCGATTAAATAGTAAAACGGCATCTCATAGAAAAGCATGGCAAATGAGAATTTAGAATCTTCTCAGCATTTAGAAGAAAATTCCCCTGCAAAATTTGTTCAAGAACTTTTATCTGACCTTCGGAAATGTTCTAGAAAATACAATTTTTATATCACTGTTTTATTTTAATGGGGCTATTTCGTTCAAAGAATTTTGTTTATATTTGTCAATAGCTAAACACTGAACAGTTTGGGGCGAAGAGCCGTGCCCTGTGGTACTCTCAATTTATTTTGGTAATTTTGTTTATTATCGAATGCAGACGTGTTAACACAAATTAAAGGTTTGCGTTGGCGCTCTTGAACCATATTCACTGCCGATAAGACAGAAAGTACATTGAAATAGTCATGGCTCTTTTCTTTTGTTTTTGTTTCCCGCTACAAAGACACGTTAATTTTCATTTTCTATTAGTTTAGATACAGGCTTAGACTTGCCCAAGTCCCTACATTTACATTTTTTATTTTTAAATGAAAGTCCCTTTAAACAAAAAATATGTAAAAGTCTCTTTAGTCTTCATCTATGAATGTAGGGACTTGTATACTCTGCAAATTGTCCGACCAGCAACTAGCTTGATGTAATAAGATCTCCCACTTGGTGATAAGAGCATTTAGCCTCTGCAGTTAATGTTTACTTAATAAATAACACCCACCTGCGTCTGTCAGTGAAAGGAAGGAAAATTCTAGTATTTTGGAGATTTTTGTCATGATTTGTTTAATTTGAGGTTTAATGCCCCTGTCAACACTGTATAGGTCATTTTGGGAATATTCCTTCCTTTGTGTTGGGACCTAAAACTTGTTGAGATAGTGGTAGTGTTGAATTTAATAAGGATTATTTCGACTTTACTTTCAGACCTCTATTTAATTAATATATTTTGTGTGTGCTCATTAGAATCAACTCACAATATACTTTTTCCAGATAAAATACGCAAAATCCCCATAACTGTTACTTAATATTTGTCATATGGATATATGTGAAGAATTTCTCAGGAACTCAATAGCGAGTTCGAAAACAGTCATAGACAACGAGCTATCGGTGTCCGACCCATTGAGGTATCATACAGTCAAACCGGTCATAGTGGCCACCTCTAAGCAAGCAACATTCAAATCCCGTAAAAGGCAAATACATTAATATCCACCTGTATTAAGCAAGCACCTGTCTTAAGCAAGCACATTTTGATCATCCCTGAGTTTTTTTTTGGTTTTGGTTTTACGGCCCTTTCAAGATTATTTCACTCATATCGAGCCGATCGTTAATCATAGGTGGGCGAAATAGGAGTACCCGGAGAAAAACCACCTGACCTTCCGTTGCAGAGCTTGGCGTCTCACATGTGACCCGAGCGAGGCTCAAACCACAGCGGTGAGAGACCTAATGATTAAGAGTCAGCACTCTTAACCACTAGGCCACGGAGGCCTGTTTCATCACTGAGCTGCTTGCTTAACGCAAGCCTTGGACTGTGATTGTTTTTACTCTGTTTTTTATAGAAAAAAGGCAAGCAGGCAGCATAATATCATTATCCTTGCATAATTACTTAATTAATAAGATGTGTATTGCAAAATCTTTTCAAAATTATCTTAACAGGAGAAACCATAGAGAAAAGTGGCGTTTACAAGGGGTTACATAATGTTCTTATTTCAGCTCAGTAGTATAGATAGTGGATACTCTTTAGAACCGCCTCTAACAAGCACCCACAATCTATGTTTGAAGCAGAAATAAAGAAAAATGATGCGAGGGCTACTAACTTCTGAACTTAATCTCTTCATCAGCGACACTAGTTTTCACAATTACCTTGATAATCCCCTAAACATGTCCATGCAATGAAAACCCTTGTTAACCCCACTTTATATGGAGTAATGCAGGGTTTACCAGGCTAGTCATTTTGTAATTTCTGCTCAAAAACACAGATTTTGGGTACCCAATAGAGGCGGTTACTCATAGATTGTGGGTAAGCATTAGAACCGCCTCATTGAATCGGTTGTAACGAGTACTCACAATCTATGTTTTGAGCAGAAATAAGAAAAAATCCGGGGTTAACCAGGCTAGTCATTTTGTAATTTCTGCTCAAAAACACAGATTTTGGGTACCTCATTGAGGCGGTTACACATAGATTGTGGGTACGCATTAGAACCGCCTCACTGAATCGGTTGTAACGAGTACTCACAATCTATGTTTTGAGCAGAAATAAGAAAAAATCCGACTAACGCGTTATAATTGGAGCCTTCTTATATAGCATAGGCATGTTATCGTAATAAAAGATTAAAATTGAAACTTCTTTTTTTAAAACTCTTTGCCATCAAGTGGTTTTCCCCCACTAATGTAAATAAATCATGATAACAGGCTCTGGAGCTGTCAGCGAAAAGTTATCTAAACAAACTTCTCACCCCTATCTGACAATCATCTACAAGAAAGGTGAATAAGTTCTTTCAATATTTACAAGTCTGTTAATTTCACAATTTTAATAAAAGACTGTATTCATTTACAATGTGTTTATTTTTTATTTTTTGTAAACAATTATTTCTACAATGGACACCTAATTAACAGACTTGGGCAAGTCTAATACAGGCTCTTCTGAAATTTCAGTCAGTGGAAAAAAGGAACATGAAGTGTTATCAAAGACGATTCTGCACAACCTTCCAAATGGACTTTTTTCAAACATTAGACTGTACACACGCCTCGGGCCTTATTATTTAAAGCCAACTACAGCGCGACAAGGTGTACAAAGAAGGTCCATACTAATGCTATCATATTGCTTTGTCTCAATCGTTTCCATAATAATTGGTGTGAATCCCTTAATCATAAAATTTAATCAATAATCAGCGTGTTGAAAAGAAATAAATTGACTCCCTTAAGAATCGACGATGTATGCATAATAAATATCGACGGTACGGACCATCGATGTATTGCGACAGGCATATAATGGCCAAATATGACCGACTCAGTATAAGAAGATAGATAGGGATGGTGTCAAAAGTACTTCATCGATGGTAAAGTTGAACATCGACGGCTTATAATCGCCGATACTGTTTTGAATTATCGATAGTTCTAGATCACAAGTTTTTCAGATTATCCCCGAAGTTGTTTTCCGAATATTTATGTGAAAACTGAAAACAGCCTGCGTGTTGATGTGTGGATAACACGCACAAATTCTCGGTCAAATGTCAACCTTTTTATTGTCCTAATCACAGTCCATTAATCTCCCGTGTCAGTGGAAGTAAACTCGTCTGCCACATGGTGTTTATCCAGAAGTGGCATCTAAATAAAACCATTATCCACCCTACACCGGATGTCGGTATAGAGTACGCTGAAAATTCAATCACCGAACTTTGGGTGCATACATTTACCGGAAAGCACCAAAATACCGGAAAGCAAACCAAAATACCGGAAAGCACATATAAATACCAAAAAGCACTTTGTACTTGTTTTTTTTTTTTTTTTTGTTTTTTTTTTTTTCAGCGAAGGAACATGTTAAAAATGAAATTTAGGCTTATGTATTAGATTTATATTGATAATTTTACCTAAAAAACTTAAATATTTATCCCCAATCCCATAGGGTATTGTCAGAATGACATGCAAGTTTCAAGAATTACACGCTGCTATCTTTATCTATCTTCATACACTGCAGCAACCGTTTGAGAGTGCTGTGTGCAGTTTAAAGAACTTGAACCAGACCGCTCCGAATACATTGGTTAAATAATGTCGTCTTGACGTTAGTTCAACAAAGGGTGTCAGTTCGGAGATCACCAAGTGATCATGTAAGGTTTACCAGTGTTTCCATTGCTAGAGCGGGGGTAGTGTCTCTGACTAAATACGGTGTATAACATGTCTGTTCAAAAATTCATATGAAGATTTAGCTGTTTAGCGGGTGGTGGGGGGCTATATAGCCCTTTCAAGATTTTCACATATATCGAGCAGATCGTTTGGGTTGGCAAAAATGGGAGAACCAGGAGAAAATCAGGCAAAACTTGTCTTTCACACATCTTTTTTGAGCGGGATGCGAACCACCAATTAAGCGAGTGTAAATCAGAGAATAACCAAACAGAACTTGTCTCTTGCCACAAGTGAACTGAGCGGGGGCGCGAACCACAGCGATGAGCGACCTATTGAGAAAGAGTCAGCGCTCCTAACCACTAGGCCGCCGAGACCCGTTGAAAACAATGTATAGGTACAATGCAATGCAAATGGCATGTTAAAGTGATGCTACATGCATTATAGAAGCAGTATTCATCTTTATTATATTGGAAAGTACACGTTAGAACACCCTATATTTTAGAGCAAAATTAAGAAATATAAGGTTTATCCATGCAAACCCAAGTTTTTCTATATAAAACAGGGGTTCAAGGGGGTCAAAATTATAAAGGCGTGTTTTCGTGATGCCGTGTGTTTTCAGGTTTCCCTATCCTAATGTGTCGCATCACGTGATCAGGTCCGTGTAATGAACGCCCACTAAACCCCACTTATATAGAGAAAATTTGGGTAAACAATACTATACTTATTTCCGTTCTTATGCAAAGGTTTTGGGTACTCGTTATAACCGTCTCAAAGGGGCGGTTCTAACGAGCACCACGACGTTTTAATAGGAAAAATTTCATTCCGAGTTTTCATAAGAAAAGTAGCTATTTTGGAGATATGAAAAATGCACTTTGTCGCACGTGTGTGTTATCTTAATGTCTATTGGTAAGTAAGTCTCAATGAGACGGTTATAACGAGTACCCACAAGATTTTTTAGGACGAAGAAGGGAAAGATAAAATTTTCTTTTATGACTGGCTTGATCTTATTTCACTCATATTTGGGTCAATGTTAAACATATATATTTTCATCTTCACTTATACTTTTGCACACAAAAATCACTATTATCCTTAAAGGAGCAATCTGATCTGGAACCGCACTGTTTGCAACTTTGAAAGTAAACAGCAGACGACAATTGTTGTGATTGGCATGTTAAAGGGATAAATGACATAAGGCACGTGCCAACAATTGATCCAATTATCTAAATGTGGTGAAACTTCAACAGGTATCCATTCGTTAATCAACAATCAAGGGTTTATGATCGGGAGCACGACAATTTCTTCTCTTTAATTACCTGTGCGTCTGATCAGACCCGTTGCAATGGATGATTTCTGTCACTTGATTTGACTTCAGAATCAGAATCAGAATTGTTACTGGTGACACGTCAAATGACATTCATACACCAGGACCTGTGATATGGGAAGTTAGTCCCTAGCTCTAACCAAAGATGTAAACTTAGCTACACAATCCTCAGCACCTTCAGCCGTCAAAATAATAGAATCGGGAAGAGCATTCCAATCTCTAATGGTTCGGGGGAAAAACGATTCTTTATAAATATCCGTTCTTGCAGTAAGGGTCTGAAACGTCATTGAATGGTGTTTTCTACAATGCCTAGCTGGGGGAACAAGGTCATCTGTTGGAATGCTGGCAGCACCCTTTAGACCTTTGTATAAGAGTATGAGCCTACTGTCTCTTCTCCTTTTCTTGAGAGACTCCCATCTTAATTTTCCTAGAATTCCAGTCATGCTCCCAGTTTCAAAGCAATAATTTCCAGTTACAAATCTAGCAGCTCTATTCTGAACTTTTTCAATTTCTTCATTTAGGACCACTCCGCTTGGGTCCCAGATGCAACTACCATATTCCAAGATTGGGCGAACAAGTCCCCTGTATGCTGTTTCTTTCACATCCTGAGGACACTGATGAAGATTTCGCCTCAGGAAACCAAGTGTTCTATTCGCCTTTGTACACATATTGCTAATGTGTGTATTCCATCTCAAATCGTGAGTGATTGTCACACCAAGGTATTTAATGGAATTCACATTTTCGAGGACCGTTCCCTCTAAGGTGTAAGAAGCCTCAACTTTATTAGATCTCTTCCTTATTATCTGCATAATATTGCATTTAACTGGTTGAAATCTCATGCCCCATTTTCTGGCCCAACATCCTAATCTATCTATGTCAGCCTGAAGTTTCAGTGAGTCATCTGTATCTCTAATTTCCCGGTAACAAACACAGTCATCTGCGAACAGTCTTATTTCTGAGTCAATATCAGTGGAAATATCATTGATGTACAGGGAGAACAATAGAGGACCAAGAACGGTCCCTTGTGGGACTCCAGACAAAACTGGCGCCCATACTGAAGATTCACCATTAACAACAACACGCTGTTTTCTGTAGCAAAGGAAGGAATCTATCCATTTAAGAGTCTTTCCACCAATTCCATAACCAAATAATTTGGATTTAAGTAGTTCATGAGGAGGGGTGTCAAAGGCCTTCTCAAAGTCCAGAATAAATGTGTCCACCTGCCCCCCTTTGTCCAGGATTTTTGCCCAATCATTAATAACCGTGCTCAACTGAGTTTCGCAACTATGCCTTTTCCTAAATGCATGTTGTCTGTCTGACAAAAGTTTATGTTCATCCAAGTGGGCCATGATGTTTGAGCAGACTATGTGTTCAAGCAATTTACATAGAACACATGTCAGTGACACCGGGCGATAATTACGAGCAAGAGCCCTGTCCCCTTTTTTGAAAAGTGGACAGATGTTCGCTAGGAGCCATTCTTTGGGAATTTCACCCGTATCGAGAGATTGTTGGAAAAGATGAGCAAAAACTGGACCTAACTCGTTTGCTAGTTCCTTCAGGACTCTAGGATGAAGCTCATCAGGCCCTAAAGCTTTAGAAGGGTTCAAGCCTTTAAGTAATTTGATCACTCCCGCAGAGGATACAACAATATTTTCCATGAAAGGGGCCGATCTTCCAGTCAATGGAACCTCGTTGAACTCAGTTTTATTAAATGCATCATTGAATTGACCAACCAATTCCTCTGCCCTTTCAGAGTCCGATTCAGCGACCCCGTTCCCTCCTCTTTTATTAAGGGGTGGGATCCCTTGCCTATCTTTCTTCTGGCTATTGATATATCTGTAGAAGTCTCTGGGATTCGCCTTTACATCACCTACCAAGTTATTTACATACTGATCATGCTGATTTTTGATGTCATTTTTAATTTCTCGTCTCAAGTTTTCAAATTTTGCTCTGAGTTTACCACTTTCCGACTTTTTTGCCTTAGCATGAATCTTATTTCTCCTCCGAATTTTTCTTCTTATTTCTGGTGTGATCCAAGGAATTGAAGATACAGACCTGCTAGTTTTGGAGGGGATATGATTTTCGGACGAAGCTTGAATGAAAGACTTTATCAAATCAAAGTTCTCCTGGACAGACCGAGCGTCTGAATGACCATTAAAGTATTTCTCTCTTGCAAATTTTAGGGCATCCTTCCTCATAGTTTCATAGTCACCCTTTTGATATAAGTACACCTTTCTACGAGGTTTCTTTGTAGGTGGTATGAAGATTTTCAAAAATCCAGAGACAATATCATGATCACTTAGTTTGTCCGGGAATTGAATATCCCCAAACTGTCCTGACAAAGTTGTAAGAATCAAATCCAAAGTGTTTCTATCTCGAGTAGGGAAGTCAACAACCTGTTCCAAGCCATGATCATTCATGATGTCGACCAACACCTGTCCCTCTGACGGACTCAGCATCGTGCCTTGTTTGCTGAGCCTATCTGGCCAAACAATCTCTCTGAAGTTGAAGTCGCCTAAGACATGTACTGCAGGAAGTTTTTTACCCTTATTCTGAGACTTAATGCGATCAAGCTGATCTTTAAATAAGTGGAAGTTTTCGACAGTGTCGTTAGGTGGTCGATACCAACTTGCAATAAAGTGGGAAGTTTTGTTTGCAAAAACCTTAACCCAGACAGATTCTGAATTGTTTTCCAGTTCCATGAATGGCATATGAGGGATATCTCTGTGAACGAGCAACATCACCCCGCCGCCATGAGTGTTTCTATCTTTTCTGTAGACACTGTATTCGCAAGTTTCAGGGAAAAGCTCCGAAGTCATAATTGAACTGTCAATCTTTGTTTCCTGAATAGCCACAATATGTGGTTGGTGAGTATCAAGGAAAGCTAAAAGTTCAAGTATCTTTCCTCTTAAACCGTTAATGTTAATACTACAAAGTTTCAAACCTTTTACAAAATTCGGCTTTCTCATGTCAGTAGTCGGAGATTTAACTCCTTTCTCCTTTGACAGAGGTTCAAATTTATTTCTTTCTTCCAGTTCTATAGGTTCGCTGAAGAACGAGTCAGAAAAATTAAAAAACTCGCACTTCGGGCATATCCATGAACAACTCGAGTTAACCAGTTTGCCATACTCGGCGTCTGAAAGGAAAGCGCAATCAGTGTGAATCCACATTTCACACTGGTCACACTGAACTGCCTTATGCTCATTTAGAACATCACCACTGCAAAGGCCACAGTCTGCCTTGCAATCTTTGCAATACCAAGTTCCAATTCCAATTTCAAGCTCTAGCAATTGGTTTTCATCCAATTTAGAACACGAGGCATGAAAATGCTTTTCACAGTCCTCACATTCTACCCATTTCTGAGAGTCTTTGCAATATTTTTTTGCACAGCCCACAGCGAAATCTTGGACCGGGGTTAGTTTCAATGTCTCCGGCCAGGATCAATAGAATGACCAAATTTGTTCCACCTGAGGACTTAAAGTTGCGTAAGCCCTCCGAACGTCGTTTGTTTCCTAGCTTCCTAGTTACAGCCAAGTACTGAGAAGTTTTATCGCAGTGTTGCTCTTTTGCAATCCTGCATTCCTGATTTCCATCATCCGGTTGGGTTCTGTTACTTAATTTCCAAAGGGTGAACCAAAGAATCAAGACCATGGGAAGCAGGGAGACCTTCATTTTAATATAAAGGGCAACTTTGAGTCAACAATACTACAAGATAGTCTGCCAGCTGTACGGACAGTCCACACTCGCTGACAAGCTGATAACACAAGGCTCTTCCAAATGAAAGTAACAATTCTGAATCCGAGTTTTTAACAAACAGTGTACTGACAGCTACAAAGGACTATTCAGCACCCTGTTCTAAATTTTATACAGCTCAACACACTCAAATATCTGACAACTCACCGGCTCTTCAGAAAAATGAATGTGGCAAGCCTCCAAAGAATAATTCAATTTTTGCGTTTACCCCACCCACTGGTGTGGTAATGGCGGGAAATTATGTCAACAATGAAAATTAATCTACAAATGAAAAAATTAATAATCTACGATAACCAGCAATAATATTTTGCTGGTTTGTTTGTCTGATATGAGTTAGACAAGAAACCAGAAACAATAAACAAGAAAAAAACTTCTCTTTTTCTAGCTCCAAAATTTTTGTGATCCGCCAGGTCAGACGGATCGCCAGGTATCCCCAGACTTCAGATCAGACTGCGCAAATCATTACGAAAGCACGTCTATACAAATACATGACAAAAAAAATAATAATAAGATTAAAAATTGTGATATTTTTTTTTCTTATTCCTGTTG
The DNA here is from genome assembly GCA_963580285.1 of Lucinisca nassula. NCBI lineage: Eukaryota > Metazoa > Mollusca > Bivalvia > Lucinida > Lucinidae > Lucinisca > Lucinisca nassula. Next base: position 1,843,323 of record OY757018.1, on the reverse strand, counting down.
GGGTGGGGCATGCTTAACATTGCAATAAAATCGCTAGTTTTAAGTCCAGAGAGCAACCATAATTGTTCCTGATATGTTATATATTGCATTTAAATATACTTTTCTAACGTTTTCCAGTATTGAATTGAATTGAATAATGTTTATTGCTCAGATCTACCCACTGAGTGAGTTATAGGCAAACAAGCAACATCAATACATAAAGACAACAACATAAAAAAAAAAAAAACAAAAAAAAAAAAAAAAAAAACAGGATATGATATAGTATCAAAACACACAAACATGCACACCATTTGCACACCACAAACTTTATCAGAAATTGGATAATTGATGGTTTGGAGCTTAACAAATTGTAAAAATGTAATGTTATGTTATTGAACAAGCCTGAATAAATTTACCTACAGCTTTCAAAATAAGCACATCATGACTTGTCATTATTTTCTTTTTTTTTTTTTTTTCTTATATCTCCCTTGTTCAATACGAAGTCTATGTGCACTTATCCGAAACGATGAAATACATTTTCTTATATTTAAGTCATTTACAGTTTGTAGGTAAGATTCCATGCCAAATTTAAGTTTCAAAGTCTTATATGTACGAAGTTTCCTAACCCCTTCCTGTTCAATCATTCGCTTCTCCCAGTATGTATAAGTGCTTTTTGGTATTTATATGTGCTTTCCGGTATTTTGGTTTGCTTTCCGGTATTTTGGTGCTTTCCGGTAAATGTATGCACCGCCGAACTTTTACAGAACTCTTTCAAATCACCGAACTCCTTCAAACACTTAAATTAATTCATCTCGGACGACCACTTATTTTGATTACGCTAATCCGATTAGAAAGCGATAATTAATGCGTGTATACATAGCCATATTTATTGTCAAACGGTAATTGCCGCCCACACTTTAATAATCCGGAAGCAGAGGCAGTCAGCATGTGTGCAGCTACCGCTTAATTTCAGAGGTGCGAAAAAATGTTTTGGCTGATGTTTTAGAGCATACTTATATTACCAATAGCAGACCTCATAGGTGTCGTTCTGCAAAAATATCCGGCGTAACTGATTTGTGCTTTTTATGCAGCACAAAACGGTTAATGCAGCCAGGTTTTAATCTTAAATCTTGGACGTCATGTAAGTTCAAAAATATGCCCAGAGAAATATCGCACTAGAAAACAGTAAAGGAATAAAAACGAAGTACGATTTTCTGTTTATTTGTAAAGTTTATTTTAAAATGTTTTACTGAATACAACCGAAAGAATGCATGTTCAATTAAGCGTGATATGACTTATTTGGCAAATAATGACATTTAATTTAGTGACAGTGACAAATATGGACGACCACTGAAATATCAATACGGCATTACCGAACCTCCCAAAATAATTGTAAAATGATTTTGGAAAATTGCTAAATTGGGAAATTAGATCAGTTGGTAGATGCAAGAATGTCGGGGAATGACATTGTAACATTGTAAGACGTGTTTAGTATTATGTTACTATTGACGTCATTGGTCGGTCGAGGCTGTTAGGGTTTCAAAATTTCTTTGGCCCTGATCTATACGGTGTACCGTGTAACTAACGTACGCGATTGTGTACCGAAACGCAGGGGGTAATCTTGACAATTTCATGAGATTTTCGGTCAGAAGATTCAAATCGTTTGCATTGCTGACCTAGTCTTTCAGTTTTATACAATGTAGTCTCTTTATCATGTCTGGAGTGTTTTGGAGATAGGAAAATGTGTTTCCCTACACTGTCAGTAAGAGGCATTAAGGAAAAGCGTTGTTCCCGAAGGGCTGTTTCTTCCTTAGGGGCAGACAGAAAAACAAACAGGAGTTGTATGAGATTATTGGTAATTAACATAGAACTTCCAAAATATAATCGGGGTTGTATCAAAGCGCCGTTTTCTGTCCCATGTTGTTTAGTGTTTGGCTAGTGAGAAAATATTTTTTACCTGTTCTAAACGAAATGTAATGACAGAAATAAGCCCCATTGAAATAAATGCGTGCATGTTACATCCTTGAATTATGATATTACTGCCACCGGATGACTTCTTTTACCGGCCGAGTGCAGGAAAAATGCAAACAATAGATTTTTATGGAACCGGTGTAGCAGAATTTTTTGATATTGTCCTTGATCTTGCTTACAAGACGGAAATGACAATTTGGGCTTACTTTGGAGAGAAAAACACTCTTCTTAGTGGCGGATCATTACGGTAATTATTTACGGTTTTATTTTCTTCTTTGTTAGTTACTCTTTTCCTCTTGGTGCCATTGGTAGGCTGTAATCTTTTAATGTGGCTTTCCTGACCATCTGTTTCTATACGTTTTGGCACAACCATTACTGTTCCAAACAATACCAAACAGCAATTACATGTAGATAGACAAAATCTACTTTATTTATTCAAAGCTGAAATTTGAAATTTAGTTGGAAACGTATGATTATTCATTTCTGTAAATTGAAAAATAGAAGTGAAGGCAATGAAACCTGAAAAAGAAACTAGCATGTCTTCAGTGTAGTTCAACCAAGAGGGTGGGTGGGGGGGGGGGAGCTTGGCCTTCGGAAGATAATATGAGAGGCATGAAAACACCACCTTGTTAGCGTTTATCTGCATAGAAGTGGGCAGTGTATTTTTTTCTTTCTCCTATTACTGCTACTTGCTCACATCTGAGCATTACGAGCAGGATTTCCTGGATGGTAATCAGCACTTTTTTATAACGATACCGACCTGTATACAACTGGAATATTGACCGCTGTGTTATCTGACAGTTTGATTTTTTGTACACAAGTACAGGAGCTCGAAAGAATATACACACACCGCCTTGCAAGTAGTGCAAGCTAGACAAAAGGAATAGATGCACCACAGATTATTACGAGTCGACTATAGATTTTCGCGAAAATCTGATAAACAAGCTGCCAACACAAGTAAGTGGCATATTTTATTTAACATTTCTTGTTTTAAATGACGCATCCTGCACACATTTTCATGTCAGTATCTGAAAAGGGCTCAAGAAATCGTGTGTCGGGGCGTAGTTGCTGTAAAGAAAAATTGCATGCACGACCCGTGCCAATAGCACATCGTCACACGGCGAAGCGAATAGCCTTTCTTTTCAAATTTCCACCGCTCAAAATGCGGTTCTTACTGGGGTGAAAAATGAGAAAAAACTCGTTAAATCTGCGTATATTTGAGATTTCTGCGACATGTGACAAAACCCTAAGAGGTAAATTATTTTATTTAAATTGTTAATTAGTGAAAATTAACGCGTTGTAAGATAATTTGCAATTTTGAACCATTGTCAATTGAAGTTGTTGTTGTTGTATATCCATAAGGCAGTTTATCGCTGCCTACAGCCACTTGGTAACTGAAGTGCACCGAGGCTGTTAGGGTTGCAAAATATCGGTCAGAAGATTCAAATCGTTTGCATTGCTGACAGATAAAATTTCGGTGTTCGAGCATGCTCCACTTGCATCATAAAGTGCACAGTTCTTCAGATCGGGACGTTAACTGGAGACCCCCTGTGCAGGTTGAAGCACTCTACCACAGGGATATGTCTGGGAGGGGACAGAGCAATTTTATGTTGTAGTCTGATATAATTTTTGTTTGGGCCCCATATATAAGCTATTCAAAAGGCCCATCAAGATTTTTTTTTTCATGAAAATGAATGGGAGATGGGCACTTGGCCCATTTTAGGGCCCATAAATAGATTGGGCCAAAATTTTTTGTTGTTACACAAAATTATCCCTGCTACCATAATTGCATTATTGCTGAGCTGGCTTTTGACCTGCAGATACTGGAGTGTGTGTAATATACACACCTACCCAAAATGTCCGCAGTATATAAAGACAAAGTTTTTTTTTTTTTTGGGGGGGGGGGGGGGGTGGGTTTACCACCCTTTCAAGATTATTTCACTAATATCGAGCCGATCGTTTATCAGAGGTGGGCGAAAACCGGAGTACCCGGAGAAAAACCACATGACCTTCCATTGCAGAACTTGGCGTCTAAAATGTGACCCGAGCGAGGCTCGAACCACAGCGGTGAGAGACCTGATGATTAAGAGTCAGAAAGTTATAAACAACACAAATTAAGCCCTGAATGAGCTTTTGAATCGACTATCTATCTATCTGCCAGCCCCCGCCCATCAGGGCTTGAAGAAATAAATGGGTTGCACGATGCTTCCACGCAGAGCTGAAACCGACCCGCACACGAGTACTGGTAAACCGCTTAGAGGATCTAAGCCTGCCGAGGCAAAGCGGTGCGAGGTCGGCCCGGCCATGCTTATAAACCCTATTGGTTTCTTTGGGCCGCAGGGCTTGAGATGTCATTTCATCTCAATGTCGGGTAAAAGTCCCACAAAATTGGAAGCAACGTCTCCAAAATGACCTTTACAGTGTTGACGGGGACGTTAAACCTCAAATCAAACAAACAAACAAAATCTATCAATCTGCTCTTCTGCAACCAGTCACATCTGATCATTACTCGCTGGTGTACATAACATACTATCTATCTTCATATACCGAGTCGGTAACATTTGAACTTATCTGCCAATTAACCCTTCCAACATGCTAGGCTATCCAGGTCATCTTGTAAGATAAGACAGCCAAAGGAGTTACGAGTATAGATATATATTCATATGCAACAAATAATGATTGGCAAGCAAACAAACAGATGACCTGGCGTTATCCTGGAGATCATGACATTGTATAAACGCCAAGAAAAAGACCCGAACCCAGCCCATCGGGGCTTGAAGAAATAGATGGGCTGTATGATGCTTCCACGAAGAGCTGAAACTGACCGCACAGGAGTACTAGTAAACCGATTAGAGGATCTAAGCCTGTCCAGGCAAAGTGGTGCTAGTCGTTAAACTGAAAATCAAACAAACAAGAAAAAGACCGGTCCAAGAACTGAACCTTGGGAGACGCCAGGGTCGGGCACCGTCACACTGACTGTTTGTAGGATAAAAGCCTACACAGTAATCATGTTATTGCTGTAGTTTTTTTCCTGTGCATGGGGTCTCCATTTAGCACCGTGATCCGAAGGATGGTAGTAGCCCCCGCCCATCTGGGCTTGAAGAAATATATGGGTTGCATGATGCACGGGTACTGGTAAACTGCTAAGAGGATCTAAGCCTTCCAGGCAGAGCGGTGTGGGTCGGTCCGTCTATGCTTATGAACCCTATTGGTTTCATTGGGCGGTAGGGCTTGAGATGTCATTTCGTCTCAATGTCGGGTAAAAGTCCCACAAAATTGGAAGCAACGTCTCCGAAATGACTTTTACAGTGTTGACGGGGACGTTAAACCTCAAATCAAACCAAACCGAAGGTTGGTGCACTTTGCAGATGATGTAACCAAACAAATGAAACTTATTACCGGTATACATGTAATACAGAAATTTTACAATTTAAGTTTGTCTGAGCATTATATATCTCACATTTCCTCCCATTTCTGTAGGGAACCTAGAGGAAAGTTCTACGAAGTTCCTCGAACGAAAGTACCACCCACACAAAAGAACCTGCTAGGGGGTGCTGTAGTCAAGTGTTTAGGGAGCAGAGGGAGCAAATTCTATGATTGAAAGGTAAGATTACACCTCTTTTTTTGAAGGGGCTCTCTTTGCAGGAAGGTAAAAGATGTTGGTAGTCACAAAAATTCTGAGGACCCTTGAATATAGTGAAAAATCTTCAACTTCAAAATGTACAGATTCTCCACGAAGGTGCTTTAAATTCCTTAGATGGTGTAGTGTTCTCATTAACTGCTAATTTGCAGTCTTCCGGTGATCTACATGTAATTTTATGGCCCCAGCCCATCTTGTCTCGAAGATAAAGATTGGGTTGTATGATGCTTATCCGCGCATAGCTTAAACCGACTGCACACAAGTACTGACAAACCGCTTAGATAGTCTAAGCCTGCTCAGGCAAAGTGGTGCAAATCAGACTCCATGTATACATATAAACCCTATGATTTCATTGGGCTGCAGGGATTGAGATGCCATTTCATCTCGGTGTCTGTTAAAAGTAGGGGTGAAATGATTCATTGAAATTGTATCGTATCACAATACTTTTGCTGATGATACGCAGATCGTATCGTGGGGCTAATATCGCAATACCTGACGATATGCCCAAATGTGCAATTTCCAAAGAAAATCACAGCTTTAACATATTTCAAGTCCAATTTCATAACAAATTACAAAGATCTTAAGTATTACTGAGATGCATTGATCACTTCTATGACAAAATAATATTGACATCTTTAAAAAAGGCTTTCTTACTGAAGATTGAACTCTGAGATAGTTTTGAGCCAGTTTTCCAAGAGTTTTAAAATTTTTGAACTGTGCTTTAAGCATGCGAAAGTAGTATCGTGATACGTGTCATATCGTGAGGCAAGTATGTCAATACACATCATATCTTGGGGTTACTGTATCGTCACAGCCCAAGTCAAAAGTGCAACAAAATTCAACCAACTAACCTTTGCACCATTTTTTTTTTTGGTGGAAGTCGGGTGGGACTCTGGACTATGCCATGTATGTTTTGTAAAGTACATGTAACTATTTAATGGATTTGAACGCTGGCTCTTTATCATTATGCCACTCAACGCTTTGGGTTTGAGTCTAGCTTCCAAAGGGTCAATGTGAGATGGCAAATTCTGCAACAGATGGTCAGGTTGTTTTCCTCCAGGTACTCCGGTTTTTGCTCTCCTCTGATTATCGATCAACTCCTTTTACCTGAAAGCTATGAAATCAATTAATGTGCATTAATACGCATGTAGTTTGTTTGTTACCAATGTAGTAAAGTGGGGCTGGCTTTGGTAGCTCAGTCAGCTGAGCGTCTGACTGGTGATCAGAAGATGGCGAGAGGGAAAGTGACCCATTGCCAATGATCATTTCTGCCAAGTTTGATCCGAATAAATGCAATGGTTTTGAGAGATGTCGCTTAAAGAAATTGTGAAAGGATGCCTTGCGACAACCATTAGTAATTTCTGGGGAGGTTAAGCGGGTTGCACAGTGTCCCAGCCTTCACCCCTATGTTCCGTTGCGGTTTACACAATTTGGTTGTTCAGCACTTTTTTCTCAAAATTGATTAAACTAAATACATATTTATTTAATAAGTCAACTTAAATTTTAAAGTCAACTTTGTCAAATTTTATACAATTATTTATTGTTTTTTTATACAATTATTTGTTGTTTTTATTTTAACTGTTGCTTGCATTTTTTGTTTTGTGTGTGTGTGTAAACTTAAGGCTTGAAATTTACATTGATAATTCAGAGGCTTAATGATGTTATTGTTAACTTATCCGACCGGTGCAAACACAAACATCTATGATTCTGTCGGATCAACTGGTTATAAATATTGAAACAAACTACATAGCTTTGGAAATTTATGCTGATTTGTCATATTTAGATTTATCTAAAGATAATGACACCCATACAGTGAGAGATTGATACAAACAGCATTGCAAAGCAGTTGTCATCTTTTCCTTTCAGAGTACATGTGTATGCTTGGGCTAGGAAATACAGCAAGGATATCCCTGACCAGTTGACAACAAACAGTTGAATGGTACTGTTACAGAGCAGGTGTCTTATTCATTTGCCAGGCCAGTTACTATGAAGAAACCAGCATTGGAAGATTGGCTATGCCAAACCAGTCCCCTCCTTGGATACATTACAAGCAATATAATTGTATATGACACTATTAACACTATATTTACATGGCTGTCTGAAGAATGGTTGAGATTGCATATAGTGTTACTCTGTCCATCTGTATCCGAGATGGCATTAGCCATATGCATTTAAATGTTTCATCAAAGGTCACCACAGCCAGTTGGGGACATCAATGACCCTTATACAGTTATTTTGCTATAAAATTTTGAGTAATTAAACTCTTAATTACCAAACAACATGTCATTTTCCAAAATTATTAGTTAATTTAATGGAAAGATGAGGCTTGTCATTTCATGTGAATCAACTACCAAGCAGATGATTCCCATGTAATGTCAAGCCTAATTTTCCCTGAAAAATAATTTATAAAATAAAATTGATGTCTGCTTAAAATTTGCATGACACCTTGAGGTTCCTTCAACATTATCCCAGCACATTTGATATTAATTTTAAAAACATGATGGACAGAGGGAGATTTAACCATTTCAGGCAGAAAACCTCTAAATGGGTACCCTGGCATACACTGCAGGCCCTGATCAGATGCCACAGAACATGGTGTCTGATCAGGGCCTGCACTTTTTGCAAAATCCTTAACCATTTTCTCATAGAATTTCTGAAATAAGCTCAAAATACATAATGAATTGGACTTCAGCTTTACATTGTGAGGACAATTTCAGTCAGTCTAAAATGGGTTAATGAGATCTTCAGATAACTATAGTATACTTTTGACAAATGAACATTTTAAGTAAAATTTTGTGTGACCCAGCAACTGTTGCTTGAATACCTCTGGGGCCATGAAAATTTGTTCAAGACAGGGGAAGTTGGAGCCGCACTGAGTACACACAATGGACAAATTGGTTTGTGTTTAACGTCACATCAGACCTTTTGGGCCATTTTAATTATGTCATCTCCTAGAGAAAGGAAAAGAGAGTAGAGGAGATGAAAGAGGGGGACAGGGCAGAGAGTGAAAAAGAAACACAACATACATTTTCAAGTTAGAGTAAGAAAATTCACCCTTTATTATCCTTAATACAGTGAAATTCCACTGGTGATTAAGACCACCAAAAATTAAGACCAATTCTGCTTTTAAAAGCTTAGATAGTAGAATGCAGTTATTCTTCGTCTGTGTTTACTGCATAAGAGTCCTCTGTTCAGAAACCACCTATGGGACTGTTCAATAGTGATCTTAAAGACCACTTTTGAACAGTCCCAAGTTGGTCTTAATATAGGAATTTTGCTGTATTATTATATGTCTTTATTCTATCTGGAGTTTTGGGAAATGTTAACCAAAGGACCCTGGGACTCAAGAAACAGTCGTCGTAAACAAGCCATCAGGTGTTGGAGCCACCCAAGTTTCACTGTCCTTATACTTTTTGAAGTGGCACTAAGTGTTTACTTCTGATAATGCACCAGTATTTCATTAAATTTTAAGATTGGCTGGTAGTTTTCTTATTTTCAGTTTGACTGGAAGCGGACTTCTAGTACGCCTGGAATTTCTATAAAAATTACGCCCGGAGTTTTGACAAAATCCAGGTGGAATTTTGATTAGGCCTTCTAGTAAACGCCTGGATTTTCTGTAAAAATTACGCCTGGATTTTCTGCAAAAATTACGCCTGGATTTTATGACGATAAAATCCAGGTGGAATTTCGATAAAACATGAACATTGCCTTATTACGCCTGGATTTTGGTACTAACACAAGGCGGACCACTCCATTATTACGCCCGGATTGTGAAAAAGTACGCCTGGGATTTCTTAATTTGTACACCAGGAATACGCCTGGAATAGCAGAAAGACGCCAGAAATGATTTCCTTAATTTGCATATGGAGCGGACTAATTTAAATATTTCGTTCTTTTTACGCCTGTAATTCGCCTGTAATTCCTTTGATCTGTTACTAAAAATAAAATCCCGTCCGTACTGTACAACAGTAAACACCAAGACGGAATACGGCTGGAATAATACTCTAAAAGTACTAGTTATTTCCACCCGGATACCAAGTGGGTATTTTCGTACGGGTATAATCCAACATAGTGTATTTTTTCACTTTTCCAAAATACAGTCGAACTTCAATGGCTCGAACACCTTTGGGACCACGAAAATCTGTTCGAGACAGGGGTAGTTCGAGCCACTGAGGTTACTGTCAGGAGGGATAATGAGATACTTTTAGACATCATTTCGGTGTTCTATAATGAAAATTTATGCTGTGTGTACTCATTAGAATCGCCTCATTGAGGCGATTCAAATGAGTACACACAGCATACATTTGCAAGATAATAGACTAAACTCTCCCTAATTATCCCCAATTATTTCTTATGTAGAGGATTTCGCTAGGGGCTCAAGAATGGGCTCGACACATCCATGGTAAACCAGCCATCGCTGTTCGAGCCATCAAAGTTTTACTGTAGCTACATTTCTGATGACCATCAGAGATATTTATCTTAATTTATATTGCAAACGTAAGTTGTGGGTGCTCATTAGAACCACCTCATTGATTTGTTTGTTTATTTGATTTGAGGTTTAACATCCAGGTCAACAATGTGTACCTGTAGGTCATTTTGGAGACGTTGCTCCCAGTTTTGTGGGACTTTTACCGGACACCGAGATGAAATGACATCTCAAGCCCTGTCATCCAATGAAACCAATGTGGTTTATAAATATAAGCATGGACGATTCGACTCAAACCACTTTGCCTGGACAGGCTGAGATCCTTGTGTCCGGTCGGTTTCAGCTCTGCGTGGAAGCATCATGCAGCCCATCTCATCATCATCAAGTTTCCACAATCTATTTTTTAGCAGAAGTATGAAAAATACTAGAAGTTTTTATCTGAAAAATTCATTTTTTGGAGGTAATATTTTCAATATATTTGAATAGGCATGTTTTCCTAAGGGAAAATTTGTTCAACACATTGGACGGCCCCCGCCCATTGGGGCTTGAAGAAATAGATGGGATGCTTGATGCTTCCACACAGAGCTGAAACTGACCCACAAAATTGGAAGCAACGTCTCCAAAATGACCTATTCAGTGTTGACGGGGATGTTAAATAATAAAAAAAAAAACACATTGGTACATGTAGTCTGAGGGCGAATCATAAAGCTAAGCAAGGAGATATAAATCATACAACCAAGGGATATCCTTACACTTTTCTATTAAATAAAGACATGTTGTGTGTGCTCATTACAACTGCCTTAGTGAGGCAATTCTAGTGAGTACACACAACACTCAAAATTTTAAGATAAAATTTGAAACAAAATCCCTATACAGTCCTCAGCTTTCATTTGAATCAGCTAAGCCGTATAAAGTCGACCCTCAATGGCTCGAACACCTTTGGGACCTCGAAAATCTGTTCGAAACAGGGGTAGTTCGAGCCACTGAGGGTTACTGCCAGGAGGCATGAGATACTTTACTTTTAGACATCTTTTCAGTGTTCTATAATGAAAATGTATGCTGTGTGTAATCATTAGAATTGCCTCATCGAGGCAATTCTAATGAGTACACACAGCATACATTTGCAAGATAAAAGACTAAAATCTCCTTAATCATCCCCCACTATTTCTTCTGTAGAGGATTTCGCTAGGGGCTCAAGAATGGGTTCGACACATCCATGCTAAACGAGCCAACGGTGTTCGAGCCATCGAAGTACTACTTTATATTAAATTTTATCTGAAATAGTGTAAAGAATGTTTTAGGAAGTCAAGAACAAGTTCAAATCGGCCAGGGTAAACGAGCCATATTGATGTTCGAGTTATGGAATTTTCACAGTGAAAAAGTGCTATATCTATCTATACAAACAGACTCTATCTTATTGCTTATTTAATTCCTTGGTGCTCAGAACATGCAAAGGTGCCAATGAAATTTCAAATGTGTAGAGGGAGGTTAATGGAACAGCAAGGCACACAGGCAGCTTGGATTAGTAAAGAGACTGGCTAAGTTGGCTATCATTTCACACCCCAGTTTAAAAGAAAGATTTAAATCCACCATATTTATTCCAATTCGTAGTTACGATAATTAAGAGATCTTACTTTTAGATACAAAGAACATGTTAACTGAATATTCTAAATAAGTTGGTATGTACATGTATGTAACGGGCCTCCGTGGCCTAATGGATAAGAGTGCTGACTCTTAGTCATTAGGTCTCTCACCGCCGTGGGTTCGAGCCTCGCTCGGGTCACATGTGAGACGCCAAGTTCTGCAACAGAGGTCAGGTGGTTTTTCTCCGGGTACTCCGGTTTTCGCCCACCTATGATTAACGATCGGCTCGATATGAGTGAAATAATCTTGAAAGGGCCGTAAAACCCAAACCAAAAAAAAAAATGTACATGTATGTCAATTCTTTTTATAAAATGTTGTGAAAAGTTCAGGGACATCTACAAGAGATACTTTGAAATAGCGTAATGATCCTAATATTTGATAGACAGGCCTAAGCAAACAGTGCAGACATAGATCAGACTGCTCCTGAAGTCTAATCGGGGTCTACACTGTTTGCCATTCTGTCTGCACCTTTTGGACTCCTTGCAGGATTGTGAAACAAATTTGTTAAAATTTTAGGAGAATTACAGCAATTCCTCAAGGTGTCCGATTTTTTTTAGGAATTTTACGGTAGGTAAGAAAATATTGACTGGACAGACTTTGAATGCCCATATGAACCCCTTGATGATTCAAGCTGGATAGCTACTGAAACACAAAATAGAAACTAGAATTTGTTTTTCTACAAAAACACAGATGTCTCCCCCTTTTTGACCTCTAAGTATGACCTTGACATTGGAGGTATTGACCTGTGTCTTGTGTGGAACACATTTCTGCAAAATAACTTTAAAAAGTTCAGAGAGAAATAAGTAAGTTATTGACCGTACACATAAAAGCCCGTTTTCAACCTTTGACCTCTAAGTATGGCCTTGACCTTTGTGATACAACACATCGTCTCATGATGGTTAACATTTCTGCCAAGTAATTTCATAATCCATCAAAGAATACTGTACACAAAAAAGGCCCCTTTTCTGACATTTGACCTCTAGGTATGACCTTGATATTGGAGTTGTGGACCTTGGTCTTGCATACGACTCATCGTCTAATGAAGGTCAACATTTCAGCAAGGTTACTTTAAAACGTCCAACCAGAAATAAAAGTCATTGACTGGACACAAAAAAAGAAGATTTTTTTTACCTTTGACCTCTTAGTATGACCTTGACCTTGAAGGTACCAACCTGGGTCCACCGCGCAACACATCGTCTCATGATGGTTAACATTTCTGCCAAGTAATTTCACAATCCATCCAGGAATAAGAAAGTTATTGACTGAACACTAAAAAAGGCCCCTTTTTTGACCTGTGACCTCTTAGTATGACCTTGACCTTTGAGGTACCAACATGGGTCATGCAAGAGACACATTGTTCTATTGAGGTTAACATTTCTGCCAAGTAATTTCAAAATCCATCTACAAATAAGATAGTTATTGACCAAACACGAAAAAAGGCCCCTTTTTTGACATTTGACCTCTAAGTATGACCTTGTCCTTTGAGGTACCAACCTGGGTAATGCACGCAACACATCCTCTAATGGTAGTTAACATTTCAAGTAATTTCAAATTCCATCTAAATATTAGAAAGTTATTGACCGAACACAAAAAAGGCCCCTTTTTTACCTTTGACCTCCATGTATGACCTTGACCTTTGAGGTACCAAACTGGGTTATGAGCGCAACACATCGTGGTGGTTAACATTTCTGCCAAGCAATTACAAAATCCATCTAACAATTAGAAAGTAATTGACAAAACACGAAACAGGTCCCTTTTTTGACATTTGACCTTTATGTATGACCTTGACCTTTGAGGTACCAACCTGAATCGTACATGCGACACATCGTCTCATGGAAGTTAACATTTCTGCCAAGTAATTTCAAATCCTATCTGAAAATAAGAAAGTTATTGACAAAACACAAAAAAGGCCCCCTTTTTAACCTTTGACCTCTAAGTATGACCTTGACCTTTGAGGTACCAACCTGGGTCATGCACGCAACATATCGTCTCATGGTGGTTAATATTTCTGCCAAGTAATTTCAAAAATTCATCTAAAAATAAAAAAGTTATTGACCAAACACGAAAAAAAGCCCCTTTTCTACCTTTGATCTCTAAGTATGACCTTCACCTTTGAGATACCGACCTGCGTCATGCATGCTACAAATTGTCTCATTTCAAAATCCATCTAAAAATAAGCAAGTTACATGATTTGCCCATACATACATACATACCGACAAACTTCCAAGGGAGATTACTCAAAAAGTATAAATGCGAGAGTTCTAGTTCTTGCGCTCTGCACGTCGTCTAATATTGATTAATACCTATATGAAGTTCCGTGAAGATACCTTTAACGGGTTTCAAGTTATAGAGGGGACACGATTTTGTGACAGACAGATGGACACCCCGGGGGAAAAACAATATGTCTCTCCGAAAAAGATTTTTTCGGGGGAGACATAATGAAGGCAATGATCAGGAATCAACACACAATGGTTTTTGTCCTACACAAACCACAAAATTATAAAAAATTATATAAGAAAAAGTATATTGTCCTAAAACATAACATGCCACTGCTTGCTAGAACCACCTCATTGAGGCAGATCTAATGGGTTGCAACAACCTACTAGGGAGATATGTCTTGGAGCACAAATAGGAAAAACTAGAACTGTCAGAGGATCTGACTATAGGCCTGCTTTAGCACTATCAGAAAAGAAAAATACAAGAAAAAAAGTTTTCAGCTTTCAGCCTCTAATTAAAGGTGGTAAAAATGCAATCCAAAGTTATGGTTCATGTGCTCTGAACATCATCTCATGGTGCTTTACATCTGTGTGAAGTTTCATGAAAACGGTTTTTGCTTTATGGAGTGGACAAGGTTAAAATTGCCTTTTTTTCAAAGTTCAAAGGGCAATTACTCCAAAAGTGGGCAATCCAGAGTTATGGTTCATGCGCTCTTGCACATCGTCTTATAGTGTTTTACATTTGTGTGAAGGTTCATGAAAATACCTTAGACAGTCTTTGAGTTGTCATGAATAAGGTTTTTGAGTTATCATGAATAACAGAATTAGGATTGCCATTTTCAATGTTCAAAGGGCAATAACTTCAAAAGTAGGCAATCCAGAGTTATGGTTCATGTGCTCTGCACAGTGACTGATAGTGCTTTACATTTGTGTGAAGTTTCATGAAAATACCTCAAACGATTTTTGAGATATCATGAATAATGGAATTACGGAATTACAGAATTATGGAATCACAAAAGGAGAAGGCAAATCCAATATAGCCCCCACTTTTTCAAAGCGGGGCTATAATAATGTACACCCCTGTAAAATAGAAGTGAAGGCATGATTCCCAGTTTTCTCTGTATAAAGGTTAGTTTACATGATGCAGCTGTAGCTTTCAAACAGTCATAAAATGTTTACAAAAAATGAACAACTGCCAAAGAAACATTAACCTGTTAACAGCTGTACATGTAAGTTAAAATATCTGCAGTGCTAGTGATATTGTTTTGCTTTGAAATGTTAAGTCGGCTATTTTTTCCCTAAAATCAGTATTTCTTTTAAAGCTGCAATACACTAGATCTAGTGTAATTAAGAAAGGAATATACCAGAGATGATATGGAACTGAATTGGAATAAAATATGGTGTTTATTTATTGACAATTAAAAAGATTTGGTGTCAGAATGTGGGGATTGCAGGGATCTAGAGCTAAAGCCCAGCCCAATCACACGAGCACCTATGATAAGATGTCTTGCTGTTCCTGAGCCGGTAGACGAAGAGTTTCCAGGATTGCTGGATTTTCTGAAGTATCGTTATCTTCTGAAGTAATGACTTCCTTTTCATTATCAGCTTTTTCGAGATTCTCTGAATTTTCATCATCAGAGTTTTCATTGGCTTCAGTGTTTTCTTCATTTTCTGCACACTCCTGCTTGTTGCCATAAATTTCCTGCCACTAAAAACCACATATCATGTTAACAAGTCCGTGAAATGAACACCCCAATAAACCCCACTTTATGTAGAGAAAACTGGCATCACAAAAACACGCCTATATAATTTTCACCCCCTTGAACCCCAATCTTGTATAGTAAAACTGTGGTTTCCGGGGGTATACCTTATTTTTCTTATTTCTGCTCTAAAATATAGATTGTGGGTACTCGTTAGATCTGCCTCGATGAGGCGGTTCTAACGAGTGCCCACAATCTGTATTTTGAGCAGAAATAAGAAAAACATCACAATTTTTCATCTTAAAATTTCTAATTTTTGGCCAAAAAATTGGCAATGTATTTGTATAGGTGTGTTTTCGTAATGGGTATGCATTATTTTCATGTTTCTGTTCTAAGACATAGGTTGTTGGTACTTGTTAGAACAACCTCAATGAGATGGTTCTAATGGGCACCCACAACCTATCTTTGTGGTATAAATTAGAAAAATATCACGAATTTTCAGTAGAAAAGTAGCCATATTTGAGATATAAAAACTTCACTATGTCACAAGGGTGTGTTATCGTAATGGAACTTGTTAACCCCTACAGCCCTTTAGACCCCCAACTCTGGTTCTTTAATGGGAATGGGAACACCTGGCAGATTTGTCTGCCATTTTTCAAAGGGAGACAACTTTTGGAACTTCCAGTTTTCTATTCTATAAGCTCTGTTGGAGTCTGTCCCCACAGAAAAAGGGGTCTACTCTTAAAGGAAAGAATTTGCTCCTCAGGAGCAAATTCTTTTCTTTAAGAGTTGACCCCTGTTGACATGGGAGACAAAAGTACTTTTGCATGAGTTGCCTCCCCTGAAGGTGTATCCATTCCATTCCCCTTAAGTTTTAAAGTTTGCACAAGTACAATTCACTACCAGATGCTGTGCCAAAAATACCTGGATGAGTGACAGTGTAGACCCCAATGAATTGCCTCATCTGGGTCTACATTGTTTGCTAAGGCCTGTCTATCCAACCACATATGAAATAAAAGCTGCAGGCACTGCATGATGCCCCATCACTACAATTACATCAAGTGCCATATCACAGTCAAAAAGGAATTCAAAGTAAGGATGCATTACTCTTTCCCTTAATAAAGTTCACAGGAAAACATGACTGAGATGACTATTTTCAATGTTCAAAAGAGCCATGGCTCCAAAAGAAAGTAAACCAGAATTACAATTCTCATTTTCAGTTTTTTGGGGCCTGTGCCCTTTAAAATAAAGATAAGGTCTTCAAATTCTAATCATCCCTTAATAAAGTTGACAATAATACATAACTGAGATGACTATTTTCAATGATCAAAGAGTCATGGCTCCAAAAGAAAGTAAACCAGAATTACATTTCTCATTTTCTGTTTTGGGGGGCCTGTGCCCTTCAAAATAAAGTCAAGGTCTCCAAAATCTAATCAAATCTTTGGTCATTTGCAATGAGACAAGCCATCTTTGGCTCAAAATTAATAGTGTTTGGGGGCCTGTGCCCTTGAAAATAAGGCCAAGGTAATCAAAACCTAATTGCTGTTGTCCCCATCCCAGTGATGTAACCATGTGAGTTTGGTCAGAATCAATCATTAGGTTCAGGAGATATAGTGCTTCAAACAGACTACATGATAGAAATGGCTATGTGTTCAATGTTCAAGGGGCGATAACTCCAAAGTAGGAAAATCAGTTATGGTTCATATGTTCTGCACATCCTCTCAGGGTGCTCTATATATCTGTGAAACTTAGTGAAAATATCCCAATGGTATCAGAGTTATACAGCGGACACGAAACTGATAGCAACAGCTATATTCAAAGTTCAAAGGACAATAACTCCAAAAGTAGGAAACTCAGAGTTACAGTTGATATGTTCTGCACATTGTCTCATGGTGTTCTATACATCTGTGAAGTTTCATGGAAATATCTCAAATGGTATCAAAGTTATTTAGCAGACACAAAACTATGATAGAAATGGCTATGTTCGATGTTCAAAGGGCAAAAAATCCAAAAGTAGGAAAATCAGAGTTAAGTTTCATAGGTTCTGCACATTGTCTCATAGTGCTCTAAATATCTGTGAATATCTCAAATGGTATCAGAGTTATGGAGGGGACACGAAACTATGAGGCGCTGACGGACAGGTGGACGGATGGACACCCAAAACTTCGGAGGGTATAACATAATACCCCACCATTTTTTTAATGGCGGGGCTTAAAAATATGGTAAATCATTTTCCCTTTATTTCTGAAAAATCATTACTGTGTTGTTTTTTTGTTTTTTTTTGCTGTATATAACAATAAAACAAAGCATACACCTTTGCAAAATGTAAAGTTCCCTTTTCAGTGGCTTATAAAGAGCAATCTCATGAGGATCCACACTTTTTACCAGTCTTGGTTTAGGCTTCGGAGTGCAAAAAGCTAGAAGAAAAAGTCCAGGGAGAGCCACAATCTTTCTTGGCTTTCATTTGGCATCCAGTCTTTCAAACAGGATTGTGTTTAACCCATTTTGTACCGCAAACCCCAAAACTAGGTACCTTTGAAAACAGTGCAGGCCCAGATCAGATGCTGCAGAATGCGGCTTCTGATCAGGGCCTACACTATTTGCAAAAAGTTCAGCTATTTTCCAAACAAACTTTGAAGAAAACACAACCTGACACCCCTAACTCTCGAAATGGACTCCTGCCATATATAAGGAGGAAGATTCCATTTGGTACAAAAAGGGTTAACAGGACAGCAAACAGTGTTGATCCTAATGAGACAGCTTATTAACCCTTGACCTGCTGAATATTTAAATATGCCACACCCACTACAGATTATCAGCCAATCAGATTACTTGATGCAAGTTATTGCAACAAATTCATAAACTGAATGCCAAACAATGACGATCCTGATCAGATGGCTTCTACATTGAGTGAACGGTAAGACATATGCAGGCTCAGCAGTACAATGGTTAAGAGCTGTAAAAACAACAATGATGGATACCAAAGTGTCAAAGGCAACTTTTGAAGAATTACAAAGGGAAATAACTATAACAGTATTGATCCCTTGACCCTTTTTCTCTAGCAGCAACACCTAATAAATATCAACATTCATGCAAAATACGATAAGATTCCTAGCATCATTAACCTTTTTTGTACTAAATGGAATCTTCCTCCTTATATATAGCAGGATTCCATTTCAAAATATAGGGGTGTCAGGTTGTGTTTTCTTCAAAAACTATTCGGAAAATAGCTCAACTTTTTGCAAACCGTGTAGGCCCTGATCAGATGCCGCAGAATGTGGCGTCTGATCTGGGCCTGCACTGTTTGTCAGTGTACCCGTTATGGGGTTTCCGGTACAAATTGGGGTTAATTAGAATAAGAAGGAAAACCAGTTTTAAAGAACTACAAGGGGGAATAACTATGTGAATTTTTATCCCTGGACACTGATGTTTTCCCTATCCACAACAGCTTATCAACATCAAAGTTTATGCAAAATATGATAAGATTCCTAAAATTATTTAACATAAATAATGCTGTTATGAACACCTAAAATTGTCACAGACAACTTTAAAAAATTGTGATGTGGAATAACTACCAGAAATTCAACTTCAGTGAAGTTGATGTCGCACCTGCTTCCCACCTGCCCAACACAAACAATAAAGTTTATTTGAGGCAGAAGAAATGAATATAGGGCTTTGAGTAGAATCCACAGCCTATAATATATGTGAGGTAAAAAATTGACAAAGTTCCCAACGTGATAAAATGAACTAAAATGATCCAAGAATTATATCCAAAGCATATGAACAACCTCATATCATGGAGAAAACACAAGCTAAGTTTCAAATTGATTAGTATAAAACTGTAAGAGAAGTTGCGATGACAAGGTACCTATCATAAATATATCAACTGAAGGTTAATCATGACTATGTTCACAATGTGGAAAACATGACAAAAATTGATACGAAAATTAAGTCCAAACCAAATGCAGAGCCTCATGCCATGGCAAAAACACATGCAAAGTTTCAAAATGATTTGTATAAAACTGTAAGAGGAGTTGCGGTGACAAAGAGGTACCTCCTGTATATCAATTGAAGGTTAAAAATGACTAAATTCACTATGTGCAAAAAGTGGAATAAAATATTCCGAGAATTATGTCCAAACCACATGCACATTTTCATACCATGGTGAAAGCACATGCAAAGTTTCAAAATGATTGGTATAAAACTGTAAGAGGAGTTGCGATGACAAGAGGTACCTATGGCATACCAATTGAAGCTAAAAAAATGACTAAGTTCACAATGCGCAAAAAGCGAAAAAAAAATATTCTGCGAATTATGTCGAAACCACATGCACATCCTCATACCATGGCAAAAGCACAGGCAAAGTTTCGAAATGATTGGTATAAAACTGTAAGAGGAGTTGCAATGACAAGAGGTACCTATCATATATCAATTGAAGGTTAAAAATGACTAACTTCACAATGTGGAAAAAGTGATAAAAATTGATCTGAAGAAAATGTCCAAACCACATGCACATCCTCATACCATAGCAAAAACACACACAAAGTTTTAAAATGATCGATGTAAAACTGTAAGATAAGTTGCGATGACAAGAGGTACCTATTGTATATCAACTGAAACCTAAAAATGGCTAAGTTCACAATGTGCAAAAAGGAAAAAAAAATATTCTGAGAATTATGTCGAAACCACATGCACATCCTCAAACCATGGCGAAAGCACACGCAAAGTTTCAAAATGATCGGTATAAAACTGCAAGAGGAGTTGCGATGACAAGAGATACCTATCATATATTAATTGAAGGTTAAAAATGACTAAGTTCACAATGTGGAAAAAGTGACAAAAATTGATCTGACGATAAAGTCCAAACCACATGCGCATCCTCATACCATTGCAAAAACACACACAAAGTTTCAAAATAATCGATATGAAACTGTAGGAGGAGTTGCGATGACAAGACACCCAGTGTAAAATGTTGACACAAAGACGGACGGACAACCGGACGTCTTACAGATGGACATTTGTTGGGTACTACAGTGTTAATTTTCCCATTCAAAATTACCCAACAAGCGACAAAATACCCAACAGGCTACTGGCTACTTTTCTTGGGCAACAACGGAATAAACGGCAAGTACCCAACTTATGTCTACCCAACATGTGCCCACGGATGCGCTCGGACGGATGGACGGACGAACAAACGAACGAACGGACAGAAACTTGCACGCCTACCGTTATGTCTTCCTGCTAAAGCAGGTGCGACAATAAAAGTATTGTATGGTGATGTTCCTCGTGTGGCATCCTGTAGTGTTTATATTTCGCAATTAATTTGGTTTGCCAGAGTGTCTAGTCATGTGGCTGACCTCAACACTCATGGTGAATTGACTGCTAGGCTTCCTGATCAGGGTTATCAGTAAAAGCCTTTTCTAGGTTTTATGAATATCATTCCAATTCAGTTTTGGAGTTCAATGTTGGGCTAACAGGTCCTGTCGGAGCCCTGGTTTTGTGGCCACTTGGTGTGTGGGTTTCGGGGAGTGTGTGCCTGCAATGATTTCGGTGCCCTGTTTAGCGTGGAGTCGTTTTTATATAGGGCATTGCGTGGGGCATGGATGTTGTACGAAAAACTGCATGTGTAGTGGTTGGGCGGGTCGTGGTTGGTGGCAAAGCTTCCCTCTTTAATTGTATGCTGGTAGGTCAGGCCTCAGGTTCTGTGGCGGCTCAAGCGTGGGGGCTTGACTGGGTTTCGGGTGATGTCAGTTGGTGCCTGAAGCTCTGTCTCTGGTCCGGCCAATCAGAGTCATGCTGTTGATTTTTTTTCACCCCAGCATTTCAGTTATTATATGCTGTTGAGTCCTCATGGTTGTTTCCTCTTTTTATGTTCTCGCGGGTGTAGCTCTGGTGAGTTGGAAGGCCTTCATGCGGACTGAACAAATTATTTTTATACCGCGATCAGGCATTCTAGTAATCTAATAAAGGGGGTCGAAAAACTGCACGCTATAATTGGTAGTGCCCTATAATACATTCTACTTACCTATAATACATCTAGTGACCATTTATAGACCGGGCCTACTATTCAGGTCACTTAATTTACAAGCGTAAACAATAACATGCAACCTTTTGCACATGGGAAAACAATGAAACTGCAAGTTAAAATCTTTGCAATATTTATTTTAACAGATTTTCAGAAATTTCAGCTAAATTCTTACCTTCTCTGCCTTTCCTGTTTTTTTTTTGGTTTTTTTTTGTGGCCCGTTGGAATAACTGCGCACTGCTACTGCAGTTGCTCCTCAACCTCGAAAATAATTTCTAAAGCTAAAATAAACTATTTATTTGCAGATTTTCATACAGAATGTAAAGTGCTGAGAAACTTTTATTCGCGTATCCATGTTGTTGCCTAGGTCTTTGTGGTCTGGTGACGTCAGAAACTTTGCACTCATTGACGTCACGTTATACTACGCGTACACGCCTCGGCACTGAATGTTGTTTAACATGCCACACAGTCTGCTGTCTTTTTTGGCTTAAATTTGCAAAATAATTACAAAATGCCTTGACTGTTTGGAAATGCGGTATACACATGATTAGTGTCTTAAATAATTAAATATAATCGGTTCGCCGCGACAATTTTATAGGGGCTCGCTAAAGCTCGCCCCTATAAAATTGTCTAAGGCTCACCGATTATAATTTATTATTAAAGACACTAACCATGTATTTACTATGTCTAAACCATGGCAGCGGTGTTTCTCTCCCTTCCACTGACTCAAAAAGGGTTGTTGTCCATTCCGGTGATGTACTGGTTTACCTCTCATACAGAAGCCTGCCCAGGAAAATTGTGGTAGGTCAACTGACCAGCTTGATATGACCTTAACAAGTGTTGACTGGGCCATTAAACTCCAAATACACAAAGAAAATTGGCTAAAACAGGAGATGGCATCTGTAAATTTCTGTTACTTTCCATGAACAATATCTACTCTCCTAGAGGCAAATACTATAATGATCCTAGGTATTGAGACAGACAGGCCTAAGCAAACAGTACAGATCCAGATCAGACTGCTCCTGAAGGATCAGTCTGATCAGGATCTACAGTGTTTGCCATTCGGTTTGCCCTTTTTGGACTCCTTGCTGGATTATGAAACAAATTTGTTAAAATTTTAGGAAAATTACAGTAAATGCTCAAGGTGTCCGAATGTTTAGGATTTTACCTATAAACCCAACTTTTCTCTGTATAAAGTGGCAGTTACAGAGGTTTTCATTTCAAGTACTAGTTAGCTTGATGCTCCTGGTGAGCAAGTTCTTTTGTCTCCTCGGAGAGTAGATTCCTACTTAATCATGAAAACACACCATTATATAGTAAAACTGGGGTTTACAGGGGTAAACCTTATTTTTCTTATTTCTGCTCAAAATATAGAGTGTGGGTACTCGTTAGAACCGCCTTGATGAGGCGGTTCTAACGTATACCCGCAATCTATATTTTGAGCAGCAATAAGAAAAATATCACAATTTTTCTTCCTAAAATTTTGTGTTTTTTTGGCGGTAAAGTGTTCAATATATTTGTATGAGGACTGTTCAAATATGAATGCAACTATTAAAGCACATAAAAATGATTCTGTGATAGATTTCGATGAAAAATTTATTTTGTCCCCTCAAAGTATTCCCCTTTAACAGATATACAAACTTTCAGTCTTCTGATCCAATCATTGAATGCATTTTGGTAGTCTTTTCGAGGTATACTATGAAGGCACTGGAATATTGCAGAACCAAGGTGTTTGCGCTGTACAAATTTTCGACCAGAAAGGTATTTTTTCAGCCGCAGGAACAAAAAAAAAGTCACACGAGGCAAGGTCAGGGGAATATGGGGGGTGAGGGAGTTGAACAACATTTTCCTGCTTCAGATAGTCTTGTACAATGAACGCCTTGTGCGATGACGGATTGTCATGTAGCAATCTGACATTGGCCAAACCAGTTGCGGGTCTTCGTTCTTTGAAATATTTCTTCAATTTTCAAACTTTATTCTTGTAAAACTTCGCATTTACAGATTGGACTTTAAACACAGCAACCTGAATAGCAGGGCCCTGATTTGAAAAGAATATGGCATACATTACCTTCTTGATGCTCATGGTCCGCTTTGCAATGCATGGTCTTTTGCAATACTTTGTTGCCCATATTTTGTTCTCAATCTTTCGTTTTGGCTCAAAAAAGTGAGCCCATGTCTCGTCGACATTAGCGAAAGACCGTGCATTGTAATTTGGAAACTTTTTAAGCAACTTCTTGGCGCACTGAACACGTGTCTTTTTCTGCTCATCTGTCAACAGATGGGGAATCCATCTAGCACAGACCTTTCTCATTTTCAAATCCCGTTTCAGAATTGTATGAGCTGCTCCTAATGAAATGCCAGCCATACTAGCTATTTGCCTAGTGGTGTATCGTGCATCGGTAGCAACTTTTTCTTTCACTCTAGCAACCATCTTGGCAGATTTTGCTCTTTTCAGCCGACGATCATGTGGTGCATCTTCTGTTGAGCCTAGCCCACAGCTGAATTTCTTACACCAACGAACAAGAGATTCAACTTCGGTGAAGTTGATGTCGCACCTGCTCCCCACCTGCCCCACACAAAAAAATAAAAGTTTATTTAAGGCAGAAATGAATATAGGGCTTTGAGAAGAATCCATAGCCTATATATGTGAGGTAAAACACTGACTAAGTTCACAATGTGGAAAAAGTGATAAAAATTGATCCCAAGATAAAGTCAAAACCACATGTACATCCTCATACCATAACAAAAACACACACAAAGTTTTAAAATGATCAATATAAAACTGTAAGAGGAGTTGCGATGACAAGAGGTACCTACTGTATATCAACTGAAGCTTAAAATTGGCTAAGTTCACAATGTGCAAAAAGTGAAAAAAAATATTCTGAGAATTATGTCGAAACCACATGCACATCCTCATAGCATGGCGAAAGCACACGCAAAGTTTCAAACTGATCGGTATAAAACTGCAAGAGGAGTTGCGATGACAAGAGGTACCTAACATATATCAATTGAAGGTTAAAAAAGACTAAGTGCACAATGTGGAAAAAGTGACAAAAAATGATCCGACGATGACGTCTAAACCACATGCACATCCTCATAGCATGGCGAAAGCACACGCAAAGTTTCTAAATGATCGGTATAAAACTGCAAGAGAAGTTGCGATGACAAGAGGTACCTATCATATATCAATTGAAGGTTAAAAATGACTAAGTTCACAATGTGGAAAACGAGACAAAAATATATCCGAAGATAAAGTTCAAACCACATGCGCATCCTCATACCATGGCAAAATCACACACAAAGTTTCAAAATAATCAGTATGAAACTGTAGGAGGAGTTGCGATGACAAGAGGTACCTATTGTATATCAAATGAAGCTTAAAAATGGCTAAGTTCATAATGTGCAACAAGAGGGCCCAGAGGGCCCTGGTTCGCTCACCTGATCCAAAGCATAACAAGTGGGCCCCGGGCAGGGTCAATTTTGGCCCCAGGGCTAAAATTTGAACAATCTTGGTAGAGGTCCACAAGATGAAGCTTCATATCTAATATGAAAGACCTGGGCTTTCTGGTTTCAGAAAAGAAGATTTTAAAGGTTTACCCTGCATATAGAAGTCTATGTAAAACAAGATTTTCCCTATATAAGTCTATGTAAAGCCAAAGGGCCCCGGAGCGGGGGCATTTTTGGCCCCAGGGCTATAATTTGAACAATCTTGGTAGAGGTCCACTAGCTGAAGCTTCATAACAAATATCAAAGACCTAAGCCTTGTGTTTCAGAGAAGATGATTTTTAAAGATTTTCCCTATATAAGTCTATGTACAACCAAAGGGCCACATGGCGGGGGCATTTTTGGTCTCAGGCCTATAATTTGAACAATCTTTATAGAGGTCCACTAGCTGAAGCGTCATAACAAATATCGAAGACCTAAGCCTTGTGGTTTCAGAGAAGAAGATTTTTCAAGATTTTCCCTATATAAGTCTATGTAAAACCAAAGGGCCCTGGAGCGGGGGCATTTTTGGCCCCAGGGCTATAATTTGAACAATCTTGGTAGAGGTTCACAAGATGAAGCTTCATACCAAATATCAAAGACCTGGGCCTTGCAGTTTCAGAGAAGAAGATTTTTCAAGATTTTCCCTATATAAGCCTATGTAAAACCAAAGGGCACCCATGCGGGGGCATTTTTGGCCCCAGCACTATAATTTGAACAATCTTGGTAGGGGTCTCCTAGATGAAGCTTCATACCAAATATCAAAGACCTGGGCCTTGCGGTTTCAGAAAAGAAGATTTTTCAAGATTTTCCCTATATAAGCCCATGTAAAACCAAAGGGCCCCCCGTGCAGGGGGCATTTTTAGCTCCTGCACTATAATTTGAACAATCTTGGTAGGGGTCCACTAGATGAAGCTTCATACCAAATATCAAAGACCTGGGCCTTGCGGTTTCAGAGAAAAAGATTTTTCAAATTTTCCCTATAATAAGCCCATGTAAAACCAAAGGGCCCCCATGGGGGGGCATTTTTAGCTCCAGCACTATAATTTGAACAATCTTGGTAGGGGTCCACTAGATAAAGCTT
The DNA here is from genome assembly GCA_963580285.1 of Lucinisca nassula. Lineage (NCBI taxonomy): Eukaryota > Metazoa > Mollusca > Bivalvia > Lucinida > Lucinidae > Lucinisca > Lucinisca nassula. The sequence goes on along the minus strand of OY757018.1, from coordinate 1,817,155 downwards.
CATACCAAATATCAAAGACCTGGGCCTTGCGGTTTTAGAGAAGAAGATTTTTCAAGATTTTCCCTATATAAGCCCATGTAAAACCAAAGGGCCCCCGTGCGGGGGCATTTTTTGCTCCAGCACTATAATTTGAACAATCTTGGTAGGGGTCCACTAGATGAAGCTTCATACCAAATATCAAAGATCTGGGCCTTGCGGTTTCAGAGAAGAAGATTTTTAAAGATTTTCCCCATATAAGTCCATGCAAAACCAAAGGGCCCCCATGCGGGGGCATTTTTGGCCCCAGCACTATTATTTGAACAATCTTGGTAGAGGTCCACTAGATGAAGCTTCATACCAAATATCAAAGACCTGGGCCTTGCGGTTTCAGAGAAGAAGATTTTTCAAGATTTTCCCTATATAAGCCCATGTAAAACCAAAAAGCCCCCATGCGGGGGCATTTTTAGCTTCAGCACTATAATTTGAACAATCATGGTAGGGGTACACTAGATAAAGCTTCATACCTAATATCAAAGACCTGGGCCTTGCGGTTTCAGAGAAGAAGAGTTTTAAAGATTTTCCCTATATAAGTCCTTGTAAAACCAAAGGGCCCCCGTGCGGGGGCATTTTTGGCCCCAGCACTATAATTTGAACAATCATGGTAGGGGTCCACTAGATGAAGCTTCATACCAAATATCAAAGACCTGGGCCTTGCGGTTTCAGAGAAGAAGATTTTTCAAGATTTTCCCTATACAAGCCCATGTAAAACCAAAGGGCCCCCATGCGGGGGCATTTTTAGCTCCAGCACTATAATTTGAACAATCTTGGAAGGGAGATCCACTAGATGAAGCTTCATACCAAATATCAAAGATCTGGGCCTTGCGGTTTCAGAGAAGAAGATTTTTAAAGATTTTCCCTATATAAGCCCATGTAAAACCAAAGGGCCCCCTGTGCGGGGGCATTTTTGGCCCCAGCACTATAATTTGAAAAATCTTGGTAGGGGTCCACTAGATGAAGCTTCATACCAAATATCAAAGACCTGGGCCTTGCTGTTTCAGAGAAGAAGATTTTTCAAGATTTTCCCTATATAAGCCCATGTAAAACCAAAGGGCCCCCATGCGGGGGCATTTTTAGCTCCAGCACTATAATTTGAACAATCTTGGTAGGGGTCCACTAGATGAAGCTTCATACCAAATATCAAAGACCTGGGCCTTGCGGTTTCAGAGAAGAAGATTTTTTAAGTTTTCGGTGAAAAAAATCTATTTTTGGCTCCTGTGACCTATATAAGCAATGGACCGGAACCATTTGAACAACTTTGAAAGGGGACCACCTAAGGATCATTCCTGTGAAGTTTGGTCAAAATCCGATCAGTGGTTTAGGAGATGTCGTTTGAAGAAAAGTTTACGGACGCACAGACGCACGCACGGACGCACGGACGGACGCACGACGGACGACGGACAAAAAGTGATCCCAAAAGCTCACCTTGTCACTACGTGACAGGTGAGCTAAAAAGTGGAAAAAAAATATTCTGAAAATTATGTTAAAACCACATGCACATCCTCATACCATGGCAAAAGCACATGCAAAGTTTCAAAATGATCGGTACAAAACTGCAAGAGGAGTTGCGATGACAAGAGGTACCTATCATATATCAATTGAAGGTTAAAAATGACTAAGTTCACAATGTGGAAAAAGTGACAAAATTGATCGGACGATAAAGTCCAAACCACATGAGCATCCTCATACCATGGCAAAAACACACGCAAAGTTTGAAAATTATCGGTATGAAACTGTAGGAGGAGTTGCGATGACAAGAGGCCCAGTGTAAAATGTTGACGGAAAGACGGATGTACAACCGACGGGCGGACGGACGAAAGCTAGGATGGATGGACGGATGGACAGACGAACAGACTGACGAATGGACGGAAACTTGCACCCCTATGTGTTCGTGCTAAAGCAGGTGCGACAAAAACGGTCCGAAAAGACATTTCATTATGCCCATAAACCGAACATATTTCATCAAAAATGTCTTTGCACCGTATACCAAGAATACAACGATTCTTAATATAGGACCGTATTTCAATGGCGTACTCTGACCTTCTTCCAACCATGTTTTGTATTAGTATACAAGAGTAGACAGTGTTTACCGAACGATATACATGGCTAAAGTGGACAGATTTTAACAGGTTTGGTATCAATGTATAGGTAGAATTTTTTTTTCTATGCTGTGATATTCATTTCCAGGTGATTTTCGCATTAGTGCATGAGAAAACGTTCTACTTGCATTCATATTTGAACAGTCCTCGTATAGCTGGGTTGTCTTAATGCAGTCTAGCTATGCTGAGTTCATACCTTCATCTTTCTTCTTGCATTGAACAATTTGATGTTGGTCTGGGCTTCTTCCATATGTTCACTAGAAGCTGCCACCCCACGCACCCATGGGTGCTGCAGTGCCCTCTCCGCTGTCAGTCGCTCATGAACATCTACTTTTAGTAAATTTCTGACAAGGTCCTGAAACAGCAAAGAAAAGAAGTGAAGGCAGTGATCAGGAATCGATACAATTAACCCAAAGCTCCCATCAGATACATCAAAGGGAAAGAAACACAAACATGAAGCAACGGACCCTAATGGAAACATCAATAGCGGAAAGCCAAAAGGACAGTTACTTTCCCACAAAATGGCCAATTGGCTATCCAAAACAAAATAATACTAGACAAAAGTGCCCAGTGGTGCACGTATACCCCCGGCCAGTGCCATCACCTCAGCTGAAAATGGCAATGTCAAAAGCTTCTTTGCATATACAGGCCATATTCCATAGAATGGCCATTTTCAAGATTCAAAGGGCAATAACTCTGAAGGTAGGAAAGCAAGAGTTATGGTTCATGTGTTCTGCACGTCATCTCATGGTGTTCAACATTTGTGTGGAGATTCATGAAAATATGTCAAGCCGTTTAAAAGTAATGGAGAAGACACAAAGATGTTAGCAGACACATAATTTACAATCTTCAAAGGGAAATAATTTGTAATGTATGCAAACAAGAGTTATGGTTCTTGTGTTCTGCCCATCCTATTATCTTGCTTTACATTTGTTTGAAGTTTCATGAAATTATCTCAAACGGTATTAAAGTAACAGAGCGGACACAAGTGTATGGTAAAACTCGTATTATTCAAAGGGCAATAACTCTGAAAGAAGGAAAGCAAGAGTTACGGTTCATGTGTTCTGCATGTCGTCTTATGGTGTTTAACATTTATGTGAAGTTTCATGAAAATATATCAAGCGGTTGAAAAGTTATGGAGCGGACACATAAATGCAAGTTAAAACATACAAAGGGCAATAACTCTGAAAGTAGAAAAGCAAGAGTTACGGTTCATGTGTTCTGCACGTTGTCTCATTGTGTTTAACATTTATGTGAAGTTTCATGAAAATATATCAAGCGGTTGAAAAGTTATGGAGCGGACACGAAAATGCAAGTTAAAACATACAAAGGGCAATAACTCTGAAAGTAGAAAAGCAAGAGTTACGGTTCATGTGTTCTGCACGTCGTCTCATGGTGTTTAACATTTATGTGAAGTTTCATGAAAATATGTCAAGCGGTTCAAAAGTTATGGAGCGGACACGAAAATGTTAACAGACACATGTCACACACACACAAACACACACACACACACAGAAAATACGAAAACTATATACCCCCATGGCATACTGCGTATGCCGGGGGTATAATAAGCGATACAAACACTCAAAGACAAACCATAACAAAAATAAGCCGCGACAGAAGAACCACCTTGAAACGGTCTGGAGAAGTCTGGATGAATACCAATACAACAAGTAACCATATGAAGTACACTAATATGCAAGTTTATCATATGACGTTGCGTCTGAGAGTGTAATTACGCCATGTAATATTTTCGATAATCCACTGGTGGATTGAACATGCAAATTAGCTAGATACGTACCGTAACGTTACATTTATGGCGTCCTTAAAGACGTCGCATTTACTAATGGCAGAATGTTGACATTTTGTAAACAATCGTGAATAAAATGCGTTTTCAATGTCATATGATAAATAGAATCTTGCATTCGTACTCATGTATTATTGAATTTATTAAACTCGTTGAGGAAAAGGGATAAAATGCTCAGCAATGCCTCGCATTTTATCCCTTTTCCTCAACTCGTATAATAAATTCAATAATACATGATCACTCATGTATGATCCTCTATATCTAACATAACAGAAAACATTTCTTCCAGAATACATGACTAGATTGAACTTCTGTGAAGTTGATGTTGCACTTGCCAATGCCTCTACCTACCACTATCCCCACTTCCACAATCAAACAAAGTACACCCCAACCTCTTTATAACACTGTTAATTGGGTCCAAAGCAGAAACCATGTTAGTTAAACAACCGTGTTATATCTAAACAAAAATGTATAGATTATATAGAAAAATGACCATTTATGGTCATTTTTCTATATAATCTATACATTTTTGGGATCCATCTTGAAACCGTGTTATATTCAAAACCATGCTTTAATGAACTGCGTTATAATGAGGCTTTGGTGTAATGTTTATCTCAGGAAGAAGAAATAAATAAAGAAATAATTTCTTCAAATTTTCTCATATGCAGCATAAAAAATTCTGCAAACAAAAGGTACCCACTGTCTATATACCTGAGGTCAGAAAATGACTATTAGTTCATAATGTGGAAACCTGACAAGAAATGATCTAACAATTATATCCAAAGCACATACACACCCTCATACCATGAAGAAAATACATGTAAAGTTTCAAAATGATTGGAACAAAACAGTCAGAGGAGTTGCACTCATAAGAGGTACCCACAGCCTGTGTATTCACTATTCAGGGTGAAAAATGACAAAGTTCAGAATCTGGAAAATGTGACAAAAACTGATCCAACAATTGTTTGTTTGATTTGAGGTTTAACGTCCCCGTCAACACTGTAAAGGTCATTTTGGAGATTTGCTTCCAATTTTGTGGGACTTTTACCCGACATTGAGATGAAATGACATCTCAAACCCTGCCACCCAATGAAACCAATAGGGTTTATACGCATGGACGGGTCTGACTTGCACCGCTTTGCCTGGGCAGGCTTAGATCCTCTAAGCGGTTTTCCAGTAGTAGTGTGTGGGTCGGTTTCAGCTCTGCATGGAAACATCATGCAACCCATCTATTTCTTCAAGCCCCGATGGGCGGGGGTCGGATCCAACAATTACATCCAGTTATAACACATTCATTATTTTGACTCATGACTGGGAGCCTAACAGCTCTGGCAAATGTCACTCTCAGGCAGAGAAAGTGATACCATGTCCCCTGCCAGGAATCAAAATAACTAATAAAATTTAACGCAGCTATGATAAACAAGAGGGCCCAGAGGGCCCTGAATTGCTCACCTGAGTAACTACCAGGGGCATTTTTGGCCCCAGCACTTTAATTTGAAAGATATTGGTATGGGTCCACTAGATGAAGCTTCATACCAAATAGCAAAGACCTGGGCCTTGCGGTTTCAGAGAAGAAGATTTTTAAAGATTTTCCCTATATAAGCCCATGTAAAACCAAAGGGCCCCGGGGCGGGTTCATTTTTGGCCCCAGCACTTTAATTTGAAAGATATTGGAATGGGTCCACTAGATGAAGCTTCATACCAAATAGCAAAGACCTGGGCCTTGCGGTTTCAGAGAAGAAGATTTTTAAAGATTTTCCCTATATAAGCCCATGTAAAACCAAAGGGCCCCGGGGCGGGTTCATTTTTGGCCCCAGCACTTTAATTTGAAAGATATTGGAATGGGTCCACAAGATGAAGCTTCATACCAAATAGAAAAGACCTGGGCCTTGCGGTTTCAGAGAAGACGATTTTTAAAGATTTTCCCGATATAAGCCCATGTAAAACCAAAGGGCCCCGGGGCGGGTTCATTTTTGGCCCCAGCACTTTAATTTGAACGATCTAGGTAGAGGTCCACTAGGTGAAGCTTCATACTAAATAGCAAAGACCTCGGCCTTGCGGTTTCAGAGAAGAAGATTTTTAAAGATTTTCCCTATATAATCTCATGTAAAACCAAAGGGCCCCAAGGCGGGGGCATTTTTGGCCCAAGCACTATAATATGAACGATCTTGGTAGGGGTCCACTAGATAAAGCTTCATACCAAATAGCAAAGACCTGGGCCTTGCGGTTTCAGAGGAGAAGATTTTTAAAGATTTTCCCTATATAAGCCCATGTAAAACCAAAGGGCCCCGGAGCGTGGGCATTTTTGGCCCCAGCACTATAATTTGAACAATCTTGGTAGGGGTCGACTAGATGAAGCTTCATACCAAATATCAAAGATATGGGCCTTGCTGTTTCAGAGAAGAAGATTTTTAAATATTTTCCCTATATAAGCCCATGTAAAACCAAAGGGCCCCGGGCGGGTTCATTTTTTGCCCCAGCACTTTAATTTGAAAGATATTGGAATGGGTCCACAAGATGAAGCTTCATACCAAATAGCAAAGACCTGGGCCTTGCGGTTTCAGAGAAGAAGATTTTTAAAGATTTTCCCTATATAAGCCCATGTAAAACCAAAGGGCCCCGGAGCGGGGGCATTTTTGGCCACAGCACTATAATTTGAAAAATCTTGGTAGGGGTCCACTAGATGAAGCTTCATACCAAATAGCAAAGACCTGGGCCTTGCGGTTTCAGAGCAGAAGATTTTTAAAGATTTTCCCTATATAATCCTATGGAAAACCAAAGAGCCCTGGGGCGGGGCATTTTGGGCCCCAGCACTATAATTTGAACAATCTTGGTAGGGGTCCACTAGATGAAGCTTCATACCAAATATCAAGACCTGGGCCTTGTGGTTTCAGAGAAGAAGATTTTTTAAGTTTTCCATGAAAAAAATCTATACATGGCTCCTGTGACCTAGATGTGCAACGGACCGGAACCATTTGAACAACTTTGAAAGGGGACCACCTAAGGATCATTCCTGTGAAGTTTGGTCAAAATCCGATGAGTGGTTTAGGAGGATATGTTGTTTGAAGAAAAAGTTTACGCACGGACGCATGCACGACGGACAAAAAGTGATCCCGAAAGCTCACCTCGTCACTTTGTGACAGGTGAGCTAAAAAGGAACAAAATCAGGCATTTCTCACACTGTCTCTCTGTATGTGTACATTCATGAAACAAGGTGGCTTAAATATTGTATATGTACTGTCTGAAATTCATTTCAAAAACACGCCTATACATTTATCGCCGAAAAAATGAAATTTTTAAGATGAAAAATTGTGATTTTTTTCTTATTTCTGCTCAAAATATAGATTATGGGTACTCGTTAGAACCGCCTCTATTTTTCTTATTTCTGCTCAAAATATAGATTATGGGTACTCGTTACAACCGCCTCATAGAGAGGGTTCTAACGAATACCCACAATCTATATTTTAGAGCAGAAATAAGAACTAGAAATGCCTCCATAGGACACGGATGCCCCCGCCCGAAAATATGTCTATGTTCGTATTCATCCATAGAAAGTTATTGACAGTGTTTAAGTTTTGGACCCTTTTTATGCCATTTGACCTCCAAGTATGACCTTGGAGGTACGGATCTGGGTTTGCACGTGACACATTGTCTCATGATGGTTAACATCTCTTCAAAATAATTTCAAAATCCATCCAAAAATAAGTAAGTTATTGGCTGCGTTTAAGTCTCGGACCCTTTTTTTGACCTTTGACCTCCAAGTATGATCTTGACCTTGGAGGTACGGACATTGTCTCATGATGGTTAACATTTCTTCAAAATAATTTAAAAATCCATCCAAAAATAAGTAAGTTATTGGCTGCGTTTAAGTCTCGGACCCTTTTTTTGACGTTTGACCTCCAAGTATGACCTTGACCTTGGAGGTACGGACCTGGATTTTGCATGTGACACATCGACTGATGATAGTTAACATTTCTACAAAGTAATTTCAAAATCCATCCAGAAATAAGAAAGTTATTGACTGGGTTTAAGTTTCGGACCCTTTTTTTGACCTTTGACCTCCAAGTATGACCTTGACCTTGGAGGTACAGACCTGGGTTTTGCACGTGACACGTCGTCTCATGATGGTTAACATTTCTGCCGAGTAATTTTAAAATCCATCAAGAAATAAGGAAGTTATTGACTGCGTTTAAGTTTCGGACGCACGGACGGACGGACAGGGGCAACGCTATATGCCCTTTCCACCATTCTTCGAATGGCGGGGGCATAAAAATAAGGTTTACCCCTGCAAACGCCAGTTTTACTATACACATCACAAAAACATGCCTGGATAATTTTGACCCCACTTAAACCCCACTTTTATAAAGTAAACCTGGAGTTTACAGGGGTATACATTATTTTTCTTCTTTCTGCTCAAAAACAGATTGTGAGTACTCGTTAGAACTGCCTCAGTGATGTGATTCCAACCTAGTACCCACAATCTATGTTTTGAGCAGAAATATGAAAAAATATCAGAATTTTTTATCTGAAAATTTTCAGTTTTTGTTGGTAAAATTTTCAATATATTTTAAATAGCATTTTTTTCTCAATGACATATAGTTATCCATTACAGCACACATTATTTTGTCAGAAACTGACATCTGCCATTCTTGAATCAGAGAGAGAGAATGACTGTAGGAATGATTTTGAAAGAAAGTTGCTGACCCACCTGAAAACCAGTCAGAGGCACTTCCAACTGAGCTACCTACCAACTATCTGTATCGGTAGTAGAAATAAGAAACAAAGAATACAGTAATGAATCTAAGATCTCGGACAAACAGGTCTAAGCAAACAGTGCATACTCCGATCAGACTGCTCCTGAAGGAGCAGTATGATCAGTGTCTACACTGTCTGTCATTCCATTTGTACCTGTTGGACTCCTTGCAGGACTGTAAAAACAAATTTGTTAAAATTTAGGCGAATTACAGCAAATCCGCAAGGTGTCTGAATTTTTTATTTTTTTATTTTTATGTTAACGGTATTCTTAATCAGAAATAAAAAAATTTTAAATGGCAGTTACCTTGGCATTCTCAGTAATATTGTCCCAGTAGGGCGAGTCAAAATCATAATCTCCCTTTAAAATCTTCTTGTACATCACTCTTTCATCATCATCAATAAATGGCTCATAACCACACAACCTGTTAAAAAACAACAACATTGTGACGCTTAACTCTATCCAGGTTGGGCAATTTCACAAGTTTTTTGTTGTCTGTGGATTTTTCTAAAATTAACCTTTTTTAAAAGAAGTCTTTCAGAAATACCATCAGGGTCCAGTTGTTCAAAGCATCGTTAACTTAACGAGCTCGTTAGTGGTCATATTGTTAAGTGTTCTAGCAAGTACAGTATGTTAAATTTTGGAATTTTTGCTGAAAAAAATGTGAGCAGCTTTTGTATATTTTGCTGAAAAATGTGAGCAGCTGTTCACATTTTTTCAGCAAAAATATTAATATATTTGTGATATTAAATGAATGAATTTTTAACGATTTGTTAACTAAAGATGTCGTTATTTTGAACAATTGGCCCTAGAGTGTCAAAGGGTTTGGACCCAGATCAGGACCAAACAAAAGTTGCTGTGATTAACTAGATAATCAATCAATAAAAACTTAAAACAAAATTTTTACTGATACTGATTTCCCAATAATCAATTATTTGCTTAACTATTTTTTTTTTTTTTTTTTTTGCATTATTTTAATATCTAAAGCAGCGTATTCCTTCTTTCTTGTACAGTTCGATGTATAATTTTGTTAAATTCAGTCCTCCAACAAGAGCATCGGTGAAACCGAGGGATGCTCCCCGAAGATGCGCAGTAGTAGGAGGGTTATTTTAGTGAAATGATCCTATACACTTTGAAGTTGATAAGATTTGTTTGAAGACAAAGGTTATGGGTACTCGTTAGAACCGTCTGAATGAGGAGGTTCTAATGAGTATCCTCAGCCGATGTTTGAAGTACAAATAAAGAAACTAGGTAGTGATTTTCAACAAAGAATGAAAAAAGGAGAAATGTAAGGCCCCTTCCCTGCGAGGGCCTGTAAATCTTAAACGATAAGGCTAAGAAACTCAGTTTTGTGTTCCCTAGTAAGTGATTTTTCAATGGAAAATGTCACAAGGAATACACATGTGAAACATGAGAGCCCTATTACCCATGGTTATAAAATAACAGTAGATATTTTTTTCAAAATATGGGAGATAATTCAGTGAAAATAAGCAATATAGTTATGGCCCTTTGTCAGAATGTAGGATTTTGTGATTTAAGTATGTGTGTGAAGTTTCATGAGAGTAGGACAAATACTTTTAAAATTTTGACCGGAGTTTAAGTTGTTTGGGTATGGCACAAACACACAACCAAAAGCAATTAGTCAGGATGTAGGTCTTGTGATGGTAATTATGTGTGTGATGTGTCATGAGAGTAGACAAAATACTTTTGAAGTTATCACCGAGGTTAAGGTTTTTGGTTTAGGTGTGACAAACACAAGAGTTATTCTCCTTTGTCAGAATGTAGGTCTTGTGATGGTAATTATGTGTGTGAAGTTTCATAAGAGTAGGGCCAATACTTTTGAAGTTATGACCAAGGTTAAGTTTTTTGGTTAAGGCATGACAAACATGTGTTCCGTGGCGTCTGATCTGGGTCTGCACTGTTTGCCACTTACCCCTTTCCGGTACCAAATGGGTTTAACCAAGTCTAAGAATTCCCTAGTTAGTCATTTTCAACAAAGACTGCAAAAATAAGGAGAAATGTAAGGCCCCTTCCGTGCAAGGGCATGTAAATCTTAAACCATAAGACAAAGAAACTCAGTTTTGTGTTCCCTAGTAAGTGATTTTCAATAAAGAATGTCACAAGGAATATATATGTGAAATATGAAAGCCCTATTACCCATGGTTATGAAACAACAGGAGATATTTTTTGAAAAAGGGGAGATAATTCAGTGAAAATAAGCAACATAATTATGGCCCTTTGTCAGAATGTAGGTTTTGTGATGGTAAGTATGTGTGTGAAGTTTCATGAGAGTAGGACAAATACTTTTAAAATTTTGACCGAGTTTAAGTTGTTTGGTTGTGGCCTGACAAACACACACCGAAAAGCAATATAGTTATGGCCCTTTGTCAGAATGTAGGTCTTGTGATAGTAAGTAAGTGTGTGCAGTTTCGTGAGAGCAGGGCAAATACTTTTGAAATTATGACCGAGGTTAAGTTTTTTGGTAAAGGCGTGACAAACACACTGACAAAAGCAATATGGTTTGTCAGAATGTAGGTATTGTGATTGTTAGTACGAGTGTGAAGTTTCATGGAAGTAAGGATAATACTTTTGAAGTTATAACCGGTTAAATGTTTTGGTTTAGATTTGAAACTGACTGACAAATTACTATAGGGCACCCAAAATACTGTGTGGGGCCCTAATTAAGAAGGGAAGTAACTCTGTAAATACTGTTGGCAGGGTTATGCTTCTTGCATCCTGCGATTTCTCTCATAGCCTCCTATCAGTGTATCAAGTTTCACTAAATTACCTTTAAAACTTTTAGAGATAATTATGCTCCGGACAAGCTTAATATAGCAAAGACTAAAAATAGCCATCGGAAGAGATGGCAAATCCCCCGACCAAAAGCCAATATGGCCTTCAGAAGATTGTTCACCAATAGAAAGTGCACCAGAATTAAACCAGCAATATATCATATATATATTTTATGGAGTGGAGGGGGTGGGACATGGCTCAGGCACATCCCAGAGGACCTCCAAGTTGGTGTCACTGAATGCGTCTTATCATAAGAAACAAGAATATACATGGTTTTGGGGTGGGGATCTGAAAGTTTCTGAGATATATCACCTTTTATGAAGTGGAGGGGTGGGGCAATGGTGCATCCCGGGAGAACCCTAGGTTGGTATCACTGAATGCGTCTTATCATCAGACACAAGAATATATATGGATTAGGGTTGGGGATCTGAACGGTTTCTGAGAAATTGGGCCTTTTTTGAAGTGGAGAGGGTGGGGCTTGGCCCGGGCACTTCCCAGGGGACCCTTAGGTCGGTGTCACTGAATGCGTCTTATCATAAGAAATAAGTATATTTATGGTTTTGGGGCGGGGATCTGAATGGTTTCTGAGATATATGGCCTTTAATGAAGTGGAGGGGGTGGGGCAGGGGCCTAGCCCATCCCAGGGGGCCCCCAGGTTGGTGTCATTGAATGTGTCTTATCATAAGGAACAATAATATATATGGTTTTGGGGTGGGGATCTGAATGGTTTCGGAGATATATGGCCTTTTATGAAATGGAGGAGGTGGGACAGGGCCTTGGCCCATTCCAGGGGGCCCCCAGGTTGGTGTCATCGAATGTCTTATCATAAGGAACAATAATATATATGGTTTAGGGGTGGGGATCTGTATGGTTTCCGAGATATTGGGCCTTTTATGAAGTGGAGGGGGTGGGGCAAGGCCCCGGCCCATCCCCGGGGCCCATAGGTTGGTGTCAATGAATGCATCTTATCATAAAGAACAAGAATACATATAGTTTAGGGGTGGGGGTCCAAAAGGTTTCTGAAATATATGGCCTTTTATGTAGTGGAGGAGGTGGGGCATGGCCCCGGCGCATCCCGGGGCCCCCAGGTTAGTGTAACTGAATGTGTCTTATAATAAGGAACAAGAATATATATGGTTTAGGGGTGGGGATCTGTAAGGTTTCCGAGATATTGGGCCTTTTATGAAGTGGAGGGGGTGGAGCAAGGCCCCAGCGCATCCGGGGGGCCCCCAGGTTGGTGTCAATGAATGTGTCTTATCATAAGGAACAATAATATATATGGTTTAGGAGTGGGGATCTGTAAGGTTTTGGAGTTATGGCCATAACAAGTTATATTGTCAGGGGAGATAATTAAAAAACCAGGGCACCCAGAGTCATGGTTATTGAACGTGACACACCTGCTTAACCTCATGTACAACTGTACCAAGTACCATCAATATATCTCAAAGAGTATTGGAGATGTGGCCATTACAAGGCAGTGATTCTATATTATTGGAAGGGGAGATAACAAAAAAACCATGGCACCCAGAGTTGTGGTTCTTGTGCATGACACACCCTCTTGGCCTTGTGAACAACTGTGCCAGGTATCATCAATATATCTTAAAGGGTATTGGAGTTATGGCCATCACAAGGTAGTCACTCAATTTTATTGGAAGGGGAGATAATTCAAAAACCATGACAACCAGAGTTGTGGTTCTTGTGCATGACACGCTGTCTCACCCTTGTTAACAACTGTGCAAGGTACCATCAACATATCTCAAAGGGTATTGGAGTTATGGCCATCACAAAGTAGTCATCCAATTTTATCAAAAGGGGAGATAACTAAAAAAGTATGGCATCCAGAGTTCTGATTCTTGCGCATGACACGCCGTCTCGGCCTTGTGAACAATTGTGCCATCAATGAATCTCAAAGGGTATAGGAGTTATGGCCATCACAAGGTTGCGTCTACGGACGGACGGACGGACGGACGGACAGACGGACGGACGGACGGACGCCAGGCTGATCGCTATATCCCCCGAACCTATCCGGTCGGGGGATAAAAAGGGAAATAACTCTGTAATTACTTGTGATAGAGTTACAGTTCTTGCACTCTGTGCTTCCTGTGATGGCCATCTATCAATGTATCAAGTTTCACTTAAATCCCTTCTATACTTTCAGAGATATGCTCCGGACAATCTTTTCATTGAAATAGTTAAGAAGGGAAGTAACTCCATAAATACTGGTGACAGGGTTATGGTTCTTGTATTCTCTGATTCCCCTCATCGTCCTCTATCAGTATATAAAGTTTCATTTAAATACCTTTAATACTTTTAGAGATATAGAGTGGGACGGACGGACGGATGGATGGATGGACGGACGCACGGACGTTCTTACAGATGGAAATTTGTTGGGTACTACAGTGTTAATTTTCACCTATAAGTACCCAACAATCAGCTAAAATTTGCACAAGTACCCAACATGTCCCATCAAATTTGTTGGCTACTTTTTCGGACACTAACGGAATAAACGGCAAGTACCCAACTTATGTCTACCCAACATGTGCCCGTGGATGCGCTCGGACAGACGGACGCACGGATGGACGGTCGGACGGACGGACAAAGCGGGGACTATATGGCTCCCCCTTCGGGGAGCATAAAAAGTCATTCCGCTGATTCAAGAAGGGCAGTTGTCAGTTTCTGGAGAAAGAATGTGCACTGTACCAGTTAACTGCTTATGTATAAGCCTGTCCATGAAAAGTATGGATAGGTAAACTGACCGGCTCAAAAATGACCTAAAATAGTGTTGACTGGGCCGTTAAACTCCAATACAAACAAATTCTCCAAAAAGTAACAGGCTATGTATTGAATGGTTTGACCCTCGCAGTAACTGTTTTTATCATATGACGTCGCGTCTGAGAGTGTAATAACGCCATGTAATATTTTCAATAATCCACTAGTGGATTAAATATGCAAATTAGGTAGATATGTCCCGTAACGTTACATGTACGACATCCTAAAAGACGTTTACTAATGGCGGAATATTGATATTTTTGTAAACAAACGTGAATAAAATGCGCTTTAAATGTCATTTGATAAATAGAATCTTGCATTCGTGCTCATGTATTATTGAATTTATTAAACACGTTGAGGAAAAGGGATAAAATGCTCGGCAAAGCCTCGCATTTTATCCCTTTTCCTCAACTTGTTTAATAAATTCAAAAATACATGAACACTCATGTAAGATCCTCTATATGTAAAAATAAAAGTGTCAAGCCTGACAGGCACAATTTTGACCAAATCTTCGATAGCATGGCCAATAATTTTTAACATTGTAGCTCTGATTAGCCAACCCTAGTCCAAACTATTTGGAAAGGTTATTAGCAGGCGACAAAAGTCACCACTAGCAGGGAATGAGTTAACAAGCCAGGGCATGATAATATATGAATCTTAAATGGATGTGCTGGGTGGATGGAAAAATCCGTCCCAATCGGTCCGGCATCACAATAAAAGATTCTTTTTCTTGCATACCTTCCAGTTCTTACCACGGATTTTTAATGCTGCAGTCACTTCGGTTACCAACGTCCGCCATATTGTGATGACACTACAGAGAATGTTTAGTGACGTCACATAACGTGCTGTGTCATCAACCTTAACGACGCCGCATATAAGGTCGTATTCAACCAGTGCATTTGTCAAAGATGCGACTTTATTAGATTTTGGGTCGGAACACCAGGGTCAGAACATAAATTTCTATCCCAGGGTAAAATCACGGATTTCCTTGTCTGGTGTGCAAGAAAACCTATTCTTGCTGACCAAATAAGGATATCCTGGACTTAACCCTGAGATAGATATTCTTATTTTACACAGATTATCCTACCCAGGGATAAGATAAAATAGAGAATTTTCATGTGCTTCAAGTGTACTGGTTGACTAGGACATCTCCTATATGTGGTCGTTACGTCTCATGTCACTGCATTACGAAAACACGCCTATACAATTACAGTGTAAACTTTACCACAGAAAAAACGTCAATTTTCAGAAGAAAAATTGTAGTATTTTTCTTATTTCTGCTCAAAATATAGATTGCGGGTACTCGTTAGAACCGCCTCATCGAGGCAGTTCTAACAAGTACCCACAATCAATATTTTACAGCAGAAATAAGAAAAATAAGGATTACCCATGTACAGTGATGGCAAAAAAAAAACAAGAGGGCCATGATGGCCCTGGATCGCTCACCTGATCCATAGTGTAACAAGTGGGCCCCAGAGAGGGCCATTATTGGCCCCAGGGCTTTAATGTGCATAATGTTGAGGGAGGTCTTAAAGGTGAAGCTTCATACCAAACATCAACAAAGGCTATAATTTGAACAATCTTGGCAAAGGTCCACAAGATGAAGCTACATATCAAATATCAAAGACCTGGGCCTAGCGGTTTCAGAGAAGAAGGTTTTTGAAAGATTTTGCCTATATAAGCCTATGTAAAACCAAAGGGCCCCGGGATGGGGGCATTTTTGGCCCCAGCACTATAATTTGAACAATCTTGGTAAGGGTCCACTAGATGAAGCTTCATACCAAATATCAAAGTCCTGGGCCTTGTGGTTTCAGAGAAGAAGACTTTTAAAGATTTTCCCTATATAAGCCTATGTTAAACCAAAGGGCCCCGGGTCGGGCGTTTTTGGCCCCAGCACTATAATTTGAACAATCTTGGTAGGGGTCCACTAGATGAATCTTCATACCAAATATCAAAGACCTGGGCCTTGTGGTTTCAGAGAAGAAGATTTTTAAAGATTTTCCCTATATAAGCCAATGTAAAACCAAAGGGCCCCGGGGCGGGGGCGTTTTTGGCCCCAGCACTATCATTTGAACAATCTTGGTAAGGGTCCACTAGATGAAGCTTCATACCAAATATCAAAGACCTGAGCCTTGTGGTTTCAGAGAAGAAGATTTTTAAAGATTTTCCCTATATAAGCCAATGTAAAACCAAAGGGCCCCTTGGCGGGGGCATTTTTTATCCCAGCACTAAAATTTGAACAATCTTGGTAGGGGTCCACTAGATGAAGCTTCATACCAAATATCAAAGTCCTGGGCCTTGTGGTTTCAGAGAAGAAAATTTTTAAAGATTTTCCCTATATAAGCCAATGTAAAACCTTGAGGCCCCGGGGCGGGGGCATTTTTTGCCCCAGCACTATAATTTGAACAATCTTGGTAGGGGTCCACTAGATGAAGCTTCATACCAAATATCAAAGTCCTGGGCCTTGTGGTTTCAGAGAAGAAGATTTTTTAAGATTTTCCCTATATAAGCCTATGTCAAACCAAAGGGCCCCGGGGAAGGGGCATTTTTGGCCCCAGCACTATAATTTAAACAATCTTGGTAGGGGTCCACTAGATGAAGCTTCATACCAAATATCAAAGACCTGGGCCTTGTGGTTTCAGAGAAGAAGATTTTTAAAGATTTTCCCTATATAAGCCAATGTAAAACCAAAGGGCCCCGTGGCGGGGGCATTTTTTGTCCCAGCACTAAATTTGAACAATCTTGGTAGGGGTCCACTAGATGAAGCTTCATACCAAATATCAAAGTCCTGGGCCTTGTGGTTTCAGAGAAGAAGATTTTTAAAGATTTTCCCTATATAAGTCTATGTAAAACCAAAGGGCCCCGGGGCGGGGGCATTTTTGGCCCCAGCACTATAATTTGAACAATCATGGTAGGGGTCCACTAGATGAAGCTTCATACCAAATATCAAAGACCTGGGCCTTGTGGTTTCAGAGAAGAAGATTTTTAAAGATTTTCCCTATATAAGCCAATGTAAAACCAAAGGGCCCCGTGGCGGGGGCATTTTTTGTCCCAGCACTAAAATTTGAACAATCTTGGTAGGGGTCCACTAGATGAAGCGTCATACCAAATATCAAAGTCCTGGGCCTTGTGGTTTCAGAGAAGAAGATTTTTAAAGATTTTCCCTATATAAGCCTATGTAAAACCAAAGGGCCCCGGGGCGGGGGCATTTTTGGCCCCAGCACTATAATTTGAACAATCTTGGTAGGGGTCCACTAGATGAAGCTTCATACCAAATATCAAAGACCTGGGCCTTGTGGTTTCAGAGAAGAAGATTTTTAAAGATTTTCCCTATATAAGCCTATGTAAAACCAAAGGGCCCCAGAGCGGGGGCATTTTTGGCTCCAGCACTATGATTTGAACAATCTTGGTAGGGGTCCACTAGATGAAGCTTCATACCAAATATCAAAGACCTGGGCCTTGTGGTTTCAGAGAAGAAGATTTTTTAAGTTTTTGGTGAAAAAAATCTGTTTTTGGCTCCTGTGACCTAGATGTGCAACGGACCGGAACCATTTGAACAACTTTGAAAGGGGACCACCTAAGGATCATTCCTGTGAAGTTTGGTCAAAATCCGATCAGTGGTTTAGGAGGAGATGTCGTTTAAAGAAATTGTTTACGCATGCACGCACGCACGGACGGACGCACGCACGCACGCACGCACGACGGACAAAAAGTGATCCCAAAAGCTCACCTCGTCACTACGTGACGGTGAGCTAATAAAAATATAGCATTATTTTTCCTCCTGTCCTGGCACTATGATTAACCCTTGACCTGCTGATTATTTATATATGCCACACCCACTACTGATTATCAACCAATCAGATTTCTTGATGCAAATTCTTTTAACAAATTCATGAGCTGAATGACAAACAATGAAGATCCTGATCAGATGGCTTATTCAGATGAAGAAGCCATCTCGTCTGGATCTTCATTGTTTGAAAGAAAAGACATATCCGGGCTCAGCAGGACAAGGGTTAACAATCAGTGGCCTGAATTACAGTATTCACCCTAAGTATTTGGTTACCTCAACTCCTTAATTTGTTTATTTGTTTGTATTGGAGTTTTACGACCAAGTCAACACTATTTAGGTCATTTTTTAGCCGGTCAGTTTACCTATCCACACTTTTCCAGGGAATATGTTCTATAAAAGGGTTATCCTTTGGAAGCAAAGAATACACCACAGAACTGAAAAATATGGAGTGTACATGTTTTCTGGGCCAGACTAGCTAGTATCGGCCAATTAGGCATCATCAGTGACCCTCAGATATTTTCAAAACTCCACAATGGAATCAATGATCCCAAAGGACAAGAAAATATAATCTACACTATGATGTAGGGCAGGGAGACATTTTACCGCCGCCACACATTCCCACACACCAGCTTATACGTATAGCTTATACGTAAGCTGTTAACCAGTACAGTGCACATTCTTTCACCAGAAACTAACAACTGCCCTTCTTGAATTACTGGAAGGGAGAGAATGACCATAGAAAAGATTTCATGATCAATCTCCACAAAAGAATGTTGCTGATGCCGACAGGTATCAAACCCGCTTCCTCAGGATCACCAGTCAGACGCGCATCCGACTGAGCTACCGACGCTGGCTCCATCTCCTTAATTACCATATTTGGTCTACAATTTGAACAAGTACAATGTACTACCTGATGTTGTATCTAAAGATAGCAAGATGAATGGCAAACAGTGTGGACACTGATGAGATGTCGCATTCTGCGGCACCTCATCTGGGTCTACACTGTTTGCTTAGGCCTGTCTGTCCGAATACAAATGTAAAATATAGTACCTCTGTCTTGAACAACTTTTCATGGTACCAAATGTGTTTAACCCATTGTATACTAGTGGACTCTTCCACAGCTATATGTTGGACAAGTCCATTTATCATATAATGGGTGTCAGGCCTATTTTTTCATTTTTATTCTATTTTTGACGGAAAATTCTGTTAGCAAATAGTGCAGGCCCTGATCAGATGCCGCATTCAGCGGCGTATGATCTGGGCCTGCACTGTTTGCCAAGGTGCTTCTTTAGGGGTTACCGCATGCAATGGGTTAAGCCACTGAGGTTTGACTCAACTTACAAAATATAAGCAATTACTCCAATACTCCACAAATCTACCGAGCCGCCATAGTTTCTCCCTCTTATCACCTCAGGAGCTGAAAATATTGAGAAGAGATAGAATTTTAAATGATTGGTTAGTGTGTTGGTGAGCTAAGTAGGTCTGTCTTGAATAGAGCTTCGATGTGAGGGTTCTAGCGCGTACCCACTATCTATATTTTGAGCAGAAATAAGAAAAAAATCACAATTTTTCAGCTTAAAATTTTCACTTTATGGCATTAAAAATTTACAATGTATTAGTATAGGTGTGTTTTCTTAATGTAAAAACTTTGATCACTGAATATAGCATATGCAAATGCAAAAGCTACTCACATTTTTTTCAGCAAAAATACCAGTCATGTCAGATATTGAGCTAACATGTCGGCTATTAACTAGTTTGTTAAGCTAACAATGTTTTGAACATCTGGGGTCAGAAACTAATGGTAGGACAAAATAATTTGCACAGTATTATTGAGCTTTGAAGGTTTTAATTTAACATTTTATTTCATGTAATGTTGATTGGTGCCTGATGCTCTGTCTCTGGTCGGGCCCATCAGAGTCTAACTGTTGGTCTTCTTTTGCTCCAGCATTTCAGTGGTTTCTTGCTGTCGAGTCCTCACCGTTGTTTCATCTCTTTGGTTGTTTGACTTTTGTGTTCATGGAGATCTTGCACTGATGTGTTTGTGATTAAACCAATCATTCTGACGAAAGTACACGTAAGGGCGAGGATTGCGGCCAGGTAAAATCAATTTAAGCCCCCAAGTGGAATTCGTTTCACTGACCATTCCAAGGTGGTTCTTCTGTCGTGGTTTATTTTTGTTATGGTTTGTCTTTGAGTGTGTGTATTGCTTATATTATTTTGATTTGGATAGCCAATTGGCCATTTTGTGGGAAAGAAACTGTCCTTTTGGCTTTCTGCTATTGATGTTTCCATTAGGGTCTAGTTGTTTCATGTTTGTGTTTCTTTCCCTTTGGTGTATCTGATGTCTCTGATGGGAGCTTTGGGTTATTTGTATCGATTTCTGATCATTGCCTTCACTACTATTATGATAGCTTACCACAATATCCAGGAGTACCACAGACTGTATTTGTTGTTACTTGGCTTCCAATAATCTTTGACAAACCAAAATCCGCTGCAAACATAAATAATACTGTAATGATCCTAAGTACAGTAAAATCACACTATTAGGACCATTCAAACAAGAGCACCGCATGCGAGTGCCAACGCTCGGCTGCAAAAAAATTTAAGTCGAAAAAGGGGCATAACTGTGCCAAAAATATTTTGAGGGTTACCACACCTATTGGTATGAGTTCCCCTTTTCATAATGAAATAGTCCCAGTTTAAAGTAAATATGTTCAGTAATGACAGAGATATTACAAAATGTTTTTGCACGACAACAACACAGACGACGCCAGAGCTATGACAATACTTTGTCGTTTTCTTCGAAAACAGCCAAGCTAAAAATTAAGACTAATTCTGCTTTTAAAAGATTTAGAAGGTGTCTGGTTTATTTCTTTGTGTGTTCTACATCCAGTGTATTCTAGTGAGAGACCAGCTTTGGGACTGTTCAAAAGTGGTCTTAAAGACCACTTTTGAACAGTCTCAAAGGTGGTCTTAATATAGGAATTTTACTTTGTTGTGACAGATAGGCCTACACAAACAGTGCAGACCCTGATCAGACTGCTCCTAAAGGAGCAGTCTGATCAGGGTCTACACTGTTTGCCATTCTGTATGCACCTTTTGGGCTCCTTGCTTGACAGTAAAACAAATTTGTTAAACTTTTAGGAGAATCACATGAAGTTCTCAAGGCCTCTGAATTTTTACAATTTTTATGCTACTACCTGGATAAACAGGCGCGTGGTGCAGTAGTAAAGCATCAAATTTGAGATCAACAGTAGCTGGTTCGATCCCGTAAGCGCCAAGTGTTGTTTCTTTGAGCAAGAGACTTTATCCACATTGATTAGTACTGGTTTCTAACCCAGGAAAAGAGGGCCACATGAACGATTAGTACTAGTTTACTAAATATAAATAAGGTTGATTACCCAGAAACAGAGGACCAAATGGAGGTTTAGTATTAGTTTACTAAATGTGTTAATAAGGTAATAAATAAATAACTAAAAAAATAAATAAATAAGGTTGATTATTATTATTATTTATTCTGTTACATGTACTATAGTTTATCAACGACCTTTGAGAGTTCAAAGCTCAAGCGTGACAAGACTATTCCATGTTTTATGGCAGGCAGGTTTCAGATATCTTTTTTCACAGATTTTTAAACATCTAAACAAGAGTTTTGATAATGTCATTATGTAGAAGTTGTTGCCAACTGGAAAATGCAATTCACTACGAATCTCACTAAAAGTTTATCGCCCAACGTAAAATACCAACTAATGGCGACTTACCTAAAACACGGACGAGACCAAATTTAAAAGTGCAGTCACGTCTCACTGCGTTTTGAAAAACTATACTACTGTCAGTCAACAATTACATTTAATAAGTACTGTCATTGTAAGTCAACACATGTACTCTGCATATGTTTAATATTACACGTTAAGAAAGACTGTTTATGTGTTTTGGAGTTTGACGACCCAGTCAAAACTATAAAGATCATGTCTAGCCAATAAATTAACCAGCAACCATGATTTTTCTTGGACAGGCTTATTCTTTCTGAACATTAAAGGTGCATTATTGAGCTATCGGTAAAAAATGCTTCCAAAAATAAAATACATATAGCTGGTATTTTTCTTTAAAACAATACAAATGAATGCATTTTATGCAAAAATGCGAACAATTATGATGACAGGTAAATGAGTTTGAGAGGGATTCCCTACCTAGGTTTCGAACACTAGTTAGATCTATTTTTAGTTCGTGACAAAAATAGAATCCCCATATATGACGTTATGCGACGTTCATTTTTGGCCTTGATTGCTTAGGCCATGCCTGAATCGAAAAAAAAATATGACGCTGAATACCATGCCATAAGTAATGACACTCAAAGACGATACTGTCGCCATGTATGTGTAAAGTGACAGATTTATTTTTAGAACAGACATTCCGAACACATGTTCAGAGCGAAGGGTAAACACTAATGAAAACGACCATTTTCACAAAGTTCTGAAGCTGTATTTGGCTCCAAAAGTGTACACATGACAATGAGTATGAATTGAAGATAAAAACCAGAAAAAAAATTGAGACCCGGTAGCTCAATAATGCACCTTTAAGGGGAATGGGAACACCTGGCAAGATTTTTCTGTCATTTTTCAAAGGGAGGCAACTTTTGGGGCTTCCTGTTCACATTTCTATAGGCCCTGTCCCACTGAAAAAGGGGTCTACTCTTAAAGGAAAGAATTTGCTCCTCAGGAGCAAATTCTTTCCTTTAAGAGTTGACCTCTATTGACATGGGAGACAAAAATACTTTTGCAGGAGTTGCCTCTCCTGAAGGTGTTCCCATTCCCCTTAAAAAAAATCAGCACATTTCTTTCACCATTAACACTCAACATTCTAAACCAGAAATTATGCATTTTTATAAGCCGGCTGATCAGGATCTACACTGTTTCCCATTCTGCTCCAAAATCCATGGCAAAACATGATATCATGCAACAGAAATGGCTGAAAACTGGGGAGGAGTGTAGAACATTGAAATATTCAGCATGGTGGGGTAATGGAACACTTTCCTTGCTGAATCAGAAGGGAGAATTAAATGACTGTGAAAATATTTTATAACTATCTCCATGAAAGTTGTCAAACTTGGTTGGGATCAAACCAATGACCACCTGATTGCCAGTCAAAAGTGCATCTAACTCAGGGACATACAATCATGTACTGTGCTATACTGAGATTAAGTGTCTGACTAACCATCACGAAAACACACCTATATAGTTTTGACCCCCTTGAACCCAACTTTTATGTAGTAAAGCTGGGGTTTACAGGGGTATACTTTATTTTTCTTATTTCTGATCAAAAATATAGATTGTGTTAGAACCGCCTTGATGAGTACACACAAGCTATATTTTGAGCCAAAATAAGAAAAATATCACACATTTTTATCTTAACATTTTCCTTATTTTGGCGGTAAAGTTGACAATGTATTTGTATAGGCGTGTTTTTGTAATGAGTGTGTTGCAGCAATTTTGGATCTTTCAAATATGTAAGAATAAAAGGATAATTTTCCTTACTTCGTTTTAGAAACATGCATTGTGGGTAATTTCCCTTACTTCCTTTTAGAAACATGCATTGTGGGTAATTTCCCTTACTTCCTTTTAGAAACATGCATTGTGGGTAATTTCTCTTACTTACTTTTAGAAACATGCATTGTGGGCAATTGTTAGAATCACAATGGTATATGGCAATTCTTACAAGTTCTCACACTATAATTATATTTTAATGTAGAATATAAGAAAAATCATTACGAAAACACGCCTATACAAATACATTGTGCACTTTACCGCTGAAAAACCTAAATTTTTTGGATGAAACATTGTGATATTTTTCTTATGTCTGCTCTAAATATAGATTGAGGGTACTCGTTAGAACCGCCTCATTGAGGCGGTTCTAACGAGCACCCACAATTTATATTTTAGAGCAGAAATAAGAAAAATAAGGTTTACCCCTGTAAACCCCAGTTTTGCTATATAAAAGTGGAGTTCGAGGGGGTCAAAATTATAAAGGCGTATTTTCGTGATGTGGAGTTTTTGTTTGTTTTAATGTTGAGGCGGTTCTAAGGAGTACCCACAATCTATATTTTAGAGCAGAAAGAAAAAAAATAAGGTTAACCTCTGTAAACCCCAGTTTTGCTATATAAAAGTGGAGTTCGAGGGGGTCAAAATTATATAGGCATGTTTTCGTGATGGATACCAAAATTACACTTATTACATCAGAATCAATTGTTTACTGGTGACACATCCTTAGACAATTCTTCCCCTTGTATGAAACTATTCATACGACATGAAAGCCGTAACAAAGGAAAGAAGCATAGCCTGAAAAAAATCCCCGCCTATGGTGGGATCCGAACCCGGGCCGCTTGGGTGATAGTCCAGTGCTCTAAGCGCTGAGCCAAAGAGTCGACTCCCTGACACAGTTGTCAGAGAGTGGTTATAAACCTAGAAGCTATGCATATGATCTACCAAGGTAGACAATGGAAGGGAGGTAACACAACCCCTCTTCAAGGAAGTCATCATTTATGATGATGTGGAGCCAACTTCGACACGAAGCCAATTCTGGCATGTAAAGTCTGATCGCGGACGAGCCCCCATCTTACGATGTGATAGCCGTAACAACAGAAAGAAGCATAGCCTGAAAAAAATCCCCGCCTATGGTGGGATTCGAACCCGGGCCACTAGGGTGATAGTCCAGTGCTCTAACCGCTTAGCCAAAGAGTCGACTCCCTGATGCAGTTGTCAGAGAGTGGTTATAAACCTAGATGCTATGCATATGATCTACCAAGGTAGATAATGGAAGGGAGGTAACACTATGCTTACCTATTTTCAGTTTTGCATCATCAGACATGTTGTCATAGAGTAGATTCTCTGGCTGAAAAGGTAATAATGAGATTCATTATTGTATTTATCCTAAATATTCAGACACCTCAAATCCTTACCATACTCGTTCTAAAATTTGAACAAGTATAATTCACTACCTGATGTTGTGTCGAGAATAGTGGGATGTGTGGCAAATAGTGTAGACCCTGATGAGACACCATGTTCTGTGGCATCTCATATGGGTCTACACTCTTTGCTCAGGCCTGTCTGTCCAAATACATATGGTAAATAACTTAAAGATCAAATCCAACGATATTTTGTTTTCCACAACCCATTCAGTACCAGAAACCCCTAAAGGGGTACATTGGCAAACAGTGCAGGCCCAGATCAGACGCCCCACAATGCGGCGTCTGATCAAGGCCTACACTGTTTGCAAACAGTTCAGTCATTTTCCAAATAAATTTTGATGAAAACACAACCTGACATCCTAAATTTTGTAATGGACTTCTGCTATATATCAGGAGGAAGATTCCATTTGGTACAAAAAGGGTTAAAAGTCAGTGAAAGTAAAGTCCTTGTCTCATAGAATATGGCACTGAAAACCATGTTGAAAAATTCCAAACGGTTCCAAAGATACAAAGTTTTGAAAATGGCCTTTTGTCATCAATTTCCCAAAAGGTTTTGCATTGGGCGTTAATATTCATGAGGGAATTTATGATGTCATACGAGACTTTTGAAACATTTAAAAAGTGTTGAATTTTTTTAAAACTTTTAAATTCTACTTATAAAGCACATACTGACAAATTCTAGTGGTATTATTTCTTAATAATTGTACTTCAGAATATTGTTACCTCCCTTCCATTATCTACCTTGGTAGATGATATGCATAGCTTCTAGGTTTATAACCACTCTCTAACAACTGCGTCAGGGAGTCGACTCTTTGGCTCAGCGGTTAGAGCACTGGACTCTCAACCGAGCGGCCCGGGTTCGAATCCCACCATAGGTGGTGATTTTTTCAGGCTATGCATCTTTCCTAAATGTTACGACTTTCATGTCGTAAGAT
The DNA here is from genome assembly GCA_963580285.1 of Lucinisca nassula. NCBI lineage: Eukaryota > Metazoa > Mollusca > Bivalvia > Lucinida > Lucinidae > Lucinisca > Lucinisca nassula. The sequence goes on along the minus strand of OY757018.1, from coordinate 1,791,209 downwards.
GGGGGCTCGTCCGGGATTGGACTTTATATGCCAGAATTGGCTTGTGCCGAAGTTGGCATCCTTCACGTCATCATAAATGATGACTTCCTTGAAGAGGGGGTGTGTTACCTCCCTTCCATTATCTACCTTGGTAGATCATATGCATAGCTTCTAGGTTTATATCCACTCTCAGACAACTGCGTCAGGGAGTCGACTCTTTGGCTCAGCGGTTAGAGCACTGGACTCTCACCCTAGCAGCCCGGGTTCGAATCCCACCATAGGCGGTGATTTTTTCAGGCTATGCATCTTTCCTAAATGTTACGACTTTCATGTCGTATGAATATCTGTTGTTAATGTAAACATTAACGCACGCGGGTGCCAATGCTCGGCTGCAGTTTCTTTTAGTCAAAAAAGGGGCATAACTGTGGCAAAAATATTTTTAGGGTTACCTCACCTATTGGTATGAGTTCCCCTTTTCATAATGAACAACTAGTCCGAGTTTCAAGTAAATATGTTCAGTAATGAGATATTACAAAATGTCCAAGTTTTTGCACAACAACGCAGACGATGCCAGAGCTATGACGATACCTCATCGTTTTCTTTGAAAACAGTCGAGCTAAAAATGTGATGATTATGATGATTTTGTTTTAGATTTAAATTTCACTTCAAAAAGTTTTAATTTCATTATCTTGGTAAAGTTGACATAATAGTTTTCTTGCAGTTCCTTTTTTGGCTTGTGCTAATAAGAAGAAATAAAATAATTTTCCTTTTTTCATGACATCTTATCATTTCATGATATATTTTTTAATTGTGTAAACTTTCTTAAAATCTTAATTTAAATGGTTATATCAACAGTTAAATTTGCATTCGTCAGTATTTATTTTATTGTAAATATAAGTGCTTTAATTATCCTGTGCCAAGATATGACTTACATCAATTCTATTTGTATAATTTAGAACGACAATTTTTTTTTTTTTTTTTTTAAATTTAAACCTCATAATGACATCACAAAATGAGGCTTTGTGGGATAGAAATCTATTAATAGTAACAAAAACTTTTCTGACATAAAATAAGTGATGCCTGACTTTGAACAGTTATAACTTCTGAAAGAAATGGAAACTTTTGATGCGGTCTTCAACACATTAATCAGTGATTTAAGACCTTTAAACTAAATAATATAACTTAAAATGTAAAATTTTCATTTCACTTGGCCTTAAAGGTTATCATCAAAATTGAGCAACTGCCTGAAAAACGTTTGCTATGTTTTTACAGTGAAACTTCAATGGCTCAAACACAGACTGCTCATTTACCATGACTGAGACAAACCCATTCTTCAGTCCCTATGAAGTTCTTCCCACACAGCTTCTGATATGATATACCTCTAAGGCATCATGTGAACAAGTCCGTGAAATGAAGACCCCACTTGTTTGTTTGTTTGTTTGTTTGATTTGAGGTTTAACTTTCCGTCAACACTGTAAAGGTCATTTTGGAGACGTTGCTTCCAATATTGTGGGACTTTTATTGAGGCATCTCATATGGGTTTACCCTGTTTGCTCAGGCCTGTTTAAGGCGGTTCTTACGTGTACCCACAATCTATATTTTGAGCAGAAATAAAAATATCACAAATTTTCATCAAGATCTTCATTTTTGGCAAAAAAATTGCTGTGTATTTGTATAGGCTTGTTTTCGTAATGAATTTTGGCGATATGACAGAATGCACTATTTCTCACACATATGTTATTGTAATGAATGTGGTATAATGGTTTCCTTCATTTTTTCTAAAACTAGACTACATGTACTTATGAAAATTTGTGATAGGTTTCTTATTTCTGCCACAAAAACACACATTGGTGCTGCTTATTTTCATATTATACTTTGTGCTAACATTCCCTGGCATAGAAGTTACTCTAAATTTGTGCATTCGTGTTATAAAAATATTATCAAAAAGAAGTGTTACCTTCAAATCTCTGTGTATTACACCATTGTCATGTAGGTACTGAAAAAAATATATATGTAAACATTTATAACAGATTTTTTGTGTTAACTTAAGCAATGGCCTAAAACAGAAAAGGTACAATTAAATTATTGGAATTTATGCAGCAGAAGTCTCCCTTGTAGCTATATTCATACTTTGTTTGTTTGGACTTTACAAAACGTTCAAGATTATTTCACTCATATCAAGCTGATTGTTAATCAGAGGTGGATGAAAACCAGAGTACCCGGAGATGAAAACAGGAGTACCTGACCTTCCGTTGCAGAACTTGGCGTCTCACATGTGACCCAAGTCAGGCTGGAACCCACAACAGTGAGAGACCTAATGATTAAGAGTCAGTGCAGTTATCCACTAGGCCATGGAGCCTGTATTGTTTGGACTTTATGGCCCGGAAAAACTATTTATCATATGTTGCGTCTGAGAGTGTAATAACGCCATGTATTATTTTCGATAATCCACTAGTGGATTAAATATGCAAATTAGCTAGGTACGTCCCATAACGTTAAATGTACGACGTCCTTAACGACGTCACATTTACTAACAGTGGAATATTGATATTTTTGTAAACAATCGTGAATAAAATTAACTTTAAATGTCATATGATAAATAGAATCTTTCATTCGTGCTCATGTATTATTTAATGTATTAAACTTGTTGAGGAAAAGGGATAAAATGCTCGGCAAAGCCCCGCATTTTATCCATTTTCCTCAACTCGTTTAATAAATTCAATAATACATGAACACTCATGTTAGATCCTCTATTTACATCATATTAGGCTGGTCAGTTTACCTAACAAAACTTTTCCTGGACAGACAGTTAACTAGTGCAGTGCACATTCTTTTGCCAGAAAATGAGAACTGCACTTCTTGAATTAGCAGAAGGGAGACAATTGCTGTAAAACATTTCATGATCAATGTCCAAGAAAAATATTTTGCTGACCTGCATGTATCCGAATGATTACTATCTGATCACCAGTCAGACACGTGGCTGAGCTACAGAGGTAGGTGCTGTATCCACACAAGTATAAATGAACAAAACACTCACCTTAACAGCAATAAGCATCTCTTTAACAGCTCTGGCAGCATCTTTCTCAGAATAGTGACCTCGGCTTACAATCCTACAAGATAATTCAGAGAATCATTGTTTGTTTCCTTACATTCCTTTGTCGTTATAAAGATAACTAGAGCTGCCGCCTAACGGGCGCCAATTATACCCCCGCATGCGTTGTCAGACAAATTTTTACAAGTATTTGACCTTGAGGAAGGTCAACATAAAGGTCAAGGTCAGGTTTGTGTATATCAATCTTAAGTACTAGTGGCAAGGTGTGTGAATATTAAAGAAATCGGTCAAAGAATAAGGAAGTTATGAGCAATGTTAAAGTTTTTTTGTAACGGACCGACAACGACAGACGACAAGCTGACTCCTATATACCCCCTTCAAACTTTGTTTGCGGGGGTATAATGATAAGTATAATAGGCAATAAAGGGCTTTTTTCCTATAATTACTCAAAAAATAAATGTTGTGGACTGTTCATCACGAAAACACACCTATATAATGTTGACCCCCTTAAACCCCACTTTTATATAGTAAAACTGGGGTTTACAGGGGTAAACCTTATTTTTCTTATTTCTGCTCTAAAATATAGATTGTGGGTACTCGTTAGAACCACCTCGATGAGGCGGTTTTAATGAGTACCCACAATCTATATTTTGAGCCAAAATAAGAAAAATATTACACTTTTTCCACTTAAACTGCTCATTTTTTCGACAGTAAAGTTTACAATGCATTTGTATAGGCGTGTCTCGTAATGTAAATTATCTTTCCAAGGCGATTCTGACAATTAATTATCCACAACATTTGCTTCTTGGCGTGTTTTTTTTTTAAAAAAAATATCCTTGAATATCTGCATGTATCCATCTTACCTTGAGAATAAGATCAGTTTCATTGAAATTGTTGTTATAAAGAGCTTTTTTGTTATATTGAATGTCAATAAAAGAACTGTATATCATATTAACCCTTATCTTGCTGAATATTTAACTTAGCCACACCCATTGTTGATTTTCAGCCAATCAGATTACATGATATAATGAGTTTGTTCAAATTCACAAACTGAATGACAAACAGTGTAGATCCTGATCAGATGGCTTCTTCAGAAGCCATCTGATCTGGATCTACACTTTTTGTAAAGACAGGGGTTGTCGTGAACAGCAAGATAGGGGTTAACAAGTCTCTTGTAAATCCCACTTTATATGAGCCAGCGCACGTCAAAACCTACAATAAGACATGTGGGCCCATCGAAGACTCAAATCAGCCTGCCCATCCATATAGTCTAACCAGAGATTTTTCTTGGTGCATGGAGGAGCACTGGGCCCTTAGCTATCCTTAAAGCGCACAATGAAGACTCTGATCAGACTGTGCGGATGCACAGGCTGATCTGAGTCTTCGTTGGGCGCATATGTCTTATTGTAGGTTTTGTCGTGCGCTGGCTCATATCATATATATATCAGTGGTAATTATTATTATGGGACAATCAATGTGATTTGGTACTAATTAATTCATAGAGGATATTTACTTTTTTGAGGTGGATACCAAAAATATTTCATCAAGTGTGTTGAAAACATCCAAATTTTCACAAGTGCAAAGCATGAGTGAAAATTCTGATATTTTCAACACACAAGATTAAATACTTTTCGTATCCCCCCACCAAAAAAAAAGTAAATTTTCTTTTTACTTTTATAATTTATAAGGACACGTTTGGTAATTGATAGATAGTATGGTACGTCACCATTTTGACCTTGCTATGACATCACAACTGTCAGTTTTTAAACATAAACAGATCACCATTTTGAATACAGCATTTTTACAGTTTAAATAGTGCTTTTCAAGGTACTTTTACAGAATTATTTTATTGATTACATATGACTTTTGGTGAGAAAAAGTAGTTCGGGTTGCAAGTGTGAAAATAACAAGGTCATGTTATTTTTCACAGTGTGAAAATTTCATATCTTTCACAGTGTGAAAATATCCTTTATTTTCGCAGTGTGAAAATATCATTTTTATTTGTTTCAGATATACGTTGATTTCACTGCTAAGTATAATTAAAATAAAGCAAATTATTACAAAACAAAATGCCCAAGGGCCACTATGCTCACCAGAGCTCAGGTGGGGGGGGGGGCACTGCCCACTGGCAGCAATGTATTGTAACACTGCCCCGGTACCTTGATTTAAGATAACGTACAGCGTACAGGCCTGTGAAAATCTATCACCTTGATGGACGATGACACAGCAACAAGATTATATTTGCTTGAACAATTGTTTTATTTTATTTTACTCAATAAATAATGTCATAACTTGCCGAGACATGACTTGATAAACACAGTGAAGAGGAGCTCAGTGTGGCTTCAGCTAGGAGGAATGAAGTATCAAGTGGGTGGGGAACGGGCTTTTGGTTGGGAGAATTCTCCGAACCTCTCCTGATTTTGGCTCTATTTTCTCCAGTAGATAACCCCTTGTATTTACTGTAATAATTTCTCACCCAAAGACTGGAAATATAAGTGATCTTTGTAATTTGTGAAAGAATATTGTTGAGCAAAACAACAGACGGCTTCCCACGGTCAGTTTCGGGGACACAACCGAATATCCGGTCGTTTCCGCCTCCTTATATACCCCCGGGTTACCCGGTCGCGGCGACCGTCTAAACGGTCTAACGGGCGACCGAAGAACCGGTTAAACGGTCGTAAATCGGTCATTTCCGTAAAAACTCGGAAATAGAAAGGAACCTGCGCAGACCGAAATGCGCCATAGGATCTGACAGTTGAGAAAATGTCAACAGTCAATTAAAAGCTTTCTTTCTACAAATACAAAATGAATAAACGTGTTAAGCCATTAATATTGAAACGGACAGATAGATTTAAATACATTCTACACGGAACTTAACTGTCAGTTATCGGGGATAAACCGAAATATGCCAAAATGGGCTTTGAAGTGGAAGTAACAAGTGGAGCTCGGCAATTACCATGCTGCATGCGAGCAGACGATAAAATACATGAAAAATCTGTCTACCCCTAGCCTTGCCACACTACTCCCCCCTTCGCACAAAGTTCGTCCTCGAACTTCAAAAACAAAAATTCGATCTATTATTGAATAAGAAGAAGAAAATCTTTGTTTCAATTTAGGTGTCATTTCGGGCACATAGCTTCCAGTGTTGTGGGACTTTTTACCAGATTTTGAGATGAAATGACATCTCAAGCCCTGCCGTTCAATGAAACCAAAACCGGTTATAATCATTGGACGGTCTGACTCGCAGCATTTTTTTTTTTTTTTTTTTGACGACAACTAAACAGTTCATCAGTACTCGTGCGGTCAGTTTCAGCCCCACGTGGAAACCATTGAGCCCGGTCTCTGTTCACGAACACCGATAGGCAAAAGCAACAAGAATTGTAAAAGCACATAGTAGCTTGACATTCAGATAACAAGCTTTCACTTTTCAAAAGAACAATCCTTAGTACATTTGCACAAGAAGTCAAAAATACTGATTAATGTAAGTTGCAGACTTCTGTATATACATGAAAGCTCCCTTAAATGGTTACATTAATTTTGTTGAACATAAACCATAAGGCTTCTTGCAAAGCAATACTTAACAATTTCAAGATAAATTTAACCCATGGAATTTAAGTACAGTGTCTTCAGTACAATAAATGCTACATTTACAGTCTACATGTATTTAAAATTAAGGAGCTTATTATAATTATTGTCATGTGTAAAGTAATACACATGCAGAACCATCACTGTTTTTGAACATTAACACAACCTCCCAATGTACAATATAGCATCCCCAATTCCCTCAGAAGTTGAAGAGTTAAGAGTATCATGATCATGAAAGTTTCAGTAATGGTCTCAATGCATGTGTACTACATTCTCGGCAAGTGCAAAAAAAACTCAAAATAAATACATGTAAGACAAAATGCACTTTCATCCAACTTTCACACACAAGTTGCATACATGTATATAAGATAAATTTTGTCTATCAAGTTCAACGGTTGCTATCATTAACTAAATTCTTATCCATGTTATTAAATGAAACATGTATTAGAAATTCATTCACCCCTATATAAGGAAACTGTACCAGTTGTCATGCTCTAGAACTTAACATATAGCTTCAATCAAGAAATACCTTAGCTGATTCCCACAAATCACATATAGACTATGTGGGACACAATTAGTCAGTGGAACACACACTTAAAATGATACACCCATCTTATACTTGTTTCAAGAGGCATGACAACCAACATCAGACCCATCATTCTCACTTTTTTTTTTTTTTTTTTTTACATAGCTAGTTTGTTTGCCTTATAGTTAATTGGCCTAGTCAGTACTGTATAGGTCATTTTGAGCAAATCAGTTTACCAATTCACACTTTTTCCGGGGAACTTCTATGTCAGCGGCCGAACAGTATAGCACACATTCCTTCACCAGAAATTGACAACTGCCCTTCTTGAATTAGCGGAGGGAGAGAATGACCATAGGAAAAATTTATGATCAATCCCCATGAAGGAATGCTGCAACCCCGGTCAGTATGGCACCTGGATCCTCCTGATCACCAGTCAGATGCGCATCTGGCTGAGCCACCGAGACGGGCTAACATAGCTTACAAGTCATCTTTAGATAGCAACCGGACATAATAGTTATACAGTGTATTAATAACAACAATTTCATTCATTCATCCCAGCTTACTCTTTCACACCCAGTACATGAATGTAAATCAGTGTGCATTTTTTTTTCTATATATAATTATTATTATTTATATATTATTATTATTATTATTATTTTTTTTTTTTCCAAAATAAACCAAGCCCTGTTATTTAAGCATAAGCCGTCAACTGCTACACAGAACCCGATTTATTTTAAAGAACACTGATGTATACCTTAAAGCACACTGATGTATACATAACACATTGAAAGCAGTCTCTTTCAAACTCTAACAGCTGTAATGTAATGACTAGAATTTTTTTTTTTCTTTATTATTATTATTACTATTAAGCAGTAACCCATTGTAATGATGACTAGATTTTTTCTTTAAACAGTTACCTGTTTCATAACTCAAGTTGAACTTAAAATAAATAATACAGCTTTGTTTTCAAAAATATAGGCAATGAGCTAATGAATCAGCCAATAGGAAATGAAATATTTTAAGTATATGCACTGTTATTGGCCGGATTTTGGGAAGTCAAAATTTAAGAAATGGAAAGTGAAATAAATGGCAATGAGTTCCTGGACTAGAATCCTGGGTAAAATAGCATCTGACCAAATGTCTTGCTTCATATAAATGGACTAGGTTGAACTATTATGGCACTAGAATTCCTGAGCAACAAAATACAAATCTCTTATGAAAACAACAATAACTATGAGGTATCTACATAACATGAGATCAATTGGTATCACAAACAGCTGTTTTGAGCACAATACAGTGAGTATAATATCACTACAGTAACTCTTCAAAATTTTACTGTAGAACAATTTCACAATAGAAACAATAAGTCCATGCACATTAAGCTACAGACACTTTATCCTAATTCAATTTAGTGGCCTTATCCAATATCCAGTTGAAACTTAATTATAAATACACACCCGTATCTGACTTACACGTTCGTCTCTAAAATTTATGCATAAACGTATAAATGTATTGAAATTAACATTTCTGCTTAAAATAAATCACAACCTCATTATAACACAGTTCATTATATCACGGTAATGGATCCAACACAGCTCAAGAAGAGTCCCCAAAAATAGTGTTATAAAGAGGTCTTGCTGCATCAACTTGGACAGCAACACTCCAATTCCTAATTAATATCTCAGTGAATGACAATCATTTTATCATTACTCTGTGGGACTGAAGTCTCAATCATTTTACCTGGCTTTATGATTAGGAATTTTGTCAAACATTAAAAGATGAACATGTACCAAGAAAGGAATATGCAAGATGATGGTGTTTATGAAAATACAAAAGAGCAGTGTCTGTAGATGAGCATGTTATACAATAATACACCGGGTTAAACATGACATATTCTTAAATTCTGATAGGAAGAGACTGCTTCTACCTTCAGTAATGAACAATACATAGTGAATACAAAATTTATCTACACATCTTAAAAATTGTTTATTTATGACTCAGAATCATGAAAAATATTTGAGTCAATTACTCTACTATAACATAATGTAGTCTAAATGTAGGAATGCCACAACAGGAAGTGAAAAGACAATTCTGCTTAAGAAAATAAATAGAAGGACTCTTAAACAGGTTAAAAATCAATTGATTTGGTCAGACAGAAATCACAGACAATTGATAGCTGCTGTGATCAGAAGATAAAGGATATATGTTAAGGACAGGAGGTGCATAGGAAAGGAAAGATATGTAGTATGATAAGTCTAGTTAAAAGATGAAGAGGAGAAACTCTGGACTCACATAACACTTTACAAGGATTGACTAAAAGGTATAGAATAATAGCCTTATTTTCCTATATGTGTCTAGATATTAGTAAGAAAGGAGAATGCTATGCAATGTTAGGCAACTCTTACAATAATTGCAAACTACTAAGTTAAAAGTATCAGATTAAGTGGTTTTCCTTTTTACGACCCGTTCAAGACTATATCACTCATATCGAGCTCAAAGTCAACCAGATGTTGACGAAAACTGGAGTACCGGGAGAAAAACACCTGACCTTATGCCGCAGAACCTGGTGTTCCATGCGACCCAAGCCGGGCCTGAACCCGCAGCAGCGAGCGACCCAGTGATTAAGAGTCAGCGCTCTTATCCACTCGGCCACAGACCCTTAACAGGTTTCAGTTTAAAAAAACATGTATCTAGAAAACTTAATTCCTTCAGTGATAGTAAGTCTTAAAATTATCACATAATGAGAAAAATTCTATAATAGGAGAAAACTATAGTATAGCTATAAATCTGTTTCTTTTTGGCAGGTGAAAGGCTGGCCACATCCATTGCAATCTTCAGAACAGCGTGGAGTAAACTGACTGGTTTGAGTGGTTGAGGAGGAAAATCTTGTTATTTTTGGGAGTGGGGTGAAAGTGGTGGTCATCTTGTAGTGGAAGGAATCTGTCTTAACTTCTTCTGTCTTAGTTAGGGTGTATCCATCAATGCAGTAAGACATGTTCTCCGGTTGAACTCCAATCTGTAGTGCCTTCTTTCGCAAAAGTGCAGCATAACGGGAATCTGGATCATTGACAAACGAAGATGGGGCTCCGGCAAACAACGTTCTGGGATCATGGGATAAGAAGGCATATCTGTCTCTACTGCTGTGCAAAGGAATGGTTAGCCTTTTAGGCGGAAAAGTTGGTGGTGGATCTTTCTTGGATGGTACATAGGTAGGTGGTTCAGTCTGACATGGAGGAGAGTAAGGCGGCATTGATGGAGAATACAGAACTTGGTGATTGTTAGATGGACTTGCAGGAGCTGTAGTTGACGTGGTTAGTGTATAAAAGGTAGAAGGTTTCCTAGTCGTCTCAACACACTGTCGTTTTGTAGCTGTCATGTCATCAGCTGGAGATTTCGACCGCGATCTCTTAAGGTGTGTAGTTGTGGATACATTGGAACTGCTAGAACTGCTGCTAGAACTACTGCTAGAACAGGATGAAGAAGAATCATCCTCGGAGAAAGAGGGATCAGCAAATTCTTCAGGTGGTGGTATCGCTTCCGTAGATAGCTGCTTCTCAGAGGATGTATTGTCTGCTTGTGCTGGTGAATTGAATGGTGGCGTCTGCTTTGCTGGTGATGGTGATGTACATGTAACTGTTGGTGTTTGCGAAACTGTGCTAGATGTCTGTGTCTTGCATGCAAGTGTTGGGAAAAGCGTGTTAGCTGTTGATGGGAGTGAATCCGTGTTGACTTGTAATGTAGGTTCGAGTGTATTGGTGGTTGATGTTGGTAAATCTGTGCAAGGTGTAAGTGTCTCTGATGTTGTTGTTTGCAAAGATGTGGTTGGTGTAGTCTTGGCTGTTGTTGGCAAATCTGGCATTCCTCTGTCTGCTGTTTGTGATAGGGCGGTGATTGATGGTGCTGGCAAATCTGGCTCTACTGTAGGCTCCAGTGCAAGTTCTGGTGGTGGCGGTGGTAGGTCATCAAAGTCCTGGAGTTCATCAAGGGGAAATTCTGGCGGTGGTGGTGGTAGAGGCTCAGAGAACTCGGGCAGCTCCACAAGAGAGACCTCTGGGGGTGGTGGAGGAGGAGTGTCAGTTTCTTGGCTAGCTGTTGATATCACTGACTTTGGAGACAATTGAGAATCACAGTGTGGCTCAGATGTAAGGAATGTGTGGAGTAGTGGTTGACTAGCTGTTGACATCACGACGACTGGCTGGCTGGCTGTAAGAACAGTTGAATCAGTGCTAAGTGGAGTAGTAGAAAGCAAGTTGTTGTTCTGATCAAAAAGAAGAGTGTTAGTGTCAGATTTGTTGAGAGAAGAGAGAGTGGAGCTAACTTCAAATGTATCTTGTGGCATCCCTAAACTCAGGCTACTAGACTCAGATGTAACAGATGAAAAACATGTAGTAGTGTTAACATCACAAATACTAACAGAATGATCTTCTTCTAAGTTTAAATGAGAGAAAGCATTCATTGCATCTTGAGAAAACACCTCTTGAGCCTGATCATAAATAGATAATTCAGTGGAAAACAAGGAAGTTTCACCACTCAGATCAACAAGTAAAACTGGAGAGGCAGATAAATCATTGAAGGTGGAACGTGTAGAAGACTCTGAAGTTACTGCTGGATGACTCTGTTCGTGGTTGACTGACTTGGTAGACTTTACTGGAGATGTTCTGTTATGGGAGGAAGTTCTAGTGGGTCCTGTGCGGTTCTTGACACTGCTATGGGAAGTTTCAGGGCGTTGTCTAGATGGTGCAAATCGTGAGTATCTGTGCGGAGAGTGAGAGGTAGAGTGAGGATGGGACTTGTGAGGCGATCGACTCTGATGACAATTGGAGGAAGCTGCATAGCCATGTGCCCTTCTTGGAGACCTGCTCCTGGAACGCGGAGTATTTCTGAAGTTTCTTCTTGGAGAGTGGCTTCTTTGCTGGCTCCTACTCTGTTCACCGGAAGAAGAACGTTGGTTACCCTGCTGTAGGTGTTGGCGCATGCGGCCTCTGGGCTTGTAGGAAGACAACGAACAACGGCTCTCATGCTCCCTCAGCTCACTTGTCCTTGACCTGGGATAGTCAATACCACAGTGAGAGCAGAATACCTTGGGTCCATGTCTCTCTCTGTAATGACGGGTAAGTCTACTTCTCTCGAAGAACGTTGCATCGCAGGCGGTGCAGATAAAAGTGGAGATATCCCTGCCAAACTGGCACTCTGTACTTGACTTTACCACCCTTCGGTCAGACATCATGGCACTGAAATAAACATTAAGCATCCCATCGAGTATGTTAAAGATTAACCGCTCGCATATCCCTTTCCTAAAGCACTATCACTGGCATCGGCGTCAGCGTTGACGCCGGTGTCGGCGCTAGCATTGAAGTCGACGTCTACTCCAAAGTGTATTATTTTTAGAGCCTACACTCCTGACCACACACTGGACCTGGTTCATTCCCGGCATGATGATATAGATCTAAAGCTTTATTCAGGTAGGACTCTTCCAGACGAGCCGCGCTGCCCATTGACAGCTCTTGTTATCATTGTTATTAGTAATAGTAGTAATTCTTCTGTGCTTCCAGGAATATAGAAATCAAGTCAATAGTGTTGTTTAAAAGCAGAATCAGGACTGGACAATGCATTTCGGTAAATAGTTGCACCATACGACCGGAAAATACCAGCATATATCATAACGGTGTAAAATCCACCAAGTCAAGAACTCTAACTCTTTGTTGTTGTTATGACAAACCACGAGCAAGCTAATTTTCAGCAGTTTTGTAGTTCATTTGAAGTTGTGTCGCATTAAACAAATTCATTTAAGGAGTAGACTTTCTCCTGAAATCTCGTATGCATGTGTGAATATCAGCAAAGCTTTCTTCACAATGTCACCTGCAATTTCAGGTAAAATTTGTAGTGCTGTCAGCCTAAAATGTGGTGATGGGAAATTACTGCAGCCAATATTACTGGTGATATCTCTCAATCCTGGTAAGACAATTTAATAATCATCATGTTGAATGTCAAGCTACTTGTTGGACAAGTGTACATTTGACTTGTCACTTGCAAACTACAGATATTTAAAATTCAAATGCTGAATCTGAATCGTTACCAGTGAAACGTCAAATGAAATTCATTTATGTGCTTAGAAAATAACAGGGGACCCAGAACAGTCCCTTGTAGGACACCAGACAAACTGGAGCCCACCCTGAAATTTCCCCATTAACAACAAGTTGCTGTTTTCTGTAGCAAAGGAAGAACTCTATCCATTTTTAGGGTATTTCCGCCAATGCTGACCCTATTGTAACAAAAATGAACTGCAATTTTGCTGAAATTAAGACTCAGTTGACATAAGGTACTATTCTGTTGTGGTGTACTATTTTCTTACTATTCTTTTTCCCCGGCATGACTATTTCCACCACCAGATCAGAGATTTTTCTTGTCAATTGATAGGGCCCCTCCCACCTTGGCTGAAGTTTTGGGCAAAGGCGCTTTGTTCGATTATATAACCGAAGCCACACCAAGTCTCCTTCTTTATATGGAATGAGGTGCACTCTGTGATCATACGTTTTCTTCTGTCGGTCACTCGCTTTAATCATTTCACTTCGTGCCAGATTATGAACTTTCCGCAATCGCTCTTGTAGACCAAGAACATAATCATGGCTCGGTGTTTTTATTTCAGTAGTTGGCGGACAGCACAGAAGATCAATAGGGAGCAGTGCGTGCCGGCCAAACATCATCATGTATGGAGTCTGTTTGATGCTTTCATGAATGGATGATCTGTATGCCAGCAGGAGAAGTGGTAAGTAGTCATCCCAGTCTTTTTGATTTGCACTGACATATTTACTAAGCATATCTTCTATTGTTCGGTTGAATCGCTCTTGGATTCCATTTGTCTGGGGATGGAAACTGGTACATCTTTTCTTATCAATGTCGAGTAAGTCACAGATTTCTTTGAAAAGTATTGATTCAAATTGTCTCCCTTGATCTGTCAATAACTGTCTGCATAGACCAAACCTTGACACAAATTCATTAACGAAAATTTTTGCTATTGTCACCGCTTCCATATTTTTAAGAGGATATAACTCCACCCATCTTGTAAATTGATCACAGATTGACAATACATATTTGTTCTTATTTCTACTTTCAGGAAATGGTCCCAGTAGGTCGAGGCACACTCTTTCGAAGGGCACTCCTACCTGACATTGTTTCATTGGTGCCAAAGGTCTGAGTTTTGGGAGACGTCTGGATTGACAAGATTGACATTTATTGCACCAGTTGTCTATGAATTCCTTATATTTACACCAATAAAACCGTTTTTGCACTTTTTCCACAGTTTTCGTGGTCCCTAGGTGACCAGCAGTCACATGGTCATGCAACTGAGTTAAGACATCATCACGTAAATTGAATGGCACTAGTATCTGTAGAAAATGTGTGTCGGTTTTTACGTCAAAATATTTTCTGCATAAAACGCTTTTATGCAGGACAAGTCTGGACCACTGAGCCCAGTAGGTTTTCGTCTCGTCGTCCGTTCTAGAAATATCTTCCCATTTTGGTCGCTGATTGGTGTCCACCCAATTGTACACAGTAGATAAAATGGGGTCCAGGACTTGGGCTTCCTTCCATTTAACAAAATCGGTTTCATTTTCCCATGAAGTCATTCTGTTTCCATCAGAACTGTGTATATCTCTCACATATACACTAGGAACACATTCATTATCCAACTCAAAAGGAAAGGAACTTCTGGCCAGTAAATCCCCATCCTTAACACATTTTCTTTCCGGCATAGGTGCCCCACGGTCAAAAGGTTCACTCTTTGTCGAGTTGAAGCCACTGCTACCCTGGCTGTCTGCTGAGGGGGAATCCTCACATTCTTCGACCTCTTCTGTTCTTTTAGGGGTTATTTCCCCTAGACCTGAACATAACATTTCACTATCCCTATTCTCCATGTCTGCCATACCAGTACTGATATGTCTGCATTTCAGATGTTCATCTCTATCGTCCTGCTCTCTCTTTTCGCAGTGTACACATGAAGAACAAGGGCGTCTAGAAAGCCCATCGGCATTTGAATTCCGGCTCCCAGCCCGGAATTTAATTTCAAATCTGTATGTACTTAAAACTTCTAGCCAGCGCGCAAGAATACCAGACGGGTTACGAAAATTTCGGAGCCATGAAATGGCCCCATGATCTGTTCTAACAATGAAGGAAACACCATAAAGGTACTGGTGAAAATGCTTAACGGCTTCCACTATAGCCAGAAGCTCGCGTCGGGTTACACAGTACTGTCGTTGTGCTCTATTTAACGTTTTACTGAAGTACGCAATTACTCGCTCTTGGCCGTTTTGAGATTGAGATAGGACCGCCCCTATCCCCACGGAACTTGCGTCACAGTCTAAGAAGAATTGATCAGAGATATTTGGATAACCTAAAATGGGTGCTGACACTAAGGCTTCTTTCAATTTTTCAAAAGCACTTTGGCATTCTGAAGCCCACAAAAATGTTTCCCCTTTCTGGGATAGTTTATTTAATGGTGCACTTATGGTGCTAAATGACTGAATATAACGCCGGTAGTATGACGCTAAACCGAGGAAACTTCTGAGTTCTTTCAAACACTTCGGCACTGACCAATCTTTAACCGCAGTAACTTTTCTTCACAGGTGGCAATACCCCCTTTGGAAACAATATGACCCAGAAATTTGACCTCTTCTTTGAATAAATGACACTTTTTGGGTGTAAACTTCAGGTTAGCTTCATGAATGCGCGAAAAAACCTCATCTAACCGCATTATATGCTCTTCGAAGGTTTTTGAATAAACAATGCAGTCATCAAGGTATATGAGGCATGTTTCATATTGTAAGCCGCTCATTATATGTTCCATGAGGCGCTGATAAGTCGCAGGCGAGTTGATCAAACCCATGGGCAGGACTCGGAAGGCGAACAATCCTTTGCTGCAAACGAATGCTGTTTTATCCATATCGTCTGGGTGATTTTGAACCTGAAAATAACCGGAGGTACAATCTACGGTTGAAAACCATTTGGCCCCGTCTAACGCGTCTAAGCAGTCACGTATACGCGGTAAGGGATAAGAGTCAGGTAGTGTAACTTCATTTAACTTCCGGTAATCGACACATATCCTTATACTGTTGTCTTTATTACGAATTGGGACCAAAGGAAATGCCCAGGGACTCTTACTTTTCACAACCAGATTGGTATCAATCAATCTCTGGACCTCAGAATCAACTGCTTCTTTCATGGCCATAGGAACACGGCGTTGCGGAAGTCTATTAAATAGGAGGGGCTAACCCTGTATTGATCCTATGCTGTATTATATCAGTGTTTCCTAGGTCAGACTTTGACCTTGAAAATACAGCGGAATGCTTTAATAGTAATATTTTGACAGCTTTTGCTTCTTCATTTGATAGATTACATATGCATTCCTCATACATTTCTCTCATATGGTCTGGAATGGGCAATTCTTCAACATTTTCTATGCCAATGCTTCGGATTTTATCAGAATCCTGGTTTTTATGTGTCTCAGATTCACAATTATGTTGGACTACTACAGGGTGACATACTGCTGCCGTTTCCTTTCTATAAAGTTTAGTGGGAAAACTGTTCAGATTTAAGAAGCGCAGTGGAACTTCTTTGTTATAGGTATCAAATACTGTTTTAGCAATTAGGATTCCCCGTCCAGCTAGGTGATTGGAATACTCTTCTATCATGGCTGTTGAAAAATGAGGCGTATGGTCTGAAAATGTACCAGCTACAATCATTTCGCTATCAGCAGGAATTTCAATTGTTTCCCTAAGTGCTATTTTGAATACAGAGGGCATCTGATTCTCTGGAATGCATGGTACTGATTGGTCTTTAAATTCTAGTAGTCCTAAGGAGATATCCAGGGAGCACTGATTATTATAGAGAAAATCATAGCCTATTACAAAGGGGGCCTCAATTTCAGCTATAAGAACTTGCTGGTGATAGATATTATTTCCTATATGCAGAGGAACAATGGCAGTGCCCTTGCAACTCACCGGTCCCCCATCAGCCATTCTCAGGACACATTTGGTTGGCAAAATGGTGTCTTTTATTTCAGTAGAGAGCAATTCAAATTTCTGGGTGTGGATAATGCTGACTGTGCTACCGGTATCAATCAAAGCTTGACAGGGCATATCTTGTATCCTAATCTCTAAATACAGGCCATCACTAGGTGGCAAACTATTTTTGGGGTCATTTACTGCAAAACAATCCACTGACGCTTGACCCGCAGCCTCAGCTACTGGAAGTTTCCCTGTCGGTTACCTGGCTGCTGATTATTGTAAGGCCTAGAGTTGACATTGTTTTGGCTTCTTTGAGGATAATTATGGTACCTGTTAAATGGATGATTTGCTGGCCCTCTTAAACCTGGACAGTTCTTATATTTATGCCCCTTTCCATGACAGTTGTGACAGATGATGTTATTATTTTGCTGGCCTATTAGTGATTCTAACTTGCTTTCCAATTTCTCCAACCTGTTGCTTAATTTGGTTATGTCTGAATCTGGATTTGGGTTATTTCCCTTGGTACACTGGCGAACATTGACAGAACGCTTCCTACTGGCCTGAAACGCCTCATATTCCAAAGCTAACTGCATTGCCTCATCTACGGTTTTTGGTTTTCCTTGATAAACAAACCATTCAAGCTCGTGTTCATTCAGCGAATCGATAAAACAGTCACGCGCGATTTGATCTCTGAGCTCACTCGTTGCCTGTGGGTATGCTCTTCTTACTAATCGTTTAATATCTGTGGCAAGTTCTTGAACGCTTTCAGCTTTCTTCCTTAAGCGGCCCTTTATTTGTGCTCTGTATAATTCCGTTTGGTTTGTGGGTTCAAATCTTGCCGTGAGAGCGGAAACCAGCTGGTTATAATCGCGTCTTTGTTCGGGACGTAGGTCACTTAATACAGTTTGGGCAGTACCCCTAAGACTGGTTGCTAATTCCATTGCCTTAGTTACTTCATCCCATTTGTTCAAATCACCCGTCATTTCAAATTGTACTAGATAATCTTGAAAACTGCTTGTTCCATCATAATTTGCAGCTTTTTTCTGGCTAGAACGTACATGATAAGAGATATCACTTAAAGGAGCTGTCCTGGAACCTGTGTACAATTGTTGGCTGCCAGTCCCTACTCTTTGACAGGTCTGCCTACTTTCATTTTCATGCATCTCAATGTCTGGGTTGCTTTGGGCCCACACAGATGCACCCATATCTTCGGTCGTCACCCCGGCCCCCAAAGGCTCTGGAACCGAAACATTATTATTTGAAACCCCCCGCCTTATACCTTCCGTATGGCTTGAGTTTCCCCATCCAGCATGACCAACCACTCGCTGTCTAACCATTGATTCTCCACCACCAATGCCCGGGTCTGGTCCAGCCAAACCATACACATCATTAGACCGAGTAGTCTCACGACTGGATTTAGTTAAGGTTGTCATTTGTTTCTCCAACTCACCCCTAAGGTTACCAACAGAAGCCAGCATCTCTTCTATCATGCCCATTCTGTCACTCCCGGGAGTCTTCCTAGGCCCTTCTGAGTTTTCTTTAGTAAATGACATCCTGGGTGACTTCCTGCCAGGTGGTAGGTAAACCTGGTCTTCTTCACTGCCATGGTCTTGGCGTCTGTAATTAAACACAACCTCCCCACTAGGCGTGCCTAGTTCTGTCTCCGAGTAGGACGGGCGGAGCTGTGTCCCCGAAAGTGGTCTGGGTGTTCTTGGTGCTCCGGAACTAGAACTAGAATCTTTCACTGCGTTTGAGGTCATACTGAACTGGAAGCTTTTGTTTTATACAAACACGGTTAACAGGGATAAAATAGCAAAATTTACAGATTCTTCAAGAAAACTTCTATCCGAATAGTAGAGTGAGACACTGAGCAGACTGTGGCTAAATGTCAAATTTAATAGTTTAGTGAGAATATTGCCATTCCAACTAATTGCCCTTTTTTCACATTTCCTGTAACAAGATAGTTTGGTGAGACTTCTTTCTCAGCAGTCTGAGATAGAACAGAACAAAATATTAACTTTATTAAATGCCTTAAGCCGATGAGTATATTCAGCAGGATAAGCGTATAAATTACTGGAAGTGTCTCTTTGAACCCGCAATCAGTAATATATTGAGAAATCAGTATATTCAACAGGATAAGCGTATGAATTACTGGAAATGTCTCTGTGAACCCGCAATCAGTAATATAATGAGAAATAAGCACATTTGTTCTTCCTCAGTCAAGTCAAAAACATTCAGAAAATCACTAGGTTGTATCACAAGATCATCACAGTAGAGCATTTTGGTAACTGGTTTGGTAGTTGAAGGGAGACAACTGCACAAGCTTAAATTAGTTGTCTGTCACAATTACTTCCCTTGGATCACAATATACACAGAAGACCTGTATACACAAGAATAAAATTCACTGCACCAACTGCAAACATTTCTTCACCAACTAAGCTGGTTTGCACCATATTTTACACTTACTTGGATATAGTAAATAAATAAAGGCAGTACTGTTGATGGCTGATATTTTTTTTTTTTTTTTCTGCTTGTGAACACACCAGATGAATAATTTTCACAGGAACAAATCTATAAGGAACTGGAATTCTCGTATCCGCACCGGCTGCCACCACATGTAACACTGCCCCGGTACCTTGATTTAAGATAACGTACAGCGTACAGGCCTGTGAAAATCTATCACCTTGATGGACGATGACACAGCAACAAGATTATATTTGCTTGAACAATTGTTTTATTTTATTTTATTCAATAAATAATGTCATAACTTGCCGAGACATGACTTGATAAACACAGTGAAGAGGAGCTCAGTGTGGCTTCAGCTAGGAGGAATGAAGTATCAAGTGGGTGGGGAACGGGCTTTTGGTTGGGAGAATTCTCCGAACCTCTCCTGATTTTGGCTCTATTTTCTCCAGTAGATAACCCCTTGTATTTACTGTAATAATTTCTCACCCAAAGACTGGAAATATAAGTGATCTTTGTAATTTGTGAAAGAATATTGTTGAGCAAAACAACAGACGGCTTCCCACGGTCAGTTTCGGGGACACAACCGAATATCCGGTCGTTTCCGCCTCCTTATATACCCCCGGGTTACCCGGTCGCGGCGACCGTCTAAACGGTCTAACGGGCGACCGAAGAACCGGTTAAACGGTCGTAAATCGGTCATTTCCGTAAAAACTCGGAAATAGAAAGGAACCTGCGCAGACCGAAATGCGCCATAGGATCTGACAGTTGAGAAAATGTCAACAGTCAATTAAAAGCTTTCTTTCTACAAATACAAAATGAATAAACGTGTTAAGCCATTAATATTGAAACGGACAGATAGATTTAAATACATTCTACACGGAACTTAACTGTCAGTTATCGGGGATAAACCGAAATATGCCAAAATGGGCTTTGAAGTGGAAGTAACAAGTGGAGCTCGGCAATTACCATGCTGCATGCGAGCAGACGATAAAATACATGAAAAATCTGTCTACCCCTAGCCTTGCCACAGTATTTTAACCATGGAAGCCCTGTGCCCAAGGATGCTACAGATAAAATTTGGACCCAATCAGCCTAGTGGCTTCAGAGGTCTGATGTCACTTGAATGTGTTGTTGCAGGACAACAGATGACAATTGACAAATTCCCATCTGTGGCAACCAATAGGCATAAAAGAACATTATTAAAGGAACATTTCTATGAAAGTTTGACAAAATATCTTGAAAGGCATAAATGTCACTTTTTCAATTTTCTCCATTATAAGTCAATGGAAACTCTTAACTTGCCATAGCAAACAAACTAAAGAGCCAAATTCCATAAACCAGAGCTCAGGTAATGCCCACTGGCAGCCATGTATTTTAACATATGATTTTAAACTACCAACTACAAAGTCTCCCAAACAAACCCAATACCCAAATGAACACCCATGTGGACTGTATCTAAAATATTAGGTGTTTTATAAAGGAGAGAGGGTGGAGCATGGAGCCCTGGTTGGTGTCACTAAATGCATCTTATCAAAAGGAACAGAGACATATATGGTGAAGTGATGGGGATATGTATGGTTCCTGAGATGTAAGGTCTTTTAAGCAGTGTAGGGATTTGGGCATGGTGAATCCCAGAAGAGTCCAAGATTGTTGTCAATGAATGTGTCTTATCATAAGGACCAAGTATATAAGGATAAAGGGTGGTGATCTGAACGGTTTCTGAGATATATGGCCCTTTTATGAAGCAGATGGGAGAGAAATGGCCCCTGCGGAGCCCCCAAGACGGGGGTGACTGAATGTGTCTGATAACAATGAACAAGTTAGAATATATTTGGTTATGGGGTGGGGATTTGAATGGTTTCTGAGATATATGGCCTATTATGAAGTGGAGTCTTATCATAAGGAACAAGAACAAATTATATGGTTAAGGGGTGGGGATCAGAATCAGAATCAGAATTGTTACTGGTGACACTTCAAATGACATTCATACACTAGGACCTGTGATGTGGGAAGTTAGTCCCTAGCTCTAACCAAAGAGGTAAATTTAGCTACACAATCATCAGCACCTTCAGCTGTCGAAATAATCGAATCGGGAAGGGCATTCCAATCTCTAATGGTTCTGGGGAAGAACGACTCTTTATAAATGTCAGTTCTTGCGCTAAGGGTCTGAAACGCCAACGAATGGTGATTTCTACAGTGTCTAGCTGGGGGAACAAGGTCATCTGTTGGAATGCTGGCAGCACCCTTTAGACCTTTGTATAAAAGGATTAGCCTACTGTCTTTGCTCCTTTTCTTGAGAGACTCCCATTTAAATTTTCCAAGTATTCCAGTCATGCTCCCAGTTTCAAAGCAGTAATTGCCTGTTACAAATCTAGCAGCTCTATTCTGAACTTTCTCAATTTCATCATTAAGGACCACTCCACTGGGGTCCCAGATACAACTACCATATTCCAAGATTGGGCGAACAAGACCTTTATATGCTGCCTCTTTTACATCCTGAGGGCACTGATGAAGATTCCGCCTCAGGAAACCAAGCATTCTATTTGCCTTAGTACACATGTTGCTAATATGAGTATTCCATCTCAAGTTGTGTGAGATTGTCACTCCAAGGTATTTAATGGAGTCCACATTCTCGAGGACCGTTCCCTCTAAGGTGTAAGAAGCCTCAACTTTATTAGATCTCTTCCTAGTTATCTGCATAATATTGCATTTAACTGGCTGAAATCTCATGCCCCATTTACGTGCCCAATATCCTAATCTATCTATGTCAGCCTGAAGTTTCAATGAGTCATCTGTATCTCTAATTTCCCGGTAACAAACATAGTCATCTGCGAACAGTCTTATTTCTGAGTCAATGTCAGTGGAAATATCATTGATGTACAGGGAGAACAAAAGTGGACCAAGAACGGTCCCTTGCGGGACTCCAGACAAAACTGGAGCCCACTCCGAAGATTCACCATTAACAACAACCCGCTGTTTTCTGTAGCAGAGAAAGGAATCTATCCATTGGAGGGTCTTTCCCCCAATTCCATAACCAAATAACTTAGATTTAAGTAGTTCATGAGGAGGGGTGTCAAAGGCCTTCTCGAAGTCAAGAATAAATGTGTCCACCTGTCCCCCTTTGTCCAAGATTTTTGCCCAGTCATTAATAACTGTGCTTAGCTGAGTTTCACAACTGTGCCTTTGCCTAAATGCATGTTGCCTGTCTGACAAAAGTTTATGCTCGTCCAAGTGGGCCATGATGTTTGAGCAGATTATATGTTCCAGCAATTTACACAGAACACAAGTCAGAGACACAGGGCGATAATTACGGGCAAGACCCCTATCTCCTTTTTTGAAGAGTGGACAAATGTTTGCTAAGAGCCATTCTTTGGGGATTTCACCCGTATCAAGAGACTGTTGAAACAAGTGTGCGAAAACTGGACCCAACTCATTTGCTAGTTCCTTCAGGACTCTGGGATGAAGCTCATCGGGTCCTAAGGCCTTACTGGTGTTTAAGCCTTGAAGTAATTTGATCACTCCTGCAGCTGTCACAACAATATTATCCATGAATGGGGCCGATCTTCCAGTCAATGGAACCTCCGTGAACTCAGTTTTATTAAATGCATCATTGAATTGACCAACTAGTTCCTCTGCCCTTTCAGAGTCTGATTCAGCAACCCCGTCCCCTCCTCTTTTATTAAGGGGCGGGATACCTCGCCTGTCTTTCTTCTGGCTATTAATATATCTGTAGAAGTCTCTGGGATTTGCGTTTACATCACCTACCAAGTTATTCACATACAAATCATGCTGATTTTTTATATCAGTCTTGATTTCACGTCTCAAGTTTTCAAATTTTGTCCGGAGTTTACCACTTCCCGTCTTTTTTGCCTTTGCATGAATCTTATTCCTTCTGCGAATTTTCCTTCTTATCTCTGGAGTGATCCAGGGAATAGAAGATACAGCCCTACTAGTTTTTGAGGGGATATGATTTTCGGCCGAAGTATGAATGAAAGAAGTTATCAAATCAAAATTCTCCTGTATAGACCGAGCATCTGAATGACCATTAAAGTAATTCTCCTTTGCAAATCTGAGTGCATCCTTCCTCATAGTTTCATAGTCACCTTTCTGATATGAGTACACCTTCCTCTGAGGTTTCTTTATTGGTGGGATGTGAATTTTTAAATATCCGGAGACAACATCGTGGTCACTTAGTTTATCTGGGGAATGAATGTCTTCGAATTGTCCTGGCAAAGTCGTAAGGATCAGATCCAATGTGTTCTTATCACGAGTGGGGAAGATAACAATTTGTTCAAGGCCATGATCGTTCATAATGTCAATCAATATTTGTCCTTCCGACTGACTCAGCATTGTGCCTTGTTTGCTGAGCCTGTCGGGCCAAGCAACGTCTCTGAAGTTGAGGTCACCTAGAACATGTACAGCCGGGAGTTTTTTACCCTTATGCTGCGATTTAATGCAATCCAGTTGGTCTTTAAACAATTTGAAGTTTTCGATTGTACCATTTGGTGGTCTATACCAACTTGCTACGAAGTGGGAAGTTTTATTTGCAAAAACCTTAACCCAGACCGATTCGGTGTCATTTTCAAGTTCCATGAAAGGCATGTGAGGGATGTCTCTATGAATGAGCAACATCACCCCACCGCCATGAGAGTTCCTATCTTTTCTGTACACACTGTACTCACAAGTTTCAGGGAAAAGCTCAGATGTAGTAATTGAACTGTCAATCTTTGTTTCCTGAATAGCAACAATATGAGGTTGAGATGTATCGAGGAAAGCTAAAAGTTCAAGAATTTTCCCTCTAATTCCATTTATGTTTATACTGCAAAGTTTCAAACCTTTCACAAAATTTGACTTAGTTTCATCAGCAGTTGAAGATTTGCCTCTCTTATCCTCTGACAGAGGTTCAAACCTGTTTGGCTTACTCAGTTCTACATATTCATCAAAGAAGGATCTAAATGGTTTCTGAGATATATGGCTTTTAATGAAGTAAAGAGGTGGGACATGGCCCGTGGCACCCCGGGGAACCCCAATGCTGGTGTCTCTGATTGAGTCTTATCATAAGGAACAAGAATATATATGGTTTAGGGGCGGGCTCTGAACAGTTTCTCAGATGTATGGTCTTTTGTGAAGGTGTGGGATGGTGCATGGTCTGGGCGACCCCTAGGTTGGTGTCACTGAATGTGTCTTATCATAAGGAACAAGAATATATATGGTTTAGGGGTGGGAATCTGTAAGGTTTCTGGAATATTTGGCCTTTTATGAAGTGGTGGGGGTTGGGTTGGTATGGCCCCGGCACATCCCGGGGGGACCCCAAGGTTGGTGTCACTGAATGCAACTTATCATAAGGAACGCGAATATATATGGTTTAGGGGTGGAGATCTGTAAGGTTTCTTGGATATTGGACCTTTTATGAAGTGGAGGGGGTGGGGCATGGCCCCGGCACATCCCGGGGGACCCCCAGGTTGGTGTCACTGAGTGTGTCTTATCATCAGAAAAAAGAATATATATGGTTTAGGTGTCGAGATCTGAATGGTTTCTGAGATAAATGGCATTATATGAAGTGGAGGGGGTGGGGCATATCCCTGGCACATCCCAGGGGACGGCCAGGTTGGTGTCACTTAATGCATCATGTCACTAGAGAAAGTGACCAGTGGGTCACGTATACCCTTGGCCAGCGCCATACTCTGATATATCTTTTGAGCTTGTATGTAATATGAATGAAGATGTCAAGAAGCTATAAGAATCTATAAATGTGCTTGTAAAAGCTAAATAAAACAAAATTTCTAAATGGACCAAGGGAGTGAGGGCATCAAAGTTACTGAAGGGGTTGGGGGTATCAATGTTACTGAAGCAGCTGGGTGGGGTATGCATCAATAAAATCTTTAGACTAATACATTGATGCAAGTATCAACTGAATTTAAATTTATCAACTGAGTTTAGAACATACAGGCATCCATAAACTTTTTCATAAAACTTTAACCAAATGTAAAATTTCTAAGTCCTTGACCTTGACCTCAAGGTCAGTGTGGGGGGTGGGACATGCATCAATGACATCTTTAGACCAGTATGTAACTTAAGTGTAAGTATGAAGTAAATCTATCGCAGGGTTCAGAAGGTACAATCTCTGTTAGAAACTTTGATGCAAAACTCTAACCAAAATGTTAACGGACGGATGGAAACACGGACGTATACTTATGTGGCTATTTTTGGCAGGATTGATACTTAAGTGGCTACATTTAGCCACTGAAAAGAAGTATTTTCGGTGTCTAACGGAATAAATCCCATAGACTTACATTGATTCTGTCCATTTACATAGCCACCAAACTATACATTTGTTGGTGCGGACAGACTGACGGATAGTCAAACGGCAGGATGAAAACTATATACCCCCATAGCATACTTCGTATGTCGGTGGTATAATAAGGAACAAGAATACATATGGTTTATGGGTGGGGATCTGTAAGGCTTCTGAGATATAAGACATTTTATGAAGTGGAGGGGGCGCGGCATGGCCCCGGCACAACCTAGGGGACCCCCAGGTTGACATAAAAGCATATGGCTGAGAGAAGTTTACTCAAGGAACATTTCTATGAAAGTTTTGTCAGAATATCAATGACTTGGCAGTAAATGCCATTTTTCAATTTTCCCCATTATAAGTCAATGGAAACTAAGTTGCCATAGCAACAAAACTAAAAAGCCAAATTTCATAAAAAACACAAAACCTGTTAAGGCAGATATGGTGAATATTTCCATAAAGTCTAAGCCCCATTGAACATATGGTTTCTGAGGAGATGATTTTTTAAGTATTATTTTTTTCTTTTTTTTTTTTCATTTTTGTTTCCATGGCAACCGGCAAAAAAGCCTTAAATCAAATGGCATATAGTAGATTGCATTAGAAACAGTTCTATTTAAGTTTTGTCAAAATAAATGCAAAGGCTTGGCAGTAAATGCCATTTTTCAATTTTCCCAATTATAAGTCTATGGAAAATCTAAGTTCCCATAGCAACCAAACTAATGAGCAGATTTGCATTAAAAACACAAACTTTCAATCCCCTAGCCCAAGGATGTTACAAATGAAATTTCGGCTCAATCAGCCCAGTGGCTTCAGAGGAGATGGTTCCCCTTTTTTTCCCTTATAAAGCGTGATTTAAATTTGCATGTCAGGCACATGTCGCTAGGACAACGTCAAATCAATGTCGGTGCACGGCATTGGGACCGATGTGTTGCACCGAAGTAGATGTGATAATGCATAAACGTCATGATGATTGATGTTGATGTGACGTCACAATTACGTCATGTGCCTGCTGGGTGTGATCATAACACAGACTTGTTACCGTTGATATAATATTATGAAAACACGCCTATACAAATACATTGTAAACTTTAGCCCCGAAAAAAAGGAACTTTTAAAGATGAAAAATTGTGATTTTTTTCTGATTTCTGCTACAAATATAAATTGTGGGTACTCATTAGAACCTCCTCATCGAGGCAATTCGAACGAGTAATCACAATCTATATTTTGGAGCAGAAATAATAATTAAAGTTTACCCCTGTAAACCCCAATTTTACATTGTACTAATAAAAAGTGGGGTTCTAGGGGGTAAAACTTATATAGGCATGTTTCATGATGAGTGACAAGTTCAACATAAGGGTCAAAGAAAAAAATTTGGTATGATTCCAAGGTTTGTGATTTGTTATGTTGGATTTAATATGTTGGAAAAACAGATTTACCTGTCAAAGAGTTCCCCTCCTGTGACTAACTCTAGCACAATGTAGATCTGTGTTGGTGTTTCATAGATATCTTTCATGCGAATCTGAAAGAAGACCAGCAACAAGCATATTTTAACCCTTCTCTTGCTGAATATTCATATAAGCCACACCCATTTCTGTCTATCAACCAATCAAATTATTTGATGTAATTGATTGCTACAAATTCATAAACTCAATGCCAAACAGTGTAGATCCTGATCAGATGGCTTCTTCAGAAGCCATCTGATCTGGATCTACACTGTTTGCAAAGATAGGAGTTGTCGTGAACTGCAAGATAAGGGTTAATAGCTAAAAGCAAACCTAAGTACGATCAATTTTCAATATTTACATTTCCCATGTAAAGTCTAATGTAAACCTATAGAAAACAATGAAGTTCATTCTTCCATGAACACATCGAGTCACATGATTTTCGGTGACATCAAGTGACATCAGTACTTTAAAAGTTTGCCTATAAGCATTTTTTTTCGCCCAGTGATGAGGGGCAAAAATGTATATATAAACAAGAGCACCGCATGCGGATGACAACACTCGGCTGCACCCTCTTTTCATAATGAACAATTAGTCCAAGTTTCAAGTAAATATGTTCAGTAATGACAGAGATATTACAAAATGTCCAAGTTTTTGCAGGACCATGCAGATGACGCCGGAGCTATGACAATACATGTACCTTGTTGTTTTCTTCGAAAACAGCTGAGTTAAAAATAAACTTAATTTGTCTGCTTTGCGTGAAAGTATGAACTACAGCGCTCGCTAGCAACGTTTTCATTAACACCTTCGGGGTTCATTTACTTTGCAAGCGACCCGCTGCGTTCATACTATCATGTGCTTCAGAAAAATAAAATTCATTTCTCAAATGGCTTGAACACCTTTGGGACCATGAAAATACATGTAGTTTGAGATAGTGTTAGTTTGAGCTATCTTGGGTTAACCCATTTAGTACCAGAAACCCCAAAACGGGAACCCTGGCAAACAGTGCAGGCTCAGAGCAGACGCCGCAGAATGCGGCGTCTGATCAGGGCTTCCACTGTTTGATAAAAGTTCAGCCATTTTCCAAATCAATTTTGAAGAAAACACAACCTGACACCCCTAAATTTTGAAATAGACTCTTGCTATATATAAGGAGGAAGATTCCATTTGGTACAAAAAGGGTTAATCGTAGTGCCTAGTCTGGAGGCATAATAGAAATATCTGTTTGAGTTTCGTTAAAATAAAGATATGCTGTGTGTACTCATTAGAACTGCTTCCTAGAGCTGCCTCTCAGAGGCAATTCTAATGGGTACACACAACATATATTTTTCAAGATAAGACAATTCACCTAAATTATTCAAAATATACACATGTAGTTTCAACTGTAGTATGTACAATTAGAAAATTCCCCTAAATTACCTCAAATACACTTTTTTATCATATGACGTCGAGTAATAAATTTGATAATCCACTAGTGGATTAAATATGGAAATTAGTTAGATACGGCCCGTAATATTACATATACAACGTCCTTATGACTTCATGTTTACTGATGGAAGAGTATTGATGTTTTCGTTAAACAATCGTGAATAAAATGCGTTTTATATGTCATATGATAAATAGAATCTTGCATTCATGCTCATGTATTATTGAATTTATTAAACTTGTTGAAGAAAAGGGATAAAGTGCTTGGCAAAGCCTCGCATTTCATCCCTTTTCCTCAACTTGTTTAAAAAATTCAATAATACATGAGCACTCATGTAAGATTCTCTATATCTGCAATTATGGAAATTATCACTACGGACACTAGAGCCAGTTAAAAACGGCCGCATGGTAAATGAGGCTTTGGTGTTTGAGCCATCAAAGTTTCACTGTAATTAATTTAATGAGAAAAAGAAGAGCGTGGTGCTGAAGGTTTCATGTTCCAACCTGGTCCAACCAGCTTTAAAATGTATATCAGTTCAGTGAGTCCACAGTTTTTGACGGCAAATCATAAAATGGGCCCCGTCAAGCGATTTTGGTACTTATCGCCTATGCGAGCAGTGAAGGTTCAGACGAACCTGCGCATTCGCGCAGTCTCGTCAGAACCTTCGCTGCTCGCTCATACAAGCAGTGAATCAAGAGGAACCTTCAGTCAGAAAGCCATATCCCTGGCCCCTCTGAATGGCTGGGCATGCGCAGTTTAAATTTGTCACGACGGAATGCTCGAAGACACGAGTTCACTTGGCGGGGCTCCAATGATTTATTGGAAGTTTTAATTATGGTTGATTTACTTTTGTTATTTTTGCAATACATGTACATTCTTATATTTGAAGCTGTCAGGAAATATTTAAAACATAGCTCCAGATAAGGGGAATTGAGGTTTTTTTTTAGATACACCACAACCTCAATATAACACGTTTCATTATAACACGGTTATGGATATAACATGGTTTCAAGATGGATCCCAAAAATGTATAGATTATATAGAAAAATGACCATAAATGGTCATTTTTCTATATAATCCATACATTTTTGTTGGATATAACATGGTTGTTTAACTAACACGGTTTCGGCTTTGGACCCCATTAACAGTCTTACAAAGAGGTTTTGGTGTATGTTTTTTTTTTCATTTTTCACCACAAGACATCTGTTGTGGGTACTCAATGAGGCAATTCCAACAAGTACCCACAATAGGTTTCTACCAAGAAATTAGGAGAATTATCCATTGACTTCCTTAATATTGCGGTTGGCTGGGATGACCGGGCTATAGTCTGTGATTCATGTAACAAATGGTACCACATTGACTGCCAGGGAATGGATTCCAGAATGTACTCTATTTACAATCAGCCTCTGGATAGAAGTTTGGCATGGGAATGCCTGAACTGTGGCATGCCAAACTTCTCAACTTCTTTGTTTGATACATTAGGCCTGATTGAGACGAGCAATCGTTTTGACTCCCTGTCAATCCCTGACAGTCCAATCCCAACTGACTTAGGCACACCAACCGCTCATTCTTCTCCTGTTGGAGTGCAGCATCAAAGACCTAAAACAGGCAAAAAGTCTGTTTTAAATCACCCACTTCGGATCCTGATTATGAATTGTCAATCGATCAAGAACAAGAAACCTGAACTTCAGACAATTGTTGATACAGCGAAACCGGACATTATCTTGGGTTGTGAATCCTGGTTGTCTCCGGACATAGCCAGCTCGGAAATTTTTCCTGATGGATATGATGCCATTAGGAAGGACCGGGTTGGAGATGCCCATGGGGGCGTATTTGTATGTTTCAAGAGGGATTTGATTTGTACTGAGGTGACAGAACTTGAGACTGATTGTGAACTTGTTTGGGTCAAACTTCAAATTATGGGCTGTAAAACTTTGTACCTGGGCTCCTTCTACAGGCCCCCAGATATTTCTGATCCGGACTACTTGGATCAACTAAATAGTTCTCTAAAACGAATCATGTCTTGCAAAAATGCCCATGTCCTTCTTGGAGGTGACTTCAATTGTGGGGACATTGATTGGAATAAGCTTTATGTACCTTTGGGCATGCCCAAAAGACAGGTACAGACCAATTTGATTGAGATTGTCCAGGAGCACTGCCTCTCCCAGGTTGTCGATATCCCTACAAGACAAGAACGGACCCTAGATATCCTTCTTACTAACAATCCAACCCCAGTTACAAGAGTTAAGGGAATGCCACCTATTGGTCGAGCAGACCATGATATAGTGCTGGTAGAGTATGACATAAAAGCTAAAAGGGTCGTTCAGTCTCCTCGTAAGGTTTACCTCTATAAACGGGCTGATATGCAGGGTCTGAAAGACCACATGCTTGCTTTTGCAGACCGTTTTATGTCGCAGGACTTTGCTCACGTTGATGTTAATGAGATGTGGATTGAATTTAAGACGGTCTTACTCAGTGCGGTAAACAAGTTTATCCCGTCTAAGATGACGAAATGTAAACTTGGATACCCATGGATAGATGCCCGCATTAGGGCATTAATTAGAAAAAGGGAAAAACTATACCACAAGGCCCGCAGGGCAGATAATGATGCCCTGAAGAGTCGCTACAAGAGACTCAGAGCCTTCGTTCAAAAGGAAATCAGAGATGCATATTGGAGATATGTCTCCAATATCTTCAATCCACTGGATACAGATACTGCTATAGAAGACTGTAACCAAAACGATCGGCTAAAAAAAATTTTGGTCCTTTATGAAAAACTTGAAGAAGGATTCCACGGGTGTAGCTTGTCTAAGAGAAAATGGAATCTTGAAAACTGGTGCCAAAGACAAAGCTGATATACTCAACAGACAGTTTGAGTCTGTGTACACCCGGGAACAAGTAGGTGCCCCTCCATCAAAAGGACCAAGCCCCTATCCAGACATAGATGACCTATTCATTGACCCAAATGGGGTCAAAAAACTACTAGACCGTCTTAACCCCCACAAATCCTCAGGTCCTGATGACCTCAGCGCCCGTGTGTTAAAAGAATGCAGCGTAGAAATTGCTCCAGTCCTTGCCTGCATCTTCAATCAGTCCCTGGCCCAGGGTAAGGTCCCAGATGATTGGCTTCAAGCCAATGTGGCACCCATTTACAAGAAAGGGGAAAAGTATGACCCTGCCAATTATAGGCCTGTATCACTGACTTGTATTTGCTGTAAGTCTCTGGAGCACATCATCGTGGGCAAAATCATGCAACATCTGTCAGAGCACAAGATCCTTGTCGAATCCCAACATGGATTTAGAAGCGGTAGGTCATGTGAGACCCAGCTTGTCCAGTTCATCCACGACCTACAGGAAAACCTGGACGGGGCCCATAATAGGGGTCACAAACAAACAGACCTAATTATTATGGACTTCGCTAAGGCTTTCGATAAAGTCCCCCACAGAAGACTTCTGTATAAACTGGAGTACTATGGTATCCGAAATGATACCCTCCAGTGGATTTCTGCTTGGCTATCCGGACGAACACAAAGAGTCGTACTTGACGGTGTTTGCTCTGACCCCGCCCCGGTGCTGTCTGGTGTCCCACAAGGTTCCGTGCTGGGACCGATATTGTTTTTGATTTTTATTAACGACCTGCCAGACAACATAAACTCTACAATCCGCCTTTTCGCTGACGATTGTGTACTGTATAGAAATATAAGAGGGTCTGATGACCTACAGATACTTCAAGATGATTTGGAAAAGTTGGCTACCTGGGAAGAGGCATGGCTCATGAAATTTAATGTCGCCAAATGTCACTCTATGAGAGTGACAAGGCACCCGCCACATAAACAGATGGTCCATGGTTATACATTACATAACCAGGTTTTAGAGAACGTTTCTTCTGCTAAATACTTAGGAGTTCAAATCACTGATGACCTCGAGTGGGGTCAACACATTAATGAGATAACTAGTAAGGCTACTAAGACACTCGGTTTCCTTCGTAGAAATTTGGCCTTCGCACCGAGGGAAACCAAGGATGCTGCATACAAAACTTTAGTCCGCCCCAAGCTTGAATATGCAGCTCCAGTTTGGATGCCCTATCATCAAAAGGAGACTGATAGAATAGAAAAAGTTCAGAGGACTGCTGCTCGCTGGACCTGCAGACGGTGGCGCAACCAAAGCCACGTTGGAGAGATGCTTGAAGAACTCCAGTGGCCGACTCTGCAGGAAAGGCGAGAGCAGGCTTCGCTGACTCTATTCTATAAAATCCACAATAATTTAGCCATTATAGATAAGAGTAGGTACCTATCTGAAGCTGGTGGAGGATGTAGGAGAACCAGGTCCCATCCCTTTCAGTATCACCGTCCTAATGCTTATACGGATGGTTTTAAGAGTTCTTTTTTCCCCAGGACAATTGCAACTTGGAATGGCCTTACAATCGAAGCTGTCTCTTCTGAGACAGTTGATGGGTTTAAGGCCAAAATATAATATCCTAGGGTTGGGCAGGGGATAGGCATGGATTCCTTCCCCTGATGGCTTCTTGTAAATAGTTTTAATCTGCTGGTGGCTGTGTCACAAAGCTCTTTTTGGGGGTGGGGATTGAAAACATTTGTGCCACACCCCAAACCTGTTATCATGGTCAGAATTGACCGAAAACAGTATCGGGAGAAAGAAAGAAAGAAAATATCTGTGGGTATTTTTTTTATTTCTGTTAGGGAAAGAATCAAATTACAGTCAAACTTCAATGGCTCAAACACCTTTGGGACCATGAAAGTCTGTTCGAGACTGGGGTAGTTCGAGCCACTGAGGACTACTGCCAGGAGGCATAATGACATACTTTAGGACATCTTTTTCTGTGTTCTATAATGAAAAATGTATGATGTGTGTACTCCTAAGAATCGCCTCATCGAGGTAATTCTAATGAGTACACACAGCATCCATTTGCAAGATAAAAGATGAAAATATCCTAATTTTACCCGTCCTATTTCTTATGTACAGAAATTCCCTAGGGACTCAAGAACGGGTTCGACTCAGCCATGGTGAACGAGTCATCTGTGTTTGAGCCATCAAAGTTCTACTCTATTAGCAGGGCCTGACAAATCCATTGCCCAGCTGCCCGGGACAAGTCCAAACTTTGGCTGGGCAAGTGATTTTTTTATTTCACTTGCCCAGAAAAATGTATAGAGAATATAGGGAATATTGTAATTCCAAGGCATTTACAAGATGCTTTGGAATGCTGGGCAAGTGGCTGAAACTTGGATTTGTCAGGCCCTGATTAGGACTCTGCTTTCGTTCCTATCCTATAGATTTGTGTAAATAAATGCTCTGTAATATATATATTATTGTTGAAATCCTTATCTTGCTGAATATTCATTTATGCCACAACCATTTCTGACTTTGAACCAATCAAATTATTTGATGTAATTTATTCTTACAAATCCATAACCTTCATGTCAAACAGTGTAGATCCTGATCAGATGGCTTCTTCAGAAGCCATCTGATCTGGATCTACACTGTTTCCAAAGATAGAGGTTGTCGTGATCAGCAAGATAAGAGTTAGCTTCCTTAATATCTGGAGGTATTTTTTTTTATTTCTGTTAGGGAAAGAATCAAATTATCAGGACTGGTTTCGTTCCTATCCTATAGATTTGTGTAAATAAATGCTCTGTAATGTCATAATATTATTGTTGAAAATATTAATGTTAACCTTTATCTTGCTGAATATTCATTTATGTCACACCCATTTCTGTCTATCAACCAATCAAATTACAGTCCAACCTGTATTAAGCAAGCACCTAAGGGATGACCAAAATGTGCTTGCTTTAGACAGGTGCTTGCTTAATACAAGTGAAATTGAACACGATCACCTTTTTGGGGAACTGAAGGCCAGTTTGCTTAAGACAGGTTGCTTGCTTAATAGAGGTGGCCACTAAGACAGGTTTTATTGTACTTGATGTAATTTATTGCTACATATTCATACACTGAATGCCAAACAGTGTAGATCCTAATCAGACGGCTTCTTCAGAAGCCATCTGGTCTGGATCTACACCGTTTGCAAAGATAGGGGTTGTTGTGAACAGTAAGATAAGGGTTAAAACGGACTCTGACAGACTAGAGACTGACACTCTCTCTCTTGATCTCTACTTGATTCTATATAACCTTATGAAAGCCACACCCATTTCTGACTTTGAGCCAATCAAATTACTTGATGTAATTTATTCTTACAAATCCATAACCTTCATGTCAAACAGTGTAGATCCTGATCAGATGGCTTCTTCAGAAGCAATCTGATCTGGATCTACACTGTTTGCAAAGACAGGGGTTGTGGTGAACAGCAACCTAATGAAAGCTTAAGGACAGTCAAAGAAAAGAACTGTGCCCAGACCTTCAACTGGTGTGTCTATAACACACTGAGGCTGCAGCATTTCACTGTTCTTATGCACATTAAATAACCGAATAGTCTTCTCTTTTATATGAAGTATTTTAAAATACCATGTAAAAATCTTAAAAAGTGGGACACCTTGAGGACTTGCTGTAATTCTCCTAAAATTTTAACAAATTGGTTTCACAAACCTGCAAAGAGTCCAAAAGGTGTAAACGGAATGGCAACCAGTGTATATCCTGATCAGACTGCTCCTTCAGGAGCAGTCTGATCTGGGTCTGTACTATTTGCTTAGGCCTAGCTGTGCAAATACTTTGGTTTATTACAGTAATGCGGATCATGAAGGGATGCCACACAAAATACGTTCTCAAGATAAACTAAGAAAATGAGTCTTTGTTGGTAACATAAGTCTAACTAAACCTACCACATTAGGGTGTTGTATCTTTAGCAGGACTCCTATCTCGGTTCTTATCACTTTCTTCTCAACCTGCAAAAAACAGAAAAAAAACAGGCTATATTGAATAGCTGTTTGGCCCTTTTGTGGTTGAATAGTAACTGTTCATTTTGGCTTTCCACTTGTGACATTTTCATTATGGTTAAGCTCTTTTATGTTGGGGTTTCTTTACCTTCGTTGTTGTCATCACGAAAACACGCCTTTATAATTTTTACCCCCTTGAACCCCACTTTAATAAAGTAAAACTGGGGTTTCCGGGGGTATACCTTATTTTTCTTATTTCTGCTCTAAAATATAGATTGTGGGTACTCGTTAGAACCGCCTCGCTGAGGCGGTTCTAAAGAGTGCCCACAATCTATATTTTGGGCAGAAAAAAGAAAAATATCACAATTTTTCATCATAAAATTTTCTTTTTTTTCGGCGATAAAGGTGGCAATGTA
The DNA here is from genome assembly GCA_963580285.1 of Lucinisca nassula. NCBI lineage: Eukaryota > Metazoa > Mollusca > Bivalvia > Lucinida > Lucinidae > Lucinisca > Lucinisca nassula. The sequence goes on along the minus strand of OY757018.1, from coordinate 1,755,176 downwards.
TTTGTATAGGCGTGTTTACGTAATGTTTATGGCTTTTTTTACTTTAATGGCCCAGTCAACAATATTTTAAGTCATTTTTGTGCCAGTCAGTTTACTTATCAACACTTTTTCTGGGCAGGCTTATACCTAAGCGGTTTACCAGTACAGTGCACATTCTTTCACAGAAACTGACAACTGCCCTTCTTGAATCAGTGGAAGGGAGAGAATGACACTAGAAATCTCCATGAAAGAATCTTGCCAACCACGGCAGGTATAGAAAACTAGCTGCGTCCTCCTGATTACCAGTCAGACATACATACTGAGGCCGGCCCATGGGAGGTGTGAGGTACATTTAATTGTTAGATGGTAGGTGTAAGGTAATTGTATCAATTCCTCACCATTGCCGTCTCTTTCATTTTACATGTTGCATATAGCCTTCTTTTTCCGGTTGCCTCCCCTGAAGGTGTATCTTTTCCCCTTAATATTGTGAGATAACTATGGCAATTAGATACCTATTGAAGAATCATGTCGCAAATGCTGTGAGAGCATATAGGTGTTTTTGTCAACTATGATATAAAAAGTTTTTCTTAACTGATATGTGATACCCAAAGATGCGCATGGTTGATGAAACAAATTGTGTTGGAATGTGAGGACGAACAACTAACATGACTAAAATCTGCATGGAGATGAACAGTTGGTTTAACGCTAGGACTGACCCACAGACAGACGAACGGATGAACGAACAAACGGAAAGTTGGGCCCGAATATCGTACTATGCTTAAAACAGGCACGATAAAAGGGCCTGTAATTACAGTACTTACAAGGTTTTGTTTGTTTGTATTGGAGTTTAACGGCCCAGTCAACACTATTTTATGTCATTTTTGAGCCGGTGGGTTTACCTATCCACACTTTTCCTGGACAGGCTGTTTTGAAGAGTCCCCGATAGTGGAAAATAAAGTGATAGAATGAACTCCGATTGTGAGTCCAAGAATGTCGCGATTTATTAACTCTGTTTTACTAAAGTTATCCTATGAACAAATGGCGTCGAACGTCAACTCCTAGCAACCAAGCGTTACGTTCCACACATCCGGTGTTGCGTCTGTGACGTAACGCCTAAAAAGTGGAGTTCTGTAAAGCCCTGGAGTTACATGTTTCTCCTGTCCACAGGCTTATACGCAAGCGGTTAACCAGTACAGTGAACATTCTTTCGCCAGAAACTGACAACTGCCCTCCTTGAATCAGTGAAGGGAGAGAATGACTGTAGAAAAGATTTCATGATCAATCTCCACAAAAGAATGTTGCCTACCACGGCAGGTATCGAACCTGCATCCTCCTGGGAGGTGTGAGGTACATTTAATTGTTAGATGGTAGGTGTGAGGTAATTGTATCAATTCCTCACCATTGCCTTCTCTTCTATTTTTCATGTTGCATATAGCCTTCTTTTAGTTTAATTGTTTGTCAATGGACCCAAAGTAAATAATACTGCAGCAAGCTATATTGCCGTTGACTATATGGGCCCCGCCAAGCGAATTTGTGTCTTCGAGCATTCCGTAATGACAAATTTTAACTGCGCATGCCCAGCCTTTCAGAGGGGCCAGGGATATGGCTTTCTGTCTGAAGGTTCCTCTTGATTCACTGCTTGTATGAGGGAGCAGCGAAGGTTCTGGCGAGACTGCGCGGATGCACAGGCTCGCCTGAACCTTCGCTGCTCGCATAGGCGATAAGTGCCAAAATCGCTTGACGGGGCCCATATGATTATCGATGACCAATGAATTTAACCCCTGCACAATTTAAACATGAACAAAGTGTTATGAAAATAAAGGACCTACAGGTATATATACCTAAAAGAGTTTTTCAATACAGAGATATTTACCAATATAGGCCTTGCACCCCATAAATAGGACACTGGCAAACAGTTTCAAGCCCAGATCAGAAGCTATAATTATCATGGTCTATTGAGGACCCTGATTACAGGTGTACACTGTGTCAAGGAACTGCACGTCACTTAGATGACAGACCACAGAAAGAAGTCCAAGTCGATCCTGAAAAGCTGGAAGTGGTAGCTTCCTTTTGCTACTTAGGTGACATGCTCTCAGCAGCGGGTGGCTGTGCTCTTTCGACCACATCACGTGTGAAAACAGCCTGGAGAAATTCAAAGAGATGCAGTTCTCTCTTCCCGCCACCTCTCGTTCAAGACACACAGCCAAGTGTACAGCTCTTGTGTGTGGAGTGCCATGCTTCATGCCAGTGAGACTTGGCCATTGACAAAGCCAAACCTCCAGCATCTGCAGTGGAATGGCAGGGCAATGATCAGACAGATCTGCAATGTCAAGCCACAGGACACTGTCACAGTAAGGTCCAATGAGCTACTTGCATGGCTTGGCATTGAGGACCTGGACCTCATCCTGAAAGAGAGAAGGCTCCGCTGGTATGGACATGTGGAACGCTCCAACGGTACAGTCAAGACTGCCTGTGACATACAGGTAGATGGAAGGCATTGATGACCAAGATGACCTGGAAACAGCTGACAGAGCGAGATCGCAGAGAGTGGAAGCTCCCTGCTATCGACCCTAATGATAGACGAACCTGGAAATCTGGTGTGAGATCTGCAATGCGTTTAGCAAGCCAGCTACCTGGAAGGGGGTCGCGTTGTGTGGATGTTGCCCCTGTACCTGCAGGTTAATCAAAACTCTGATGATGATGATGATGATGATGATGATGATGATGATGATGATGATGATGATGATATACAGAACAATATTTGCTTAATATCACCCAAACAGCACAATTTCCATACCAGCATGGCCAGTGGCAAGGTTTGGTATTTTTCTACATGTTAATGTACATAAACACATGTAAAGGGCCCAATGTTCTCAAAACAAGGCATGTGCCTTAGTTCACTTCAAATTTCATTTTACACTATTCTCAGACTCAACAGTTTCGCTACAGAGGAGAAGAAAGTCACCAGATTGGGTATATACATGTCATAGGGGCTTGAATCACCTTATTATAGATAGAATTTAGAAAATTATATTATTCAATCTCAAAATAAAATAATTCAAAGCCCTATACAGTACAAGTCATTTTTTATAGCATCATGTTCGAGAGTGTTTGCTCTATACCCAGGCAGCCTAGGTTCAATTCATAGCCAGATGAGGTTTGCATTCTAACTATCATTAAAAGTTTTAACAGTCTGTATGATGATAAAAAGCTTACGTTTTTGTTGATAATTTTGACAGCCCAGGGTTGTCCAGTACCACTGTGAATACACTTGAAGACTTTTGAGGTAGCACCGCTGTAAAAAAAAAAAAATACATGTATATATAAGCCATGTCATACATCAATATGACAGCACAATCTTGTCATATACCAGTTTATTAACCCATTTAGTACCAGAAACCCCAAAACGGGTACCAGGGCAAAACAGTGCAGGCCCAGATCAGAACACGGCATCTGATCAGGGCCTACACTATTTGCAAAAAGTTCAGCCATTTTCCTGCTAAATTTTGAAGAAAACACAACATGATACCCCTAAATTTCGAAATGGACTCCTGCTATATATAAGGAAGAAGATTCCATTTGGTACAACTAGAAAAAGTGTCCATAAGACACGGATGCCCCCGCCAAATGCAATTCATAAAAAATATTACAAATGTACTTCAAATCAATCATAAAATATATGCATCAAGGGCAGATAATCCAAAAACCAAAAATGCAAGAGTTGTGTTTAGGAGTTATGGCCCGGACACGGTTTACTATATGGTACTAAGTCAAGGGCATATAATTCAAAAACCAAAAATGCGAGAGTTGTCTTCCTTGTTCATGACACATCATCTAAGTGTGATGAATGCACCTGTGAAGTTTCATGAATATATTCCATACGGTTTAGGACTTATGGCCCGGACATGACATACCATTTGACTATATATGGATGTAAGTCAAGGGCAGATAATTCAAAAACTAAACAAGCAGGAGTTGTCTTCCTTGTTCATGACACACCGTCCAAGTATGCTGGATGCACCTGTGAAGTGTCATGATTATATTCCATACGGTTTAGGAGTTATGGCCCGGACACAGTTTACTATATGGTACTAAGTCAAGGGCAGATAATTCAAAAACCAAAAATGCAACAGTTGTCTTCCTTGTTCATGACACATCGTCTAAGTGTGATGAATGCACCTGTGAAGTTTCATGAATATATTCCATACGGTTAAGGAGTTATGGCCCGGACACGGTTTACTATATGGTACTAAATCAAGGGCAGATAATTCAAAAATCAAAAATGCAAGAGTTGTCTTCCTTGTTCATGACACATCGGCTAAGTGTGATGAATGCACCTGTGAAGTTTCATGAATATATTCCATACGGTTTAGGAGTTATGGCACGGACACGACATACCATTTGTCTATATATGGATGTAAGTCAGGGGCAGATAATTCAAAAACTAAACAAGCCGGAGTTGTCTTCCTTGTTCATGAGACATTTTCTCAGTGCAGGGATTATTTTGGGCAGGGCCATGGGGCCATAGTCCCATCAGTTTTGAAAATGGCCCCTTGTTTTGGAAAGCAGGGGCCATTTTTACATGGGGAGAGATAGGGAGTAGTCATTTGGAAGCTAGTTCTTTCTGCTTTTTAGTCAAAATGGCCCCATCGGCATTTTCACCAGAATTATCCCTGCAGTGTGATGAATGCACCTGTGAAGTTTCATGAATATATTCCATACGGTTTAGGAGTTATGGCCCGGACACGATGTCGGGCCAGACGAACGGACAGGCGTAAAACTTAATGCCCTTCCGGTATTCTCCGAATATGCGGGGGCATAAAAAGGGTTAAATACATGTAACTATGAGACTATATAGCATTTAAATGGACAAAACTGTCTGCATGCTAAAGATGACATACAGGAACAACACAAATCCAGTGCCTCTTCTCCTTCTGTTTTTAAGCAGAAATAAGAAAAACAAGCAAATTCGTTGAATTGATATCCCCCGCCGAATGGGTTTTTCGTGTAGAATGGCAAGAAAATATATCTGGCCAAAATTGAGGATGGTTCTAAGAAGCAAACTAGAGACAATGAGGAAGGGCCCCGCTGAACATTTACTCCCTGGATGAGAGGCTGTACCCTGACCTACTGACCTAATTATCAGTAGAGATTAACTTGTCTGTCAAAGTTGAGGTTTATTTACCTGTTATGTGGTTTCAAGGATACCAAAGTAAAATTCGCGAATATTAAAAAAACCTGATATAATCACCGAATGGACAAAATTCCTCAATTTCAATCATTTAAGGGGAAATAACTCTGGATAAAAAAGTCAATCCCGGTAAATCCGAAAAAAAAAATTGCGCGTGCATCACGGCAGCATAATAATACATATTTATTTCAAGTTTCATTTTATTCCATGCAATAGTTGCTGAGAAGCAGTTCCAGACAAAGTGAGACGACGAAAAATCCAGAATTTTAATCATTTAAGGGGCCATAACTCTGGGTGTAAATAGTCAATCCGAAAAAAATTTGTGCGTGCATCACCACAGCATAATAATACATATTTATTTCAAGTTTCATTTAATTCCATGCAATAGTTGCTGAGAAACAGTTCCCGACAAAAAAGTGAGACGACGAAAAATCCAGGATTACAATCATTTAAGGGGCCATGCATAACTCTGGATGTAAAAAGTAAATCCGGAAAAAAAATGCGCGTGCATCACCACAGCATAATAATACATATTAATTTCAAGTTTCATTTAATTCCATGCAATAGTTGCTGAGAAACAGTTCCGGACAAAGTGAGATGATGAAAAAATCCAGAATTTCAATCATTTAAGGGGCCATAACTCTGGATGTAAAAAGTCAATCCGAAAAAAAAATTGCGCGTGCATCACTGCAGCATAATAATACATATTTATTTCAATTTTCATTTAATTCCATGCAATAGTTGCTGAGAAACGGTTCCGGACAAAGTGAGACGATGAAAAATCCAGAATTTCAATCATTCAAGGGGCCATAACTCTGGATGTAAAAAGTCAATCCGAAAAAAAATTGCGCGTGCATCACCACAGCATAATAATACATATTTATTTCAAGTTTCATTTAATTCCATGCAATAGTTGCTGAGAAACGGTTCCGGACAAAATAGTGTGACGGACGGACGGAAGGACGGACCCACATTTTGGGTTTGTGTGGCTGCACCTGTCCATATTTTATGGGGCTAAAATTTTTATGTGGCTAACGGTTTATGTGGCTATAAGACACACATATCTGTACATCTAATGTGGCTAGCCACACAAACTTTGGACATCAGCCACATAAAGGCTGTCTGTACGAAACCGTCTTTGTCTAAACTTATGTGGCTACCAGAGGTTGTGATATCTAGCCCTCTAAAGGTAGAACAGAACTTTCTTTATAGTGCACTGATACATCTTATGGGTCTAGCTCCTCACATAGAGGGACTTTTTCCTACTGCAGCATTCAGCCCCAGGACAGCCAGTTAAATTTATGTGGCTCAGCCCCATAATCTCAAAGTTTAGCCTCATAATCCTGGACATCCATGTCCAAGGATGTCCAAGGTGATGGACATAAATTTATGTGTCTTTTTTTTATTTGATTTTTCTAGTCCCCCTGAACCCCTCTGTACTAACAGAAAAATGGGTTTGTGAGGCTAGCCACACAAACCCATTTTGCCACACAAAACCCTTCTGTACCTAAAAGAAGCCACATAAACCCATTTTGTAAGAACGGAAGGACGGACGGACGGACGTTGTCACAAACGGATACTTAAGTGGCTAGGCGTCGGCATATTGACTACTTAAGCGGCAAATTCTCTTAAGCGGCAAGCCACCTAAGAGCGAATTTTTGCCACTTAAGTACCCAAATAACGGAATAAACCCCATTTGGACTCACAAATATATACTTAAGTGTCAAACTGTCCAAATTTTTTGCCCCCTAAATGTCGTTTCGTTGGTGCGGAAGGACGGAAGGACGGACGGACAACGCCAAAACTATTTCCCTCCACCTTCGGCGGGGGATAATGATGTATTCCCACTAAAACTCCAGTTTTACTGTATAAAAGTGGGGATAAAGGGGGTCAAATTTATATAAGTGTGTTTTCTTGATGGAAACATTCTTTTGTGGTAATTGATTATGAAACAATCTATATGTCACACTTGCCCTTCCACTGACTGAAGAAGTGAAGTTGTAAGTTTCTGGCAATAGAATGTGTACTGTACTAGTTGACTGCTTATTATAAGCATGCCCTGGAGGGGTGATTAGGTGAACTCACTGGCTTGATATAACCCTCCTAGTGTTGACTGGGATGATAAATTGCGAAAAACAAACAAACACATCGGCTGGCTTTATAATGACTTGGTAGAGTGTTTGCTTATCAGTGTGAGTGAGTGTGTTTCAGTTTTACGTCCCACCAACAGCTAAGGTCATAAGGAGATGGGACCTTGGTTTAAAGACTCATCCGTAGTCTGGAGAAGCCCAGGATCAACCCTGCAATCCCTGGTTTATCAGGCGAGTAGCATATCCACTACACCACAGAGGCTTCTAACAGTATGGAAGAGTACCCTCTGGAGTCATCCGGCTTTTAATTTTTCTGCGTCTTTGAAATCACCTTTTACATTTGCTTATGTAGTTTAGGTCTAATGGAAAACACTGTAAATGGTGGGCTTGTTGAATTATTCAGACTGATAAACCACTTTAACATTCAGGACAGGACGCCTTTTTCATTATTATAATCATCATGAAAACACGCCTATATAATTTTGACTCCCTTGAACCCCACTTTTATATACTAAAAACTGGGGTATACAGGTTATAAACCTTGTATATAGATTGTGGATACTCGTTAGAACCGCTTCAATGAGGCAGTTCTAACGAGTACCCACAATCTATATTTTAGAGCAGAAATAAGAACAAGAGGGCCCAGAGGCCCCTGATTCACTCACCTGAATGTCACTGTTCAGGTCTCTAGTACATTCTATTTTTAGCTCTGGTGGCCATCTTGTTGATCAGAGTGGAACGATCTTAGCTATTTTGGTAGGGTGTCACCTAGGCAACATTCCTTTGAAGTTTGAATCAAATTGACCCAAGGGTTTAGGAAGAGTTCGCATTTGAAGCAAATTGACAATGTTTTTCTATTTTTTAGCTGTGGCGGCCAAATTGTTCATCGGAGCGAGACCATTTTAGCTATTTTGGTAGAGAGTCTTCTAAGCAACACTCCTATGAAGTTTGAATGTAATTGGCCCAAGGATACAGGAGGAGTTGTCTTTTGAAGATTTTTTTCTATTTTTAGCCCTGGTGGCCATCTTGTTTATCAGAGTAGAATGATTTTAACTATTTTGGTAGGGAGTCACCTGGGCACCATTCGTGTGAAGTTTGAAGCAAATTTACAATGTTTTTCTATTTTAAGCTCTGGTGGCCATTTTGTTAATCGGAGCGGGATCATTTTAGCTAATATGGTAGAGGGTCAACACATAATATTCCTGTGAAGTTTGAATCAAATTGGCCCAAGGGGTAAGGAGGAATTGTCGTTTGAAGAATTTTTCTATTTTTAGCTCTGATGGCCATCTTGTTAGTCAGAGCGGAACAATTTTAGCTATTTTCGTAGGGAGTCAACCACATAATAGTCCTGTGAATCATTTTGACCCAAGGGGTAAGGAGGAGTTGTCGTTTGAGGATTTCTTCTATTTTTAGCTTGTGCGGCCATCTTGTTCCCCACATTGAACAATTTTAGCTATTTTGGTAGGGAGTCACCTAACTGACATTCCTGTGAAGTTTGAATCAAATTGGCCCAAGGGTTGAGGAGGAGTTCGCGTTTTGACGTAAATTTACAAAGTTTTTCTGTTTTTAGCTATGGTGGCCATTTTGCTCATCAGAGCGAAAACGTTCAGCCATTTTGGTAGTGGGTCATCTAAGCAACATTCCTATGAAGTTTGAATGAAATTGGTCCAAGGGTAAAGGAGGAGTAGTCATTTGAAGATTTTTTCTATTTTTACCTCTGGCGGCCATCTTGTTAGTCAGAGCGGAATGATTTTAGCTATTTCTTTAGGGAATCCCCTACATAACATTCCTGTGAAGTTTGAATCAAATTGGCCCAAGGGTTAAGGAGGAGTTCGTGTTTGAAGCAAATTTACGATGTTTTTCTATTTTTATCTATGACGGCCATTTTGCTCATCAGATCAGAATCTTTTCAGCTATTTTGGTAGATGGTCACCTAAGCAACATTCCTATGAAGTTTGAATAAATTGGCCCAAGGGTACAGGAGGAATTGTCGTTTAAAGATTTTTTCTATGTTTAGCTCTGGCGGCCATCTTGTTTGTCAGAACACAACGATTTTAGCTATTTTCGTAGGGAGTCATTTGGGCAACATTCCTGTGAAGTTTGAATCAAATTGGCCCAAGGGTTAAGGAGGAGTTTGTGTTTGAAGCAAATTTACGATGTTTTTTCTATATTTAGCTATGGTGGCCATTTTGCTCAACAGAGCAATACCGTTTTAGCTATTTTAGTAGAGGGTCACCTAAGCAACATTCCTATGAAGTTTGAATAAATTTGGCCAAAAGGTACAGGAGGAGTTGTGGTTTAAAGAATTTTCTATTTTTAGCTCAGGCGGCCATTTTGTTCACCGGAGCAGAAACATTTTAGCTATTTTGGTAGAGGATCACCTAAGCAACATTCCTATAAAGTTTGAATGAAATTGGCCTTAAGGTACAGGAGAAGTTGTCGTTTAAAGATTTTTCTATTTTTAGCTCTGGCGGCCATCTTGTTCAGCGGAGCGGAACAATTTTAGCTATTTTTGTAGAGGGTCACCTCAGCAATATTCCTATGAAGTTTTATTGAAATTGGCTCAAGGGTTTAGGAGGAGTTAGCATTTAAAGCAAATTGTTGACGCCGCACGACACACGACGGACATTGACCGATCACAATAGCTCACCATGAGCACTTCGTGCTCAGGTGAGCTAAAAACCAAAGGCCCTCGGGGCAGGGGCATATTTGGCCCCAGGGTTATAATTTGAACAATCTTGATAGAGGTCCACTAGACGAGGCTTCACACCAAATACCAAAGACTTGGGCCTTGCAGTTTCAGAGAAGAAGATTTTTAAAGATTTTCCCTATATAAGCCTATGTAAAACCAAAGGCCCCCAGGACGGGGGCAATTTTGGCCCCAGGGCTATAATTTGAACAATCTTGGTAGAGGTCCACTAGATGAAGCTTCATACCAAATATTAAAGACCTGGGCCTTGTGGTTTCAGAGAAGAAGATTTTTAAATATTTTCCCTATATAAGCCTTTGTAAAACCAAAGGGCCCCGGGGCGGGGGCATTTTTGGCCCTAGGGCTATAATTTGAACAATCTTGAAAGAGGTCCACTAGATGAAGCTTCACACCAAATATCAAAGACTTGGGCCTTACTGTAAAAGAGAAGAAGATTTTTAAAGATTTTTCCCTATATAAGCCTATGTAAAACCAAAGGCCCTCGGGGCAGGGGCATTTTTGGCCCCAGGGCTATAATTTGAACAATCTTGGTAGAGGTCCACTAGATGAAGCTTCATACCAAATATCAAAGACCTGGGCCTTGTGGTTTCAGAGAAGAAGATTTTTAAAGATTTTCCCTATATAAGCCTATGTAAAAACAAAGGCCCTCGGCGCAGGGGCATTTTTGGCCCCAGGGCTATAATTTGAACAATCTTGACAGAGGTCCACTAGATGAAGCTTCACACCAAATATCAAAGACTTGGGACTTGCGGTTTCAGATAAGAAGATTTGTAAAGATTTTCCCTATATAAGCCTATGTAAAACCAAAGGCCCCCGGGGCGGGGGCATTTTTGGCCCCAGGGCTATAATTTGCACAATCTTGGTAGAGGTCCACTAGATGATGCTTCATACCAAATATCAAAGACCTGGGCCTTGCGGTTTCAGAGAAGAAGATATTAAAGATTTTCAGTAAAAAAATCTATTTTTTGCTCCTGTGACCTAGATGTCCAACAGACCGGAACCATTTGAACAACTTTGAAAGGGGACCACCTAAGGATCATTCCTGTGAAGTTTGGTCAAAATCCGATCAGTGGTTTAGGAGGAGATATTGTTTGAAGAAAAAGTTTACGGACGCATGCACGCACGCACGCACGCACGGACGAACGCACGATGGACAAAAAGTGATCCCAAAAGCTTACCTTGTCACTACGTGACAGGTGAGCTAAAAATAAAACAATTTTTCATCTCAAAAGTTTAAAATTTTCGGCGGTAAAGCTTACAATGTATTTGTATAGGCGTGTTTTCGTCATCGACTATCAATATATACCCTTTCCTAGCTGTGGGAGCTAGCTCTTTCAACAATGTAGGTACTAAGGTAGAGACTTAAACTTAAGCAACGGATAGCACAGTTAGTACTTCAATGGGTGACTGAGGTGAGTGGCTTTGTGGATGACCTGGCAAATGCTACAATTGGTGGCAGTTATGTAATGGAAACAGTGCTGCTGGCATGTTGCATACTTAGACTCTGCCCCCGAACTTGCCTAGTCAGGTTTGTAACATGCAGGTACATGTGACTTTGGAATGAATTAACCCTTGACCTGCTGAATATTTATATATGCCACACCCACCACTGCTTATCAACCAATCAGATTTCTTGATGTAATTTATTGCTACACATTCATAAACTGAATGCCAAACAGTGTAGATCCCGATCAGAAGCCATCTGATCTGGATCTAAATTGTTTGAAAGATAAAACATATCCGGGCTCAGCAGGACAAGGGTTAAGTTAAGAGATGAGGAGTAGAAACATAAAGATTATTGAAGTAATCATCAGTTTACATAATACTATTTCTGCAGCCTTGCTATAGGAGCTGGCCCTTTTAGTGACACAGGTAGAGTGGTTGGCTTATTCACAAAGTAAAGCAACTGTGAGCATGGTTAGTACCTGGATGGGTGACCAAGTTGCTTGACTTTGTGGCATATGCTACAGTTGGTGGCAGTGGTGGGATTGAAACAGTGCCAGTTGTGGGATTGAAACAGTTTCACATAGATGGAACGACATTAGAATCTGTCCACCACATCATATTACCTAACCCTATATTGACCACACTATTCTTGCCCACCAGACAAGGAAATCCGTGATTTTACCCTGGGATAGAAATTTATGTTCTGACCCTGCTGTCCCAACCCAAAATCGAATATAATCGCGTGTTTGAAAAATGCACTGGTTGATTACGGCCTTGTATGCGCCGTCGTTAAGGTTGACGTCATGCACGATCTGTGACGTCACTTTACATTCCTGCAGTGTCAACACAATATGACGGACGTTGGTAACCGAAGTGACTGCAGCATTGAAATTCCGCGCTAAGAAATGAAAAGTATGCAAGAAAAAGAATCCAATATGGATGTGAGGGGTGGATAGGAAAATCCGTCCCTCGGGATCACTGTCCGGCATCACTCGGCAAGCCTCGTGATGCCGGACAGTGTCCCTCGGGACGGATTTTTCCATCCACCCCTCACACCCATATTAGATTCTTATAATCTTACCTAACACTAACCTAATCCTAACTTGTGACCTAACCCTAACCATTACTGATTAGGTCTAACCATCACTGACCTATATACACCTAACATACATCAGAATACTTACATGTAAGGCAGTATACAGTGGCGGACAGTTTCTAAAGTCTAGCTGCATGGACTCCACCCTCAGACTTGCCAAAGTGAGGTGTATAACAAGTGACTTAACTGTTTAAGACATATATACCACTTCTACAGCCTTGTAGAAACCGGCTCTTTTAGTGAAGTGAGATGTGGGCAGATTGGTGAGTTTATATTCACTAAGTTTTAAGCCTTATCTTGCTGAATATTCATTTAAGCCACACCCATTTCTGTCTATCAACCAATCAAATTACTTGATGTAATTTATTCTTACAAAGCCATAAACTTAATGTCAAACAGTGAAGATCCTGATCAGATGGCTTCTTCAGAAGCCATCTGATCTGGATCCACACTGTTTCCAAAGATAGGGTTTGTCGTGAACAGCAAGACAAGGGTTAAGCAACGGTGAAAGTGGTTTGTATCTGGATGGTTGACCGCATTGCTTGACTTCCTGGACAACCCAGCAAACACTGGCTTTACCGGCCAGATAGTTGTAAAAAATGCATCACGTGAACAAGTCCTTGGAATAAAGACCCCCCTAAACCCCACTTTATATAGAGGAAATTGGGGTTTATAGGGATAAACATTATTTTCCTTATTTCTGTTCCAAAACATAGGTTGTGGGTACTCGTTAGAACCGCCTCATGAGGCGGTTCTAATGAGCACCCAAAACCTATATTTGGAGTATAAATAAGAATAATATTGCAAGTCTTCATCAGAAAAATACCATTTTTGAGGTTTGAAAATTGCGCTATATTCAGTGTTCAATCTAGGATTTGGACTTTGGGGGCCGTCCGTGCCCACAGGCCTTGGAAAAGGGGGCCATTTGGAAATTTAGGGGGCCCTTAAATTATACTATATTAAGTTGCCAATTTTTTCTTTTGGATTTGGCTGCATGATAAAAAAGGACACAGAACAAGTTAAACATCACAGACAAAATGTATTTTGTTAGTCTATCTATCCATTTTCTAATACTGAGTTGGTCACATTTGCTCATTACCTCATTTATCCAGTACAAAGCATTGTTGATAAAGTGTCTTTCTCAAGGGCTAAATGCATGTTTTATTTAAAATGAATGCCTGGAAGAGAAGAACTCTATAATAAATAGCGCCCGCCTCGGTGTTTTGCGGTATTTTGGTCCGCTATTTAGCGTAAGCCGCACGGCGCACACGAATATTGCGTAAGCCGCCCAGGGCACACAAGTATACCGAACATGGCCGCATCCCCGGTAAACAAAACATCGATTTGGGTTTAAAATAAGAATTGTTACTAGTTTAACAGATAAAACAAACTGTTTTTCTAAGTTATTTTGATTGGGCAACATGCGGTTTTTGATAACCTCAATAATACACACCAGGCAGCCGAAAAATCGTCAAAAAATAGCAAAAATGAACTCTAAAAGGAACAGTCTCTTAATTCTACAGTTGCGCCCGACGGGCCCATTGAATGATCTGAACTGGCCCCTCATGTAAAAAGAGGGCCCAGGGAGCAATGGCGCAGCCTAGATTGAACACTGGCTATATCACACAGATATAGTAATGTACTTTTTCTTTCTTTCTTTCCTTTCTACTTATACTGCGATCGGTCACATTTGACCATTACTCGCAGGTGTACTTTACATACACTCCAGGTTGCAGGGTTGAAAGCCTACACAGTAATCATGTAATTACGGTGGGGGTCTTTAACCTGCACAGGAGATGACTCTTCCTGCACAGTGGGCCTCCAGTTAATGTCCTGATCCGAAGGACGGTGCACTTTTGGGCATTCATCCCTACACATAATGCCAATGGAGCGTGCTCGGACAACGAAATGATCACCGCCTCTGGGGATGGAACCAGGGGCCTCTAGCATCAGAGGCAAGTGCACCAACCACTGAGCTATCACGCTCCTCTATGTATCTTTAGATCTTCAATTACGTCATAACCTTTCTCTTTCTTCCGGTTTCGCCTTATAACCCCAGAAAGGGACACAGACGGTGTATATTACATACACTCCGGTCAGACGATTTAGTGAAATCACCGAAATCTATCGAAATCACCTCTTAAATTACCAAAATCACCTTGAATAACATATTTTTTGGGCGAAATACATTATTAATTTGGATAACTATTTAATTTTTTGTATTTTGCATTTCATATCTCGCATAATTATGCTTTATTATTTCTGCTGTGCTCAGAAATGTGGAGGCGTATAACACGGTGATACGGACGATCGTTGAAATCACCAGACATGTCACCGAAATCACCACTCCTATCATAATATTGTATACCAAACTATCTATAATAAGGAGTTATAATGTTTTTCTTTCTTTTTTTGTATTGTCTTTATTATTATTATTTTCATTTTAAAAATATAAATAAACTGTCAGGCTAAAGAATGCGGTCTAACATTATAGATCTATTGAATACGGTTACTGAAATCACCGCAAATTTTACTGAAATCACTGCTAATATGTCTGATAGGGAATAACAGTGTTTTTTGTGGTAGTTTTCATGTCAAATATTCCTACCTGTATTAATTTAATGTCCAGTCTAAGAATCCGGCCTAACATTCTATTTACCGAAATCACCATAGATTTTACCGAAATCACCGCTCATATCGCAATACTGTGTATGCCTTAATATCTCTGTAAGGGAGAAATAATGTTGTTTTGTAGATTTTATTAAAATGCTCATAAATATATTCATAAATATATTCTCTTTTAATGTCCAGATTAAGAAGGCTGTCTAATTTTACCGAAATACTCACAGATGTTACTGAGATCACCGCTCATATCGCAATACTGTATGCCCCTGCATACAGTCATACAGTTTTGTATATTTCAGTCAAAACTCATTAATATATTCATTTATAATGTCCAGTCTAAATTTTTTTTAGATGTTACTGAGATCACCGCTCATATCGCAATACTGTATGCCCCCGCATACAGTCATACAGTTTTGTATATTTCAGTCAAAACTCATTAATATATTCATTTATAATGTCCAGTCTAAAAATGCCGCCTAACAGTTCAGTTAAGATTCTGCAGCTGAAGCAAAATATAAGTTTGTTTTATAACTAACATTTTGACATGGACCGGATCGCAGAAATCACCTCAGAAATTACCGAAATCACCTTTATCAACTTATTTATTTGTGCAAATAAATTCGTTTCAATATTGTATATTTAATATGTCATATTAAACAAATCCTTATTCCATTCATATTGGTGATCTCTCACCGCTGTGGTTCGAGCCTGGCTCGGTCACATGTGAGACGGCAAGTTCTGCAACGGAATTTCAGGGGATTTTCCTACGGGTTCTCCGGTTTTCGCCCACCTATGAGTAATGAGCGGCTCGATATGAGTGAAATAATCTTGAAAGGGCCGTCAAACACACCAGAACTTACCGAACTCACAGTTTAAAGTACATGCCAAAATCTTCCAAATATGGGTGTGGGGGCAAAAGTTTTTCATTTTTGACAGCATGTTGTACGCCATTAATATACATGGACACGTTTTCCTAATTTCAAGTCCAGCTAAAGAAGTGAGAATCGGTGCAATTAACCCACAGCTTACACCAGAGACACCAAACATGAATTAACTAGTTCTTAATGGCAGTTGCAGAAAGCCAAAAGGACTGTGCGTATGTGAGTATGTACATGCTTCCATGAGTCTATTAACCCTTATCTTGCTGTTCACGACAACCCCTATCTTTGGAAACAGTGTAGATCAAGATCAGATGGCTTCTGAAGAAGCCATCTGATCAGGATCTACACTGTTTGGCTTTCAGTTTATGAATTTGTAGCAATAAATTACATCAAGCAATTTGATTGGTTGATAGACAGAAATGGGTGTGGCTTAAATGAATATTCAGCAAGAGAAGGGTTAAACTCAGGTTAAGGTGTTTGTAAATAGTAGATTTTGGACCTAGCCTTTTTATATATATGGTTTAGCCACAAATTGTGGATGCTTATTAGGACCGCCTGGTATAAATATTAATGTCTTGTTAAAGTAATGCATTTTAATAATAATATTAATAATAATACCAGGAATAAATCACGTTAAGAATAAAAAAATGGTTTAATAAAAAAAAATGGGGATGATTGCTTGTTATGCTGCTTGCTAATTAAGCAATTAATGACTAATAGGCATTCAAGAATTTCATTACCCTCTAATTGATTGTTTGTACTTACATTTCTACGGGTAATTATTTTCGGCGACCGTTTAATTTATTTATTCTATACGTAATTTATTCCTGCTATTTAAAGATCAAAGCGGCATTTTAATAGTTTTAAGAAATTCTTCCGAATGTTTGCATCGCGCAGACTTGTATATAAGTTTCACCAGAATCCGCTCGTAGACCACCTTTCTCATACCAGTAGATGCTCCCAGGCACACGTAGATCATCGTTGCAGAAGTGTCGCAGTCTGGTAACGTAGCTATCTCCGTACATTGCTATTTTGAAAGGCATCTATGCAATATATGAAAATAAAGAGTTCTACATTATCATATATAGGTACTGTGAATGACACACAGAGCTTGATTAGTGGTCACATGTCAAGTTGCACACTACTGATGAGTAAATTCTTTGGACAATTAGGATAATTGCTCTCCTTTATCGCTAATTAATCAAAGTTATAACTCGATCCGAATAACTCATTATGTTTGCAAGTCCTTGAAGTATATTAAACAGGGGAAAGTTTCTAACATGTACACAGAATCGATGTTTGGAGCAGTAATAAGCATTTTTCATATAAAACTTGGCGGTGATTTCAATAATGTCCGGGGTGGTTGAATACCGCCCTCTCCCCCGAAAAAAATACACACACAATCAAAAGGTATTTGTAGAAACGTTTGTACTGACATTAATGATACACCCCTAAAACACATCACATATTAACATATTTTAAATATTTAACATGTTTTTTTTGTTTGTTTGTTTTCTTTAACAAAATGATGGTGATTTCGGTAATTTTGTAGATGACTGGTGATTTCCATGGTATATTAAGAAAAAAAAAAGCTGAAATTTTGCGATTATTTCTACTTTTATTAGTTCCAAAATATTATAAACTGGACCACTTCAATATATTTTAAATTTTTAACATGGTTTTATATCAATAAAATGGCGATTTCGGTAATTTCGATTGATTTCTATGTTTTATTAAAAATAAAAAGACACACCGGAGAAATTTTGGGGAGTTTTGTCTGCAAATATTAATTCCAAACATTATAAACTAGAGCCCTACAATATATTTTATATATTTAACATGGTGTTATATCAATAAAATGGTGATTTCGGTAATTTATAAGGTGATTTCGG
Source organism: Lucinisca nassula (assembly GCA_963580285.1). Classification (NCBI taxonomy): domain Eukaryota; kingdom Metazoa; phylum Mollusca; class Bivalvia; order Lucinida; family Lucinidae; genus Lucinisca; species Lucinisca nassula. The sequence goes on along the minus strand of OY757018.1, from coordinate 1,737,266 downwards.
TGATTTCACTAAATCGTCCCACCCCATACACTCCATTTTTGCAGGATAAAAGCCTACATAGTAATCATGTAATTATGGTAAGGTTCTTTAACCTGCACAGGGGATGGTTCCCCCTGCACAGGGGCCTCCAGTTAACGTCCCAATCCGAAGGGCGGTGTACTTTATGACATTCATCCCTGCAAATGATGTCAATGGAGCATGTTCAGACACCGAAATTGTCACATCACTGCCGGGGATCAATCCTGGGGCCTCCAGCATCAAAGGCAAGTGCACTAACCACTGAGCTATCACGCTCCGTATCTATCAAGCTCCTTCGTAGAGGACATCAGACAGGGACCTGACAACTTTGCATTCCAATGCTATCTATTAACCTATCTACGTATCTATCTATGTGTTTTGTCACA